>VZQC01001095.1:4360269-4588046 GCA_009823505.1 Rhizomys pruinosus | reverse complement strand
AGACTCAAAGCAAAGAGGAAATCGTCTCTGGGGTTAAGATGGAGCCTGGGATATTGCAGCCAGCCCAGTGGTGGGCATCTCATTACCTAGCAGAGGTAGACAAGGTGGAAAGAGTTCAGGAAAGGGCACCAGGCATGATTAGGTAGCAAGAGAGATTAATTTATGAGGAAAGATTAAAAGCTAAAATAGGAAAGCTAGGCTAAGGGAAGGCTGTCTCCCTGTTTGGCAGGAATGAGGGAGGCATCAGACAGATAGGACGGGCAGTTGGCATGGGGAAAAGCCTGGCCTGGTCTAGGCCTGTGAAGGAATGAAATGGGTCAGGTTAGAGGGACACGATGAGAATCCACCTAAGGAAAGTTAAGGGTCAAAATTAGAAATGAATAATGACGAAGCTGCAGAACGGCAAGCTAGGTAGTCATCCTCAGAGGTGAGAATAGCTGTAGGAGCCAGGGAAACATCCTCTTCATCCCTGCCTCACTGTGATCAACAGAACCTCCAAGATGGAGGAGGATGGAGTTGGGGCTTGTGTGGTTGGGCAGCTGCCATGTGCTGGACAATTGGCTAACCACGGAGAAGACAAAGTCATGTAAGGCATGGTCCCTGATTTCTAAGGGCTTGCGAATGCCAAGGAATCAACTTTTGGGGTTCAGTGTAATGAGTTCTTCTGTTTGCAAAAATAAAAAGAGGGCACTGGGATGACTGAACAGGTGGCATATGAACTTAGCCAAGGAAGTGGATGCTGAGAACCAGGCGGAAGGAGAGAGTTCAGAGACACGGAGCTCTGAAACATCATGGCATGTTTAAAGAGTCCAGTTTGGCTGGAAAATAAGAGGTAGAAAGCAAAGAAATGAGTTGCCAATCTAGGGCAGATCATGAAAAGCCTTGTACAGATGAAGCTTGAAAGCTTGGAGTTCCACTGGAAAGCTCTATGAAGCCAACAACTAAAAAGAAGCTTGATGAGATCTGTTGTAGATCTTTATAAGACTCTCCAGGCAGTAGTAGGAATATCCATTTGAGGGGGAGGGATGATGTGGAGACAAGGTCATCATAAAGTTAAGCACTGTTTCCATAATCTGAAGAACCATGGACTTGAGGTTGCCTTGACAACACCCTTCCATCCCATTCTCCAAGTCGTAGCCAGAGTGATTTTTGCAAGATGCATATTGGCCAGGTGGCCTACCTCCTTTCAGGACTTCCCCATGGTTGTTAAGGTTCATAGCAGCCTCTTCCCTGGCCAGGAGGGCTCGGCACCGTCTGGCTGCCCCAGTCTCACCTTGTGACATACCCCATACCCAGCCTCTCTCACCCCTAGACACTGTGCCCTCTGCGCATACACGCAGTGCGCGTGCACATGTCTAGTACCCTCCCCATTTTCACTTTCTCTTTTTAACTCTTATTCAGCCTTTGCACTTAGCTGTCTCTGAGGATGCCCTCCCCTAAAATCTAACATGGACAGCTTCCTCTGCTATTGAATATTTAAATCCATATTTCTCCTTTCTATAGCATGCATTAATGCCTTCTTTATTGAGAGAGTCTAATGAGAATGGGTGCGATGTCTGTTTCTAATCACCATGGTAACTCTAGCATCTTACAGGGGGTTGACATATAATGGGCTATCAGTTCATAATCACAGAATGAATGAGTGAATGAATGAGTGGAAGTTGCTTATGCAGGAAGGAAAGCACACAGCCTTTTTGCTTATATGAAACAAACAAGCCTAGAGACTGGGAACTGCGAAGTATTATGAGTACAAGAACTCCAGGTCCCAGCCCAGTGCCCAGGATGGCACAACTACCCACAACCCCAGACTAGACAGAGAAAGGGGACAGTCTTCTGAGAGCAATTCACCTGGCACAGAAGCCAACTTCATTTAAAGAGGCATAACACTTTAATTATCACAGCACTCCAAAGGGCTAATAGACCTGAGGACTAATTGCTGGTTAGCCTGCCTGGGTGAGGTCAGCAAGTGCTTCAGAAAGCTAACCTGCTCTCACACGAAGACAATGGCACTCTGAATTAGTATGTTAGAAACATCTGAAATATATTCATTGTGTTAATAGAAATGACTGCTATATTAGACATTTTGGAGCTTATTATTCATATTAGTTATAATATGAAAATCAAATTTTATTTCTAAATTGCAATCAAATGATATTTTCTATTAAAACTTTAATAGCAAACCAAATTAAGCAATGCTATGGGTTACATATTAGTAATCCAGTTCAGTTATAACTCATATTTTTTATTTTGTTATAAATCATCATGGGAATGAAATAAAGCAAGATGTTTTCCAAAATGAACTAAAAAGACTTTTTTTTAGTTGAACAGAAAAGCAGCTTAAGAGTTCAAATTAATATCCTGTCTCACTGAAATAAACAAAGCCAACTATTAATAGCAGAGCTTTACATTTATGAAAAAAACTTACCTTCCTCTCCCACCACTGCCCTACAGAACCAGGCTAGGGAGTCCTTACATAGGTCGGTTAATCAAGTCTCCTTTGTCAGGATTAAACTGTGCAAAATCTTCCCTTAAAGTCTGACATCTAGTTAGGAACCAATCATAAGTTAATTTCCTTTCCAAAGTCCAATGGCCATCTCTTAAGCATGTTTGAATTTCTCCACCACCATCTTGCACATAATAAATAGGTGCTCAATAAATGCTGGCTAGATTGGCCTAAAAAATTTACTCATCACAAGTTAACCACTTAAAAACATTTTGATATCTTTAAAGATATACTTATTCATTTCTTATTTATGTGTATATGCGTATACTTATTCATTTCTTATTTATGTGTATATGTGTATACTTATTCATTTCTTATTTATGTGTATATGTGTATACTTATTCATCTCTTATTTATGTGTATATGTGGAACACCCTGTGTATGAGCTGGGGAGGTGAGAGTGTCAGATAGCCTGGAACTGGAGTTACATGCAGTTGCAAGCAGCCATGTGGGTGCTGGGAACCAAACCTGGGTCTTCTAGAAGAGTAGTAAACACTCTTAACCACTGAGCCATGTCTCTGATCCTTTGATAATTTTTTTTTGGTCTTTTTGAGACAGGGTCTCCCTGTAGCTCTGGCTTTCCTGGAACTCACTCTGTAGACCAGGCTGGCCTTGAACTCACAAGGATCTGCCTGCCTTTGAAAATATAATTTACCCTAAATAATGTTTGCCATATGGAAGGTGTTTAGTAAATTATTTCTTTTTCTTAATAGGGACAGTTCAAGAAAACAGACATTTCCCTGGTCCAACTGAAAACATTGACCAAGTGATTGTAAAGCACCAGGCACTGAACCAAGCTCCTTACATATATTAACACACTTGTTACTGACAACAATCACAGATGTGGGTTCTTTTAGCATCCGCATTATATAGAGTGAGAAGAATGGAGGTGTGAGGTGTGTGTGGTGGGGGTGGGGTGTGTGTGGGGAGATGTAATTTGCCAGCTTGCCAAGCTAGCAAGATCAGGCTGGACCCAGTGGCTCAATACCAGTACCAATGCTCTAACCATTTTTTTTTTTTGATATTTTTTCTTGCCTAAGAAAGATTTTCTGTCTCTCCACACTGAGTGTGAGGAGTTATTGATTTTCCTTCAGGTTCCATGTGCTCACCCTCCTCTGCCTCCTCAGAAGCTGAGAGAGAGAGAAAGCCTCCAGGACCATGGGGATGCCCTCCCTGTCCCTGCAAACAGCTTCTCAGGCCACTGCTGGGCAATACAGCACCTTCTAAGCCACACCACTAGTAATCCACTTCCACCACCCAGGGTCTTTCTGCAAAGGCTCCACAGCCCAAAACATGGCCAAAGCATAAATCAATGGGGATATCTCACATTCAAATAACATGCACCAATAGGCCTAAGCTCTCACTGCATAAGCAGACATGCTCAGAAGCTGTAATCATGGTAGCAATCATTTCACTAATATTCATAGAGACATCCATGTAATAGCCAACGTGCCAAGTGCTGGTTCCATTTTACCTCTTCTGAACTTGCACCGCAGCCCTTGGGAGAGGTTTCCATTACCCCTCATCTTTCTGAGGAAAACACTGAGTTACGAAGTCCTTCAGTCACTCACTGTGGGTGCTCTGCCAGGGTCTGATAGTCTGTATCTCACCAGTTACCAAAGCCCTGCTCCTCGGGAGACTTTTGATGTCTTATAAAAATCCAGATTCTCCAAGGGCTTCGGGAGCTGGATCTTGCCCATTTGCCCTACCCCTCTCTTACCCTCTCCTAAACCCTGGTGACCAACCTCCTCTCCTCTGGGCCAGGCCCAGAGCTCTTCTCACATCAGGCAGGTGACTTCAGAACATCCCAACTGTCAAAGAGAATGGCTACCCCCTCTGGCTGATACCATGAATGTCCTCTGTAGGCTGCTGATAACCTGATGAAGTTAGGACACATGATAATAAGAGCTGTGCATCCTCTCAGGAAGGAGTGCCCAGCCATACAGAAGCAGGGAGAAAGTAATTACAACTCCCCCCAGGGCCAGTGAGTAAAGGTGCTTGCCTGTGAGTTCGATTCCCTAGGACCCATGTGATAGAAGGAGGAAAGAGCCAACTCCCCCTCCCAGCTGTCCTCTGACTGCCACAGGCATGCATGCCCTCATACAGATCATATATTCAAGTAAATAAACAAGTAAACAAATTTAAAAAAATCTAATTGTGGATTTTAAACAAGAGGTATCATAATCTAAAAATATGCCTTCTTCCTTAGTTTTCCCTGTTCTGGGCCTGAGAGGTAAGATGTGTGGGACACACACACAGATACACACACACACACAGACATGGACCCACACACAGATATACAACACACACAGACATAGACACACAACACACACAGACACACACATAACACACACATAGACATAGACACACAACACACACATATACACACAGACAGACACACACAGAGACATAGACACACACACACAGATACACAACACACACAGACATAGACACACACACAGATACACAACATACACAGAGATAGACACACACATATACACACAGACACACACAGACATAGACACACACAGATATAGACACACACACAGACATAGACACACACACAGCTACACAACACACACATAGACACACACAGACACACACAGACACACACAGACACACACACAACACACACAGACATAGATACACACACACAACACACACACAGACATAGACACACAACACACACAGACACACACACACATGCGCACACACAGACATAGACACACACACACATGCGCACACACAGACATAGACACACACACACATGCGCACACACAGACATAGACACACAGAGAGACACACACAAACACACAGACATAGACACACAGAGAGACACACACAAACACACACACAGACATAGACACACAACACACACATACACACACATACACACACATAGACACATACACACACAGACGCACACACAGACATAGACACACACACACACACACACACACACACACACACACAGCTCCTAGGATTAGGCACTGAAGGAATGAGTAACTATGGGCCTTACCCCTGGGTGAGGACAGGGCAGGGGGAGTGGCCAAGGAATAAGGTACAGCTGGGAGCCCAGAGTGCTGCAGACGAAATGCACCAACTTCCTCCCTTAATGTCTAGACACAGGGGAGAGGGAGGGAAGAAGGGAGGGGAACTGCCAGGAGCCCAGGATGGCAGGAAACTTAGAGGGTCAGAGAGAGAGCTGGAACCTGGCAGCTGGCCGCCCAGGCACACAGCAGGACCACGGGTCTCAGGGAGTGTAACAGATACACTCTGAAAGTGTTCTCCCCGCACACACTTTCCCCACTTCTCCCTCACTGGCCTCCTTTATTCTCTATCCTCTCTTTTCTCTCTTTCTGCTCTCTTCTTTCCTTCTCTGTCTCTAATCCTGGCAACTTCCTGTTCATAAAAAGCAGTGATTAGATCTAAAAGCTACCTCATCTCTAGAGCTGCCCACCTGCACACTCGCAGGGGTCAACGCTGGGCTGGCCTGGGCAGTATTGCAGAGAGAGGCAAGCCAGCTTGATTAATTCTCTTCACTATTAGCCCACAGAGTCACTACATACAACAATGTACCCCCCTTCCTCTCCCCCAAACAAGCAAAAAAGCCAACGTTGTCATTTTATCCTCCCCTGGGGTCCACTGTGCTTCTCTCCAGAATCAAGAGTAAATTATCTCCAAAGAAGGCTTCATTAAGAATAAATAATAATTTTCACTTCTAGTGCACCTTTTGTCTAAGTATCTCAAAGCATTTTACTTAATTAATTAATTAAGAGAATTAATTAATTAGGGGGGAAATAAAACTCTTAAAGGGAGGGAAGGCAAACTTACAACACCTGCTTTCCAGATAAGTAAACTGAGGCCCAGAGCAATAGTTTCAATGTTCTAGTAGGAGAGTGACCAAATGCGATTCAGGGTAAAAGGAACTGACCACATAATGTGGAGATGGACAATATAAGATGGGGCGGGCGGGGCAGGCCCAGGAGGAAGGCGGCCCACCTGCTGAGGGCAGAGCTGAATTCAGGTTCAAAGAGGTAAGAAGCCAGATCTCAATTTAGGTCACAGGGCCAAGGAACATCTTCAAGGGGAGCTAACACCAAGAAATCAGATGCCTTAGGCCCCTACCCATGCTGAAGGGCTTCCCCGAAGTCTCCAAGCCCCACAGGCCAGCCACCCATATCACATTCAGCTGGTATGAGGGGCAAGCACAAGGCTCCACAGCTGAGCCAGGGGACACGGGCACACAATCAAGAGCCTTGGAGCCCTGAGCACAGTTCCCGGAGTTTCCTACTGAGATCTCAGCAGAGCAAGGCTCTACCCACCATGACGGGAAGGGGCTCACCTGGCTAGATGGGAAAGTGTGGGACGGAGAACTGGGCACTTCTTGAATTCTCTCCTGGCCTACACCCTGGAATTCCCCAGCCCTTGTCCACATCCTAGTGGACACTGCACCAGGATTTAAGCCCCAGTCTTGCCTGGCTGGCCTTTGATCAAACAGGAACTAAGACCACAGGTACTTCCCAACAGTTCCCAACATCTTCCGTGTCCCCGTTGTGGTAGTCTAATCCATTGCCTCCAGCCTGCTGACTCTCAGTGCCTGGCTGCTCCTGGCAAGGCCAATTAAGCCACACGTGGGCTCTCACACCCACACCTTCGCAGACATCCAGACCCCCATGAACAACTCACAGCACTACAAATTAACAACTCAAGCTTGTCTTCTTCATTGTGTTTTTATTATGATGCTCCTCAATGATGTTTTTAAATGAATTTTGAATAGTCCCCGTAATTTGGTTTGTTCCACATTGCGATGCAAGTGTGAGGGCCCCGCAGGAATTGCTGCAAGGAATACAATATTATGTGAGCATGGCTTCTGCTTCTCTTCCTGCTTTCTCATAATTAAGCTTTATTGAGTTGTAAAATGAATAACAATAAAAAAAAACCTGTTTATTGATCCAGGTGCAACATGCAGCTAGTCAAGAAGACTTCCTCCCACCCCTGACCCAACCAAGCTGCACAGCCTCACTCCAGCTTGCCTCTGCTTCGGCTCTGAACAGGGGCCACTCAGCTGCAGGTAGCACTATTCCCGAATGCCATGAAGCCAACTGCTGCTGTCTGAGGGGAAAATGTCTCAGCAAGAAGCTAAACTCTACCCACGTGGAGCACCTTGGCTCAGAGATGGCTCAGAGCCCAGGGCCAAGGCCAGTCTGGAGGTGGCCTAAAAAGGAAATTTGGGGTGGTATGGGTACCTACAGGAAAGTAAGGGAGAGTGTGGGACTGCTGACAGGAAGTAGGAAGGGCTTGGTAGACGTCTTGCTCAGTCTCGAGACTAGCAGAAGGCTCCCAAGAAAGCCTACAAACTTGGTTTTTTTGTTACTTTAGGGCTAGAAATGAGTAGTTGTATCCTTCATGTCCAAAGTAAGCCCCCAACTTGAACCCAACACAGCAGTCACATTGTTTAATAAGCTGACAGTCAGAAGTGTCCAACTGCATAGAGAAGGGGCCCAATTTATCAAGGGAAGGTCTCCTCATAGCTAAGAAAGGGAATGAATCTGCACAGAGACAGGGGCTCAGCCCAACACACTAGCAAGTCCTGGCCAAGAAGCAAAGGCTTCTGTTTTACATGGGTCTCAGCTCCTGTTGGATGAGATCTGATCTCTGTTCTCTGGCTACCTTCAAAAAGAAAAACTACTGAAACTGAGGATTCTACACCAGGTTCTATTCTCATGTCCTTTGGGAGCCCTGGGGGTGAGGGCTCTCTGCAGACAACAAGGCTGCAGACTCTGGGTCCACCACCCAATCCAAAGACTGGCAGCTGAGGCGCTGTGGGAGGAGGCTGTAGCTAGTGTTCAGTGTGGTTGCTCCGTGTGCACGCCTGCCTTTTCAGTCCTGCAGCTGCTTAAGAGAACGCCATTCAATGGAGTACTTCAAGCAACAAACGTTATTGCTCGCTATTCTAGAAGCCTGAGCTTGTAGAAGTTGAAGATTGGGGTGCCCACACGGGCAGGTTCTAGAAGGAGCCCTCTTTGGGAATTGCAGACAGTGCCATCTGGCTGTGTTCGCATGGTAGAGGGAAGCCCTGGTGTTTTAAGAGTACTAATCCCGGGGCTGGAGAGATGGCCTAGTGGTTAAGAGCGCCGACCGCTCTTACAGAGGACCCGGGTTCGATCCCCAGCACCCACATGGCAGCTGAGAACCGTCTGAAACTCCAATTCCAGGAGAACTCCAGTTCCAGGGGAATCCGACACCCTCTTCTGACCTCCGCGGCATTGCACGACACGGGTGCAGAAACTTGCATGCAGACAGTACATTCATACACATACGGAAATAAATAAAATTAAAAAAAAAAAAAGAGTACTAATCCCATAATGGGTGTTTTGCCTTCACAACATCACATAAACTTAATTACCTTCCCAAAACACATTGGGGTTTAAGACTTCAACATATGCATGGGGGGGGGGGTTGTTACAAACATTCAACCCATAATTATACCCACCGGGATCCACAAGTCCAGCTCTAGTTTCTACCCCAACTTTCTCATCACTAAGACGAGTTGTTGGTCAAAGACCCTGCTCCGTCTCCCGCCTCGATTCCCACAGAGTGCCTCTTGACCCTTCTTTGCTTCTCTAAGGCTATCGATGATTTTTTTTTGGCATAAGTATCAGAGAGGTTCCCATGGTGGGGAAGCATCCCCTCCCTACACTAGCTGAGCCCCCCACCTTTTGTGAACCATTCAGAGTTCACTCTGTGCTGTGAGGGCTGTCTGTGTTCCCACTTTTCCATTTCTTTTTTTTTTTTTTCCAGTTGTTTGTTTAGCCCTTAATGAGCATGTTTGACCTCTAGTCAAGATAATGATGTTGTGCAAAACTTTAGTTCCTTCCAGTGCTTAGGACATAGAGGCAGGCAGATCTCTGAGTTTGAGGCCAGCCTGGTCTACATGGCAACCTCAAGGCCACCCAAGACGACATAGTGAGACCCTGTCTCCAAAAAACAAAAATGAAATAAAATAAATTCTAAAAGAAAGAGGGAAAATTATAGATGCCTTCTGAGGCTCTTGCCATCAAGCTACCATTTGAAAGCTAATATCAATCTCCTTTGGCAATTTATACCACAGTCTCATAGGGAAAGGGAAACAGACAATTGCATTCTCTAAGAGGATAAATGACAACCAAATGCAAATTCAATCCACTAAGTCAATAATCTACTAGGCCTGTGGGGAAGGTTCTAGAAGTCACAATCTTCTCTAGCTATCCTGCCTTCTGTTCTGAGGCCTTCTAGCCCAAGGAAACGCTGGAAGATGTATGTGGAAATTCTATAGCAAGTACCTTAAAACTTGGCCCAAGAGGCCCCACTTTGTAAGCCAGTGGCCCATGCTTACTTAATACATACAATGACAGAAAGGCAAAGATCAAAGTAAGCAACTCAGAATCTTCTGGATTCGCCAGCTCTGGGAGGGGTTAACTTTTGTGTAGATAGCATATTTTGTGCTTGTATTCTATCTGATAATAATGTCTGCCAGTCATAGGGCTTAACACTGAGACAGGCCCTACACTGGCACTGCATTTTTCTTCTTCAACCCTTAGCAACCCTATGATGAATAGCTATCATTACCCCCATTTAAAGTATGAAAAAACTAGGACTTAAGTTGATAAGAACTTGCCCAGTTGGGGTCCACCTGCTAATCACTATGTAGTCAGGAAAACGGACTTGACTATATACCACACTGGTTCTTCAATGTGTTTGTCACTTCATGATCACAAACTATTGTTGCCCATGTGCCCTCCTCTATTGGTGAGCTCAGTGCCAGCTAGATGCTCATGCCAAAGACCAGGACCATTATCACCAGGACATAGGCATGCAAAGCTGACTTCTCGAACAAAAGGAGCAGTGCTATTCTATCAGCCCTAACAAACAGCAACAGCTATGTACCTATATCAACTACACTGGAACAAAAGCCCATGTTGAATTCAAAGGGCCTGATCTCTGAATCTCTGAATACACAAACCCCACATTTCACCAAGCAGCTATTGCAATGCCCTGAGTAAAGGGGATGTTGAAAAAAGTGAGTTGTGAGACATGTCCTCAAGATCGAGAGTGCACACCTAGCCACAAGCAGACATACCTTCATTTTCTGCATAGCACACAGCACATAGCCAAGTACCTCACACATGGAGTTCTGTAGACATCTGAAGAGTGCTATAGATCTCATGCTGTCTGTGATTTAAGGGTGTATATGCTCATGCATATGTGTATATATGTATATATAAACTGTGCAGCAGAGGCAGCCATATGCCTGTATATCCCAAATCTAATTGGCTATGGCTCTCTCCTTGGAGGAATAACCCATGGCTGATGCCACAAGCTTACATCCTCTAATGGTTTAGGAGACGTTATAAGCCACAGTAAGACCCCATCATATTTAACAGAAAAAAATGTAATTCATCGATTAACATACCATCCAAACATCTGTGTCTATACCAAAGTAACCTACCATAACAATTAGTACTGTTTAAATACCTATATATCTAATTGCTTGTGCTTCATTAGTAGGATCGAAAGGTTATTCCTGGACAAACTGTCGGCCCATGAAGGGAAACAGCCAGAATTGACCAGAGTCCAAGACAACAGCTCCAGAGAAAGTAGACTGTTTTGCTTCTCATCCACCTGTACCCCTTTTGTAAGCCTTTGATCAACTTGACTGAACATACAAGCCTCCCCCGCCCCCCGCTGGATGGTGGGACCCATGGGCTGTGTGGGCTTGGGCACAATAGCCTGCAAATTGGTTTTACATGAAGGATGCTTGTACTCATAAATTATCACTTATTGCTAAAAAATGAAAAAAAAAAAACTGAGAGAAAAATACAGGACAGTTATGGCAGAATACATGAGCTGGGATGGGGTGGGGTGGGGGTCGGGGAAGGAAAAGGGAAATATACCTGAACTGAATTGGAAAATGATGTATGAAATACACAAAGCATCAATAAAAAAAAGAGCACTCAAATGTGTACATTCATAAACTTAATACGTATGGAAGCTTGTGTTGATTTTTTTTTGTCTTTTTTGAGACAGGGTCTCCCTATAGCCCCAGCTGGCCTGGAACTCACTCTGTAGACCAAGCTGGCCTTGAACTCACAGAGATCCACCTGTCTTTGCCTTCCAAGTGCTAGGATTAAAGGCATGTGCCACCATGCCCAGCTTAAAGATGATTCTTAGCCACCATATGGGTGCTGGGAATCGAACCTGGGTCCTCTTCAAGAGCAGTCGGCACTCTTAACCACTGAGCCATCTCTCCAGCCTGCTTGTGTTGATTTTATAGACAATATGTGTAAGCACATATATGTATTAATGTATATTCATTGTATGTGTAGATTTATATGTGTTCATTCATGTATGCATATATGTATAATGACCATATGGCTGGCTAACATGTGGGTGAACCTCTGAGTGGTTGACAGGGCATGAAGACCTGTGGGTCCATCAGGTTCACTCTGGATATGGAGGAAGTGCCACAGGCCTCCAGCACTAAAGCAAAAGTCCCAAAGACACTGTAGTGAGGAGGGAGGCTGACGTCAAGGCCACAGGGGCCCATAAGCCTGGTGGGCTAGAACAGCTGGGCTGGCTTAGGTGGCTCCCAAGGGGAGCAGAGGTCACCAGCATTAGGCGCTGACTGAGCTGGGGGCTTGGGCAAGGGGAGAAGGTTGATGCACAAGCAGACTTGAAGGTGTGAAGGCTCTAGGGACATTTTCCCTCCTCAGCCTTCAGATTCATCCCCTGGGAGTTTGAGAGAGGCACACACATGGATTTATGTCCTATTTGTCTACAAGGGAGGTCCTGGGTGATGCTTCTGTAACTGGCAATGTAATAATCAGTTCCTGCTGGTCAGGAGGAAGCTGAGGCCTACAATGCTGTTTGCCCAGGTCACACTGGGAATGGGATTAGCCCAGCACACCATATTCAGGAATGTCTATTGAATCCTTCATTGATTGGAGAAATAAGTGAGCAAATAAATGAAAGGGAAGAAACTGAAAGAATTAAATGGACAGTGGAAATCATTTTTTGAATGTGTATGTGTGTGTGTGTGTGTGTGTGTGTGTGTGTGTTTGTGTACATGCTCACACTTTCCACAATGTATAGAGATCAGAGTACAACATGAGTTGTTAACCCTCATCTTCTACCTTGAGACAAGGTCTCTTGTCTGTTGCTCACTAGCTGGGCCCCAAACATCCAGAGATTCTTTGGTTCACACCTCCCATCTAGAAAAAGCACTAGGATTACAGACACGTGCTACTGTGTCTGACTTTTACATGGGTTCAAAGAATCTAACTTGGGTCCTCATACTTGGATGGCAAGGGCTTTACCCACTGAACCCTTTCCTCAGCCCTCATTTATATAATTAAGGGGGCGGGACAGATGGGTCAGTGCTTAAGAGCACTGACTCCTCTTGCAAAGTCTTGGGTTCAAATCCCAGCACCCATGTGTTGGCTAACAACCATCTCGTAACTCCAGTTCCAGGGGATCTGACACCCTCTTCTGTCCTCGGAAGGCACTGCATGACAAGGGTGCACTTACACACATGCAGGCAATACACTAATACACATAAAATAAATAAATAATTTAAAAATATAAAATTAAGAAGAGAGCTACTGGAGATACAAGCATGAAAAATGAGAACTTATGAACATGCTGGACGGTAGAAACAAGGCGTTGAAGGACAGTATTATGAAATTCATGGGCAGTTCATGTGCGATATGTATATGACTATAAAGTGTTCTTTGCTGACAATCACTGGAGGATATGAATGGTATCCTGGATAAAGATGAATTTCAAAAATTGCTTCAGTGAAAGACCTTCTAAGCTAGAGAGAGATGTACCATAATTGCAAGTAGCTGCGTTCCATAGTCAGTCAGTACTAAGCTGGGAACTGTGACAATACTACAGTGGACTGAGCTCTGAAGATGCTTATAGTGATGTTAGAATCAAGCATGTGCTTGCAGGAAGCTGAGAGAACAGGAGGGACAGAGAAACCGAGAGACTTGTGTGCTATGCTCTGGGTCCTACCAGATGCTTCCAGAGCCCACGTAGTGGAACCCTGCTCTCAATCCTGGTGGTGGAACCGTCAAAGGTGGAACACGTGAGGTGCTCAGGTCATTGGGGGTATGTCCCTAGAGGGGTCCCCAACTCTTTTCTGCTCCTCTTTTTTTATTTGCCAACCGTAAGGTAAACGATTTTTACTTTGCCACATGCTGGGCTATAATTTGTGGCCATAGGCCCAAGCCACAGGGCCAGCCAACCATGGCTGAAATCTCTAAAACTGAGCTAAGTGACAGAAAGCTGACACACAGTGTATTGTGTATGTGCCTCTGTGTGTGTGTGTGTGTGTGTGTGTGTGATTGTGGTAGGATTTTCAAACCCTACTTATGGATTTTAGTATGTCTTACATGAGAATTGCTGCTATAATTTCCTAGCAACTCATCTCCTCTCTATTCTAAAGCATTTGACTGACAAGCCATAGGTGGGATTACCATAGAATTCAGTGTCCGAATACAGATACTTAAAAGAGATAGTCAAGTCTGATAGAGGACCATGCTCACAAGAATGACCCTGGTTCAACCCAGTGGGTCACAATGCAAAAACAGAAACAAACAAAAAGACATGAAAGTGGGATGGGGACCCGGTGGAAGCAAAGGACAGGGAAGCTGGTAGGATGGGAGGGGGAAAGAGGGGGTAGAGAGACGAATATGGCCGGAATGTATGCAACATAAGGCACTATTGATAGTTATTGTGGACAACTGGAAGAACCTGGGATTATCCTGGTTAAACTGGGGCTTGAGGCCACTCTGGCATAGAAGTTAGCAGCAGGCTGTCCTTAAGGCCCTGGTGGTGGCATTTTCCTCCAAGGAGGGAGCTCACTCCATGCTGCCCACTGTCCAGTGCATGGGCAACCTCATCCTGCTCAGCAGTGAGGCTGACCCACAGGGGTAGTGGTGAGTGCCAGGGAGGGCCACTGGGAGACAGGGCTTGGGGCCTCAAAGGCCAGGGCTCCCATACAGGAGCTCAGTGATTGCTAGGTGCCCTCTGTGGTCAGGGAGCCTGCTGCTCTGCCTGAGATCTAGTACTTACTCCATCCACTTTCACACCACCACCCCCTCCCTCTGCTGCCAGCCCAGGCAGGCAGCACTAATGGATTGCTTGCATTATCTCCCTCATCACTGCTTAAATATTTATCAGACCATTATGTATTTAGTGTTCAGGAGTGGGAGGGGAAGGGGCAGAAGGCAGCACAGCTTTGGCCAGATGCAAGGGTTAATTACAGATGGGATAAATCCCCCTGATTTAAAAATTAAATCAACAAGCAGGGTTGGGAGAGTGAAAGGGAACCGTTACTTACATGTGAGGAAGCGAGGAGCGACCTCACCAGGTTTTAGAGTCTTCCGTGCCTGCCTGGCTTGACGCTCTGTCTGTTCCCCTCCCTACCTGCCACCTTGTGGGCCACCAGAGCCCTAAACCAGCTTCTAATTAAAAACCTTGCTTAGGGTTTTTGCTCCTTGAGCAACCAGTGTGTGGGAAAACTCATGCTCTCCTGAAACTGGAGTCAACATCCGCCTCGTAAAAGTAGTTCTGAAGGTAACTCCGGGGCTGGCACTGTGAAATATTGTTCATTATAACAAAGCAGCTGAGATAATGCTGCTTTCTAATTTCCCTTTCTCAGTCAGAAATTAAATAAAAAGTCATGTCTAAATTACAATACTGGATTGAGATCAGTCGAGGGCCCCATGCAGGGAGCTCATGATCTATCCTTCCTACATTTTATAGCCATTAAAAAGATTACGGTCGCATTTCCTCCCTCCCTTTTCTTGGAGGCCATTTACATTGGTTCTGAACTCTCAGTGTGTTTTATTCGCATCTCTTAAAAGTGCCAGTGCACATCGTAAGTCAATCACAAACTTAAATTAAGAAAAAACAAACAGGCACCTAAGAAAACGAAGTCTCTGAACTCCATGCTTAGGTACTGACTAGAGGGTTGTATCTTGACTCTTCACCTTCCTGACCCTGAATTGTACCAACTGTGTGATTGTCAAAGTCTTCTCCAGGGGCCTGAGGGTAGTGTGTTAGTCACTTTTATTGCTGTGACAAAATACCTGAAAAAAAATCTTAATGGGAGAAAGATTTATTTTGGCTCACGGTTGCTGAGTTTCTGTCTTTCATGGTGGAAATGTGTGGTCAAGAGACACTACTACCTCATGGTAGCAGAAAAGCAGAGAGGAGAACAAGAGAGGGTCAGGGAAAGATATACCGTTTGAGTGCATGTCCCAAATGGCGTGTTTCCTCAATTATGTCCCACCTTGGACATTGGTCAAGTTAGTGCCCTTGTTATCCCTTCACTCCTCATTAGTGCTGCCAACTGGACATCAATCTTTCAACACGTGAGCCTTTGGGAGGCAGGGGGTAGAGTGGGGAACAGTTCACACCCAAAGCACAACAGATGGGAAGAACTCATTCTGTGCAAACATAACCCATGTTTTTATAGCCCTCCCCCATCTTTAGGAGAAATGCCCCTTGGACAAAGCTACATGCTGGACCAGTTGGCATAAGAGCTTTCTTTAATGCTGATGAGCCTTTAATACTATGTCTAATTGAGCATTCGTTTAACTACTTTATTGATGATGGAAGACAAGGAACATGAGCATATTTTGTCAGTCACAATCCAAGTATTCACCACTCTGGGAAGTTGGGGATATTCCCATATCCTTGCTTTTGATGGAATCTGTTAAACAGTAGCACTGTGAATTGTGTTTGTGGCATGCAATTTGCCATTGATGACTCATACAATGCAAACCGAGTACCCATTATCTGCAAGTACTGTGCAGAAAAAAAAAAAAAGAAATGGTCTCTTCTGGATCTATGACCTGCACTTGGCCATTTACTCTTTAGCCAGGACAAGAGCACATTTATGCAGTAAACAAATCACTGTAAATAAAAGGGCGCTTGAGGATCATGCAGACTGATGGAATTCAAGGCCAGTTAGTCTCGGCAGCCACATTAGCCAGATGGGCCTATGTTGAGAAAGACTTGATCTGGTATTTGCAGGCAACTAGAACTTAAGGATGAAGACAGGATGGAAGGCCATTCCAGGAAGGATGAAGACAGGATGGAAGGCCACTCCAGGAAGGAGCTTAGAGGTCGCTGCGCAGGGAGGTGAAGGAAGAAAGAGACAACAGCACCACCCACCCACTTGGTAGCAGACATCAGCTAAGCACCCACTGGTGCTTCTGGGTTTAGTCCCCAGGAAGCTTATAATGAGCAACCTTGAATGTTCAGACCCGTTTGCACCTTTACAAACAGGATGGTAACGACAACAGAGCCATAGAAAGGAGCCAGGAAAAGGCCATTTAGGTGGGGAGCTACAATTCATGGCTACTGTGTCTCCTTCACAAGGTCCCTTTGATCTTGCATCTCTAAACATCTCCTTATCCTAAATAACCACAAAGAGCAAAGAATAGCCTCCAAAATGCCAGTAGAGCATGTGTGTGTGATTGCACATGCTACTTCATCCTTTTCTTAATGGTCTTCCCCATAACCTGGGGTCCTGCCTTTGCCACCTAATAGCCCTGTAGTCTTGCATAGTTTTTTAAATTTTTTATTCATTTATTTATGTGTATTATGAATGTACTCTGTGCATGTAGATTTGTGCACCCATGTCGTGCAATGCCACGGAGGTCAGAAGAGGGTGTCGGATTACCCTGGAACTGGAATTAAAGATGGGTCTCAGCCACCATGTGGGTGCTGGGGATCGAACCTGGGTCCTCTGCAAGAGCAGTCGGTGCTCTTAGCCACTAGGCCATCTCTCCAGCCCCATCTTAGATAGTTTAAATAATATCTCTGAGCCTCTTATTTACATTCACAAAGTGAGAATGTAGTGTTCAACTTGTAAGGAGTGATGAGGATTTCTTTAGTTAATATGAATGTGTATTTATCATCACACTACCTGGAGCCTGGTATCAGTAAACACAGCTGTGATGATGTTCCAGCCTCTTCCAATTCACTTCATTCCTCTGCTTCTGACTTATAGTTTGTTTCCTGTCACTCTGAAAACAACTCAGCCTGCTTCCTACCAGCGCTGGCACCATCCTCTGCTTGCTGGCTACTGGGGCTTGTGCCCCCTGAGGAAAGGGCCCAGGTACAAGATGTCCTTACCTTTCCCCTGCTTTAACACAACTCAACACAGACACCTCTCTGCCTAACATCTGCCAGACAGGGGCCTGGAGCACTTGTCATCTAAATTACTTGTTTGTTGGTCTCATTATACTCAACCGTGCCTGATTTTTCTATTCTGTGACTGTATTTGTCTTGTGAAAGCTACCAGTAACATCACTGATGAGGAAAGGAGGTGCATCAAGAAGGAACTGTCAGTCTTGTACTTCCCAATCGGTATGCTGTTAATGAACCAGTTATATGGGATTTAACCATTCAGCTTTAGGGCAGAAGGGCAGACACAGTACCCGGGCATGGACCACAACCTTGCCTGTGGTCCTCAAAAAGCCACCTGAAGTGAAGTGAGTGGGTATGGTCCTACCCAGCATGATCATCATCACCATCATAAAGACAGAATCTGATGAACTGTTGCAGCTGTTCATGCACCAAGAAGTATCGTGTGCAACTCTAAGTGCAGTGATTAGAGAAGAGTTTCAGAGAGGCCTAGTGCAGCCCAGTGGTGGGCAGTGACCCTGTTCTGGGCTTTAGAGGCACCAGAGGCTTTCATCTTTTGCAGTCATCGTAGCCTTAAAGTGTCATCCAAGCCAGTGCTCCACAGCACTGGAGTCACATCCCACAATTCAGGACGCTGTCATTTCTGCATCTTTGACGTGAATAAGTTTGATTGGACTTGAGACCCACCTGCAGAAACTTTCAACACTACATTTGTCAATGAAAGGAAAGGAAGAGCTGTTAAATGCTTCAGATACAGCTTTAACTGCTATGAATCTTTAATGGTTATAAGAATGGCTTTAAATTTTTTATCACTCTCTCGTGCAAAGTTTCTTACCAAGGGTGACTACAGAGTATTTGTAGAGGTCATCATTTACAAAGTCCTGATCAGGCACGGTGCAGAGCCACTTCAAGGATGGACTCTGATACAGAACAATGATATTCATGGAAGCAAGCATGTGCTACTCACTGAAACCAGGAAAATGTTTTACACTAATTAACATATGGATTTCCTATGTTGCAGTTTAGATATGAAGTATCCCAGGAATAGGCTTTATGTACGAAAGGCTTTATATCTTCCAGAGGGCACTATTTTGGGAGGTTCTGGAAACTTCAGGAGGTGGGACCTAGCTGGAGGTCACTGGGAAGGTATGTCTTTGGGAGCTGTGCCTAGCTGTCTGTCCCACTGCCCTGTACCACCGTCAGGTGAGTAACTTCTGTCATATGCTTTTGCTTCTTTTATGTTCTCCCCTACCCACGATGAGTCCAGAACCAATAGGGCCAAGGATGAAATCTCTGAAACCGTAAGAAAAATAATCCCTTCCTTTCAGTTTTTAATATCCTCTATTTTGTCAGAGCGGCAAAATCCTAACATACCTAACAGTATTTTATCTTTCACTTTGCATTTTATGTAAAGAAAATGGGCACACACACACATACATACATACACACATACAATTTTATAGATATTCCAAGTCTCCTGCAGTGTTCTACAGCACACAGTACAAACGTTCTCATTTTCTTTTTTTGGTCTTTTCGAGACGGGGTCTCCCTGTAGCCCCAGCTGTCCTGGAACTCACTCTGTAGACCAGGCTGGCCTTGAACTCACAAAGATCCACCTGCCTTTGCCTCCCGAGTGCTAGGATTAAAGGTGTGTGCCACCACGCCTGGTGCTGAGGTATTATGCTTGAAATTCACGGATCTATTCCTGGATTTGAGTCTTGCTGGTACCACTGTCTCTTTGCTGTTCTGTGAGATCATCAGAGCCATAAATCCTCCCAAAACCCAACAGAAGGGTTTTATAGAGGCCAAGATAGCTCCATATGATATTGAGGAGGTTCCCCCAAAGGTTACTTCCTGATATCCTCCCGTGCAGGTGCTTCCAAGATCTGAGTTCCCACTAGGAGCAAAACCTGGCTTAGTGAAGAAGGGGGTTGTATACATGGGCTGGGGAGGGGCAGACCTCAGGGAGCAAATACACAAGCACTGGTTTATTCAATCCAACCCTGCCTCTTTAGTTCTTCAAGGAGGCTCTCTTCTCCACCTCTTGATTTTAAATAACTTCCTGAACTATAAATGCAAAGAGTTCCAAATGAAAACTGATTGATAGCCTCGTATAATTATATAATAAAACACACTGATATGCATATACATTATGTGTGGGCTTGTATGTCTATATACATCTGTATCTATTCCAGAGGGAGAAATATGCAATAATGTTTTCTGAAACAAATTGTCAAGGTGTCAATAAGGAATCTCATAATGAATGTGTGGTTGTGATATGGGATAATTTCATCTCAATTATATTGCTCAGGCTGATTTCCCAAGGCAGGTCTTAAAGGCACAAGTCCCATTCCCAAGCGAGAAGCAGGAGGTTTTGCTTCCTATAACGCCTTCGAAGTGTTACATTTCCAGGCCAAATGCCTTCTCTGGAGCAGCCAGACCCATCTAAGGAAACAGAAGTGTGTCAAGAGTGTCAGGCCACAGCTATACCCTTTTAAAATGAAGGAGAATTTTCTGTGTTTAACCTCTAGCAATCACAGCAAAATTTTGTGGCAAAGAAGTAAACAACAGTTTTACAACACTAAAGGAATTAGCTGTCCCAGCAACAAGTACTGACTGTTCAAGACGCTGGATAATAAGTGACAGTAAAGATGGGAATCGTGTTGGCCCACGCTGTGGGAAGGGGAATCTATGTGGCTTCTACTTCAGGGTACAACCAGCCCGCCCAAAGTTGTGAAATGGACTGCAACAGAGCCCAAACCATGGATACCCAGAGTGAGGTGAGGTGAGAAGTTAAGAAAGATTTCCTAGGGGCTGGAGAGATGGCCTAGCGATTAAGAGCACCGACTGCTCTTGCAGAAGACCCGGGTTCGATTCCCAGCACCCACATGGCGGCCGAGAACCATCTGAAACTCCAATTCCAGGAGAACTCCAGTTCCAGGGGAATCCCACACCCTCTTCTGACCTCCGCGGCATTGCACGACATGGGTGCACACACCTGCATGCAGACAGTACATTCATATACATACGAAATAAATTTAAAAAAATTAAAAAAAGAAAGATTTCCTAAAGTAAGTACCAATTAAGTTGGACCTAGAATGTGAATAAAAGTGTAATCATTTTCCAAGAGACAGGGTTTGAACAGAAAAAAATGCAGGTTGTCTTCCAACAACATTTTGTTGGATAAAGTATAAACTCAATTCAGGAACCTTCCCAGCAGGGACAAATGTCCCCCATCAGCCATCCCTGAGACCAGACTTCAGAACTTGCTGTCAGGAAAGGGATTTGTGGTCCAGGAAACTGTTCCAGTGCTGTGCCTGTCACAGGGCTACCCAGGCCATCCATAGCAGGTACTTGTGAAGAGCTCCAGGAGACACATTGGAAGAACAAAGAGAGGGCTGGATGCAGGGTGGGCCTCCAGAGGCAGTGTGCCAAGGACAGACCGGCTCATCTGTTTTCACCACAACACCTAAGGGTAGACTGGACTGCTTGTGGCAGAAACCCGGGAATTCTTTGCCTGTGTCCCTACAATGCCTTATTACCCATATGTTCCTGGGTTCTATCCACATGGCCTTGGTAACATCTCTTGACTCTTTTCTCTTTTCCCTACTCTTCCATCTCTTAGTTTAGCTCTCCTCCCAGTAATGAGATCACTGTAGCCAGGCCTTGACTACCCTTGAGCCTCCAATCTGTATACTTCCTTGTTACTCGCCTGACTTTTCAAGGCACTTAAAATAGTCCTCCCTTAACTTTGCCAATGCCCTTTCTCTTTATCTCTTAGATAAAGACCAAACCCCTCAGTATGACCAACAATTCCTTCATGCCCTGCCCCTCATGCCCTTCTAAGTTCTTACCCCCTCCCTGACATGCTGTTTTTATGGTTCCTCTGGGGCTTCCTGCTCCTCCTCAGTCTCTGCCCATCCTTCCATCTCTTCCTAAATACTCCTTTCCTCTTCATTGCCATGTTAACTTGTAGGCAATTGTGGCTACCCTACTCAGGCTCTCCCATTGAAATCTGCCACTTGGAGGAGATTATGCACCTCTGTTCCATGCTTCAGAGCTCTTTGTGTGTGTTGACCTCTAGAAGAAACAGTTGACTCCCTATTTCCTAGTCCATTATAGAAGTGAGTTATGAGTAACTTAGTGACAGAGGCCATATCTATTACCTGTGTAAACCTAACACCTAGCATAGATCCTGGCATAAAGTACGTAGGAAGAAAAGAAGGTGAAATATAAATGGATGGTGGATGGATGGATGGATGGGCATTTGGGTAGATGGCTGCATAGACACATAGATGGAAGGAAAACTACCTGGCTGAATAGGTGTGGTAGTTGATATTTATTGTTAATTTAATTGGGTTTAGAGAAGCCTTGGAGATTAGTAAAGCACACCTCTGATTGGATCTATGAGGGTATTTCCATATACAATTAGATCATGAGGGATCTGACTTATTAATAGTTTCCATTGATGGACTCCATCAATGGATTAAAAAATCCATTAGTCGGGCATGGTGGCACACGCCTTTAATCCTAGCACTTGGGAGGTAGAGGCAGGCAGATCTTTGTGAGTTCAAGGCTAGCCTGGTCTATAGAGCGAATTCCAGGACAGCTGGGGCTACAGGGAGACCCTGTCTCAAAAAGACCAAAAAAAATCTATTGAGGGGCTGGAGAGATAGCCTAGTGGTTAAGAGCACCGACTACTCTTGCAGAGGACCCGGGTTTGATCCCCAGCACCCACATGGCAGCTAAGAACCGTCTGTAACTATGGGCTGGAGAGATGGCCTAGCGGTTAAGAGTGCCGACCGCTCTCACAGAGGACCCGGGTTCGATCCCCAGCACCCACATGGCGGCCGAGAGCCGTCTGAAACTCCAATTCCAGGAGAACTCCAATTCCTGGGGAATCTGACACCCTCTTCTGACCTCTGAGGCATTGCACAACACAGGTGCACAAACCTACATGCAGACAGTACATTCATACACATACAAAAATAAATAAAATTTAAAAAATCTATTGAATCCATTGATAGATGCAGAATTTGAATAGACTATTAGGAGATTGTTGGATCTGTGGAACATGGGACCCAGTTGGAAGAATAAGTCACTAGGAACTTGACTTTGGCCCTGGCCTCTGCTTGCTCCTCTCTTTGCTTCCTGGCTGTCAAAGGTGAGCTCCATTGCTCCACTATGGTCTTCTGCCATGATGTTCTGCCTTCCCAGAGCCTGGAAACAATGGAGCCAGCCACTCATCGACTGGAACCTCTGAAACTGTGAGCCAAAATCAATTTTTGTTCCTTCAAACTGTTTTCCTCAAGTATATATCATAGTAACCAAAGAAGTCTGACTAGCACAATGAATACATTGATGAATAGATGGGTGGAAGGATAGATATTTGATGAGTATGTTTCCATTGCATAAGTAGTCTTAGGAATAATAAATAAGTAAATAAAATGAGCTTCCTTCTTATCTGTAACCCGCCAATCAGCTAGTTCAGTACAGTGCATCAGATCTTCCGAAGGTTTTCAGGACCTGAAAGGTGAGCAAAAAAATTATGAGTTGATGTGTTACACATGAAATGAGTGTTCCCAGCAGGAGATGCAGATGAAGATCCACCAGGGAAAGAAGAGTGTCCCCTATCACGGCAGGGAAGGGGGCTATCATATGCTGACCCAGTGTCAAGGCTTTTTTTTAACCTATAAGTCAGACCAAAGGGAAGGACTATATATAGTCCCCTGCCCCTTCTCTAGGACTGCCTCTTGAACACTGAGTAATAAATTAGGTCATTCACTGTCATAATAAAACACTAATCCTTATATAAAATATATATGTTCCACTCATACCTACTTCAGATAAATGTCCAGAAGCATAACAAACTACCACATTCATCTCAGAAAAGCTGTACCCATGTATTGTCCCACCTGTATTATGTGAGTAGTTATTTCATGATACCCTTACTAATAATATAGAATCTGTTTTTAAAATCTTCCCTAACTTGGTAAGCAAAATCTGAGTTACATTGCTTCAATTTTCATTCATTAACTATTGAAGTTGACTTTGGTCATAAGTATGGTTGGTTCTACTAATTTTGTGTTAATTTTCTTTCCCTGCCTTCTATTGCTTTCCTGATCCTAGATTATTGATTTGTAAAAGTGTTTTACTATATTAACATCATTCATTATTTACAATATGTTGCAAATATTTCTTCTATCTCTCAAGAAATGTTATTAATGAGCTATGAAGAACTTAATTCGAGGTTCTATGTCAAGAGTTCTTGAGTATGCAGGAATGAATAAAGCATGTCACCTGTCCTCAAGGGGCCTGTGATCCAGTTATCT
This sequence comes from Rhizomys pruinosus, assembly GCA_009823505.1. Classification (NCBI taxonomy): domain Eukaryota; kingdom Metazoa; phylum Chordata; class Mammalia; order Rodentia; family Spalacidae; genus Rhizomys; species Rhizomys pruinosus. Next base: position 4,564,004 of record VZQC01001095.1, on the reverse strand, counting down.
AACTGGAATGGGTGGTCACAAATACATCCATGGAGAATTAATCAAGTCTTTAGAAAAATAAAGGACTTGAGCTTGATCTTGAGAGCTGGGTCAGTTCTTAAGGGACAGAAAAAGGGGCAGAGATGTATTTCCCAGACAGGTGAAGGAAGCAGGTAAAGGTACTAAGATGGAAAAGCCTGAGGGAGTCTGAGGAAGCCTAATGAGTTCAGTAAGGGTGAGACAAAAATCTGTGAGCTGGGCCATGGGAGGGAAGATCATCTGAATCCCCAGACCATCCCCCAGTGCTGTGCATAGAGTTGTTTCTGTCTCCTGGTGAGAGCCAAGAAAGAGCCTTTGTCTCTGAGCTGTTCTGATGTGTTTGTCCTTCATACATTTCACTTTCTTTCTTTCTTTCTTTCTTTCTTTCTTTCTTTCTTTCTTTCTTTCTTTCTTTCTTTCTTTCTTTCTTTCTTTCTTTCTTTCTTTCTTTCTTTCTTTCTTTCTTTTTTTTTTTTTTTTTTTTTTTTTTTTTTTTTTTTTTTTTTTTTTGAGACAGGGTCTCTCTTTAGTCCCAGCTGGCCTGGAGCTTGCTATGTAGACCAGGCTGGCCTTGAACTCATAGAGATCCTCCTGCCTCTGCCTCCTGAGTGCTGGGATTAAAGGCATGTGCCACCACGCCCAGCCTAAGGCAGTTCTTAGCCACCATGTAGGTGCTGGGAATCGAACCCAGGACCTCTGCAAGAGCAGTCAGTGCTCTTAACTGCTGAGCCATCTCTCCAGCCCCACATTTCACATTCTTATGATGGCTGTTGTTTGTCTGAATTGATTAGCCTTTCTGTGTGGGAGCCATCTGCTGTCTGTCAGGCCCCTTATCTCTCTAGGATGTTGATGTCAATAAAATATTATGACATTGGGAATCTGCTAGAGAGTTTGATGCTGAGAATATTATATATCCAAATCAAATCTTAGCTGAGAACCACTTAATGTTGTCTCCTTTTCTACTGCTCAACAGCATCCAAATTGAACCATGGTAAGTTTTATTTTACCCTGAGCTACCCAGTACACTTGGCCATCTTTTCTTCTGACTATAGAAAAAAGCATTTGATCCTGGTCTGGTCACCACAACCTCATTTCTCTTGGATACAGGGTAGTCGTATGACTCAAGCAGAGAAGTTTTCTAATACAAACACTGGAGATACAGATTGGGAGCTTTGGTGGTCAGTCAGAGACAAGCCGGGATGAAAGAGACAATGTCCTAGAGATCCTGAGCCCTCAGCTCCAACAGCTTTCTTCACTTCTACTAGAGACTCGCTTTGTTCCAGCTACATCTCTTTTTTCTTAAGACAACATCAGTTAAGTTTCCGTCACCTACAATAGAGGGATTTCTTAATATAAAACATCATAACCAATTTAATTCCCCAAACAAAACATGTGGAAGTCATCTTCACAGTTTTTCCTCAGCTCCAGCATCTAGTCAATCAGCCGCCCCTTTGGTCCTCCTCTGAGATGTCTCTTTAGTTACTCCCTTGTCCTCCCAATGATCTCTTATCTAGATCATACAGCAGCCTCCCAACCAGTCCCTCCAACATCTAGACTGTTGTGTTCACCTACCAAGATGGCATTATTCTAGTTTGTTTCTCTGTTGTTGTGATAAAAAGCATTCTGACCAAAAGCAACTTGAGGAGGGGAGGCTTTAATTTGGCTTACACTTCCTTCCAAGTCACAATCAATCACTAAGAGAAGTCAGGGCAGGAACTGAAGCAGATCACAGAGGAATGCGGTTTACTGGCTTGCTCACTGGCTCGTGCTCAGCTAGCTTTCTTCTACAGCCCAGGCTCACCTGCCTAGGAATGGTGCTGCCCCCGGTGGACTGGGCCTCCCATATCAATCACCAGTCGAGATCGTCTCTCACAAACATGGCCACAGCCTAATCTGATCTGAGTAATTCCTCAGCTGAGGTTTCCTCTTCTCAGGTGACTCCATGTCATGTCAAGTTGACAATAAAATTAACCAGCACAGCTACCGAGGTGTTCTTTCTAAAATCTACCTTTGCCTTGAGAACTTCAGAAAGTGTCCATGGCTTATAAGACAATCCCAAACTTCTAAGTACAAGATACAATCTGGTCTCTACTGGGTCTACCTGAAATTCTTCTGTGCCAGCTCCTGTAAACCCATCTTCCAGTTCTTTCATGCATCCTAGTCTTTGCACATGTTCTGCCCCCTGGCTTTCCACACCTGGTTCATCTGGTTGATCTTCCTGCTTTCAGCTCACTTTGCACTTCCTTTGTAGAACATTCATAGTCTTACCCCTGACCTGAGCATGATCTTCCAGGAAATCATGGTGCTTTTGTGGTTGAGTGAATGGTGGCGATACCACACAGCAGAGCAGTGAAGAGCATGGGCGCTAAGTCCGCAGACCTTCACTGGAGTCCTGGCACTCACAAGTACTAGCTGTGGGAACTCGAATGAGGTCCTTGATGTTTCTGAGACTTACTTTTATCACTGGTAAATAGGGGGAAAGAAACAGGGTTAGCTATAAAAATCGAAGGCGACAGTTAGGTACAGTTCTCAAACACACTGTAGCATGTATTCAATAAATGACATCTAGATTAGTCTACTCATAGTTTATGATAGATGATAGATAGATAGATAGATAGATAGATAGATAGATAGATAGACTGATAGACAGTGATCTGTTTACTCCCTCTATTTCCTCTTACTGAAAGCTCTTCAAGAACAAGTCCTGACAGCGTTGTATCTTTTTCTGCTCCACATCCATGGCGCACCCTGTGTTTGGCACACAGGAAGCATGCAATGAATACTTATTTAATGTATCTTTTCATCTGTCTTCACCCACTGTTTTGCTCAGGGAGGATGAAGAGGGCACTGCTGTAGTTGTCCCATTAATATCAAGCTTCCACATGGCTGAAACTTACTAGTAATAGAGCTATTAGTTGTTATCTCACAGGAAATAATTCAGAAGTGACAGCTATGAATCAATCAGACTTCTAGAAGACAAGTATCAGCTCCCCAACACAGCCAATGCAGTGGGTTGCCTGCCTCTCCAACATCCTTTCCACCAGTCTTCTTTGCTAGCTATACTATGTATTTAATCAGCTCCAATCCTCAGAGAAGATGACTATACTTTTTTTATTGAGACAGGGTCTCCCTATAGCCCCAGCTGGCCTGGAACTCACTCTGTAGACCAGGCTGGCCTTGAACTCACAGAGATCCTCCTGCCTCTGCCTCCCAAGTGCTAGGATTAAATGCATGTGCCACCAGGCCCAGATTAAAGACGATTCTTAGCCGCCATATGGGTGCTGGGAATCAAACCCAGGTCCTCTGCAAGAACAGTCTGCGCTCTTAACCACGGAGCCATCTCTCCTGCCCAAACTATTCTCTTAATACATAAGAAAGTCCTAAAATATCTGGACTAGTCCTGGTGATGCCATTTCCTTGTTGAAATTTGGTTAAGGGGCATATAACCCAGTAAGTACCAAAAGAATGGGAAACAATCTGTGAATATTAGGAAATGGTTTCTTTGTGGTTTGGAAGAAACACAAAGTAGAAACTATCCCTTTTCTTCCACAACACTTTATTCTGTCCATAAAAATCCCTTCCAATTGTGGTGCTGTGTGGTGATAGTGTTGCAGGAGACCCATCAGACTAGAATTTTGAAGAGAAGCTGCTCCTTGATGTCAAGCCATGCATCTAGCCAACCTTGGAGCAGACTTGTCTCTGAACGTCTTCCTTTACTGTCTAAATCAATCTAGTCAAAGTTTTCTATTACTTTGAGCCCAAATTTCTGAATAGATCCATCTAGCTTCACAGTCTTTCAAGTTCCTGCTGATCTACCACTCATTTTCCGACCCTTTATACATGTGGACTCTCTTCTTGAAACGCACAGTCCATCTTTCACTCCCTGGAGAGTCTTCATCTTCTGAAGATTGATTTGCCCTCCCTGAGGGTTGTACCTGAACATAAGGATGGTTCATCTTAGAACCACTCTTTGAAGAACCACTTGGTTAATCATCCCTGATGTTCCTCTTCTTAACCTCATTGCAACTTTGCATACATTTTGAATAGCACTTATAGCACTTAGTTATAATCACTGATCTTCTTACTCTCTGCAACAGAGTTCCTTGAAGGTACAGCATTTTCTCTGCTGTTCTTCTATCCTAGCACAGTGTCTGTATTGGGGAATAATGAATGCTTAGTAAACAATGAGCAGGCTGACAGACGCGTGGATGATGGACACGTAGTCGCTGCTACTGCTAGACTTACAAACCTGTCAGAGAAACCAGATAGAATAGCAAAGGCTAGCGTCACATTGGGTGATGTACACGTCTTCTAATATGAAAGAAATGCATATTAACACAAAGTTAAGGTATTCTTACATGATATTAAACTAACCAAAATAAATAAAATGTAGAAGATCCAACTGGGTGGACTAAGAGGAAAAAAGCACAGCTATGTGCTTAGTCCATGCAATACTGTAAATTGGTTTAGTCTGTCTGGAGAGCAAGGGAGCAGGATGTAACAACAACTATAAAAGTGTTCATACATGTAAGCTTTAATTGGACAGCAAAGATAAGCTCATTATGGCATTTTTAGGTAGGAGAAAAAAACAACATCCATATATAAAGGCATATATAAAATTATATTATTATAAGTGGCTGGACTCGGTACTGCATGGCTTTAATCCCAGTACTAGAGAGGCAGAAGCAGGTTGATCTCTGTGAGTTTGAGGTCAGCCTTTTCTACATAGCAACTTCCAAGCTAGCCAGGTTTTTGAGACTCTGCCTCAAAAAAATTATAAAGTGAAAAAATATGAAATAGCAACTCACACTGATTGAAACTGGGTAAAATTTCACATAGAAATATATGCCTATATATTACAATATTTAAACAAAAATAAGAAATTATTTACTGATTATTAGATGCCTACACTTTCATTGACTTCAACGTCCAACCTCTGGAACTAATGTCTTACTCAGCTGTTGTCAGCAGTACCTCTGTCCTCTGCACCCATATCACTATGATGCTGTCAACATGCTGAATCTCCCTGTTTCTCTGGAAGAGATGGTTAAACTCTCTTTGTGGGTGAAACTGGGATATACAGGTGGAGAGCAATGACGTATATGGCAGTCTTTACCATGTGAAAGCAAAGCACACCTTACTGCAACTGAAAGTTTACCAAGGGCTAGGTTATTTGCTCAGGAACTGGGGAGGGGGGCACATCTGGAATGCTGCTACTAGAGGTCTCTTCATCACTTCTATAATAATTGATTCTTATTCTCCAGAATATTTCCATTATCAGAAGACAAGTGATTTAAGTGGTGTGATCAGAACCACCACACGTGACTTTTCAAGTTTTTGATGGCATTAGTGTTTCTCCGCTGGATAGGGTATTGCTTTCGTTTACTATTTGAAGACTTCCATTTGATTTTTCTTTTGTGTGTGTGTGTGTGTGTGTGTGTGTGTGTGTGTGTGTGGTCTGTTTGTGTGTAGTGTACATGCATATGGGTACACATGTATGTGTGTGTGTGTATGTGTGTGCATGTGTGGAGGCCGGACAGGTGGATGGTGGGAGCCTTTCGTCTATAGCTTTCCGCCTTTATATTTGAGGCAAGGTTTCTCACAGAACTCGAAGTGCTTTGACTTGGCTAGGCTGACTGACCAATGACGTTCAGGAATCTCCCAGTCTCTACTCTCTATCCCCTGCAGTGCTGGGTATAGGCACACTACTAAGGCCAAGGTTTTTATTTATGTAGATTCTCATGATCTCAACTCAGGTCCTTATGCTTACGTGGTGGGCATTTTGCCACCTGAGCCTTCTCTCCAGTCCCATTCAACATTTTTTTTTCCTTTTTTAAGCATTTCATACATGAGTACAACATATTTTCATTATATCCACCCTCCCTCCCTGATCCAACTCCCCCTGTGTTCCCCCATCCCCTCTCTCAAATTCATGTCCTTTTCTTTGCTAATTATCTATATATATTTATATGTATGTATATAAAATGTACTGAGTCCAGTTAGTCTTGGCCACATGTGCATGGGTATAGGGCTGGCCACTTGGGCATGGGCAATCCATTAGAGGGCTCATCCCTCCAGAAAACTGATTCTCCCTCCCTCAGCAGCTTCCCTCAGAACTGCCCTCAGCTCTTCAACTAGAGATGGGCCTTCCCCGTCCATGTTGCAATGCTGACTGCTGTAGTTTGTGCAAGTCTCATGCAGGCAAGCATATTGTTGAGCATTCAGGGGTGCGACCTTTCTGTCACATCCTCCTGGTCCTCCGGCTCCCCATGTTCACTGAGCCATGAGTATAGAGGCTGTGCTATCGATGTCCCATCTGGGGATGGCACTCCACGCACACTCATTTTCTGCACTTTGACCAGGCGAGCTTCTCTGAAATAGTCTCCATCAGCTACAAAAAGAAGCTTCTTTAAGGAGAGGTGAAAGAGCAACACTAATCTATAGATAAAAGGACAAGTATTTAGAAGGCAGTTGGATACCTTATCCATTTGGCAAAATTATAACAGTAGGTTCCTCTCTAGGGTCTATGAGCTCATAAGTCACATGTTCTTGGCTAGGTATAGAGTACCAGCATGAGTTCCCTCCTCTTGAGTGGGCCTTAAGGCCAATCAGATAACTGTTGGTCACCCCCTAGATACTAGTACCACTGTTATAATCTTGAGCATATCTTGCCAGGCCAGTCATTACTGTACTTTTCAGGATTTGCAGCTGGGTAGGACTGATGATATTCAACATTTTCTAACATAGAAATTTTAGGAAATCAATGTAATAATTCCACGAACTAAGCATATCAGTTCTAACACTACAGCCAGAAACTGAGAAGCGGGGAAAGGAATGGATTTAGGGTCTACTGGACCAACTATGGTGTCAAAATTTGTCACCTGACCCCTATAAAGTCACCTGACCAGTGGACAATCATGGACAATCCCCAAGAAATAGGCTCGTGGACAATCAGTGGACAATCCCCAAGAAATAGGCCCAAATCAATGAAAAATCTTAAGGTTACTTTTCAAAAGTGTAATGACACACACTTATAAAAATGCCATGACGATACCCATTCTTTTGTATTTTAACCAAAGCAAACATTAAAGGTATTACTGTCTATTTTCTTCCCAACCAATCCTTGTCTTGGTAAGGACCTATATTTCTATATACATCAGAAATCAAGAGTTATATTTATAGATATAATATAAAATATATTATAAAATTATATTTTATAATAATCATATGTAATATGATATAATTCTGGGACATTCCCTCCCAAATATCTGGCCTCTCTTTTTAATGGGCTCTGGGTTGGTGGCTCAAGGTTAGGACTTGCATGAGGAACAACTATGCTCTGTACTTGGTGACTCAAAGAAAACGTCTGTTCATTAGGTTTGGTGCTTGTTTGTTTGGACCAAGACATTCTTAGAAAATTGTCTATATGTTTCAGAGCAAAAGATCTACTAGCCAGCAGCCTTCCCTAAGGTCTCTCTAGGCCCCAGCCATCCTGATTAGAGTACTGCCTATTACAGGACCATGCAGTATCAGGTTCTATTTTCCAACAGCCTTCCTCCACTTCCTGTTTGCTAACAAACATAGTTTGCTACAGTGCAGGGATGCGCCTGTGTAAAAGTGTTCACATTCTCTGGTTCCCTTGCATGGGTTGTAAGAAGAGCTTATGTTCTGACAAATCAGATGTGTGGGTATGAAAACTGGATTCAGAATGGATGGAACGGAGAGCAGGCTAAATGCTGTATAAATGACCTCTGGCAAACACAGAAGTAGAAGTAGTTGGTTCTGTAGTGGTGAGAGCACAGAGCTCCTGGCATCCAGTCCCGAGTGCCACCAGTGCCAAGGAGCAGTGATGTCTCACTGGAGCGTCCCACAGCTCCATGCTTAGCTCTTTAGGCAACCCCTCATCCAAAGCCATCTTGGAGAGGTTCTGATATCCTTTTATAAAATCCACTTTGCATAAGCCATCCACCATGGATTGTAGTGCAGTTAAGAACATTAAATTATGGACTGGAGAGATGGCCTAGCGGTTGAGGGTGCCGACTACTCTTGCAGAGGACCCAGGTTCAATCCCCGGCACCCACATGGTGGCTGAGAACCATCTTTAACTTCAGTTCCAGGGGAATCCGACTCCCTCTTCTGACCTCCGCGGCATTGCACGACATAGGTGCACAGACCTGCATGAAGACAGTGCATTCATACACATAAAGAATAAATAAAATTTTCTAAAAAATTTTTAAATTAATTTTTTAATTAATTTTATTTATTTCTGTATGAGTATGAATGTACTGTCTGCATGCAAGTTTGTGCACCCGTGTCGTGCAATGCTGCGGAGGTCAGAAGAGGGTGTCGGATTCCCCTGGAACTGGAGTTCTCCTGGAGTTGGAGTTTCAGACGGTTCTCGGCTGCCATGTGGGTGCTGGGGATCGAACCCGGGTCCTCTGTAAGAGCGGTCGGTGCTCTTAACAGCTAGGCCATCTCTCCAGCCCCATAAATAAAATTTTTTTAAAAAGAAAAAAACACATTAAATTATATATATAATCACCTTGCCCCTTTTTTTTTAAAGTGTCACTTCTTGGTCTCTTCCCTTATGATTGTAGTATTCCACCCTCCCCCCAGGAACTTAGGAATCCCATTTCAGCTACTGAAATCTCAGCATGAAGGTAGTGGCCTCTGCAACACTCATCAAAGATTTGGGTGCTCTCTGTCCTAGTATTTCTTGGTGCCTTGGAAAATACATTTTCTTGTCCCTTCCAGGGAATTCTGTTAATTATGGGTGAGCAGATGATTCATAAGAAAGCCTTGTCAACATTTGCATCTATCAACTTCACATTTTTTTACATTATCGAGGAGTTTCTGGCATCTTAATTCCTTATGAACCTTTGTTGAATCAAGTTCTCAGTAAGCCATCTAAGAAATTCTCGATACAGTATGTTGAATAAAAAAGTATACCCATGGGGGCTGGAGAGATGGCCTAGTGGTTAAGAGCGCCGACCGCTCTTACAGAGGACCCGGGTTTGATCCCCAGCACCCACATGGCGGCCGAGAACCGTCTGAAACTCCAATTCCAGGAGAACTCCAGTTCCAGGGGAACCCGACACCCTCTTCTGACCTCCGCAGCATTGCACGACACGGGTGCACAAACTTGCATGCAGACAGTACATTGATACACATACAGAAATAAATAAATGCCGGGCGTGGTGGCACACGCCTTTCAAAAAAAAAAAAAGTATACCCATATCTATAAATTGTGCCCAATACAAACTTATATTCCCCCAAAGGCAGCTGGTTCATTGTATTGGTCATTTTTTTTTCTAATGACCATAGCACCTGAAAGAAACAACTTAAGGGAGAAAGATCTACCGCTCACAGTTGCAAAGGGTTCACCCCACCATAGGCTAGAGTGAGGCTTCAAGTTTCTGCCTTGCTTTCCTCTAATGATGGACTGTAACTGATGAGCTGAAATAAATCCTTTCCTCCCCAACTTGCTTTTGGTCAATGTTTTATTACAGCAATAAAGAAGCAAACTAGAGCAAGGGGTAAAACTATATAAGTAGCCCACAGGTTCTGTCAGCCCCTTCTTCCCGAGAGGGCCATCACCCATACTGGCTGGGAAAAGCAGACAGAAAGTAAGTTCCCAGGTGAGCAGAGCAAAGACAGAGCCCACTGCTCGAAGAGCTTGTCCCGCTCCCCTCCCTGTGTGCCTTGGACTGTCTCCAGCTTCTTCACAGGAGCCCAGGTCTCATTCCCAGCCAAAAGGCATTTCGGGCCATCTCTGCAAAGGCATTGATGCACTTGATTTCTGGGTGTGACACGTCTTCTGGCAGAGCAACCCTTCCCTTTCTTTCACCCAGGAGATCTCAACTGGTCCTCACAAGAACCCAGAATTAATTGTCCCCCATGAAGAATCAACTTGAGAAATCACTGGCTGAAGAGCCAAGAGAGAGACCCCGCGACTCTTATTCTCAAAGGATGATGTGGAACTTGAACTTGAATTAATGGATGAGTAAAGATTGTCTGTACTGTGTTGAAATGTAAAAGTAGCATCAACCTAAAGTCTTTGGGGAACATGGGGGGAGAGGGTGTGGACAAACCACCACTGAGGAGTCCCATTCAACTGTCATCAGAGTTTCTCAAAACTGCCTCTTCCATTATGTCCTCCTCCAAGGTATAATGCAGCACAGTGAGACTGGGTCACATGAGCATCACCACTGCGCAAGCGTCAGTCCTTGTTCATCTGGCTTCAATCTGCCATGGATATGGCTCTGCCTTCTTAAGTGGACACAACTGTATTACAGGCTTTTGTGGTGATGCGGGACTACAGTGAAGCTCCATTTTCCGTTCTTAAATATTCATAAGGAGCTTTGCAACATTAATATCTTAGATGGCTTACAAGAACACTTAAATACTGGGTCTTCATCCCCCCTTCCCCTCTCCCCAAAAGTCCCAGCCTGTTCTAATTTGTGTAATGCATTGGGCCATTTTAATAATTGTCCAGGGATTTATTTGGTGGTTGTGCTGCCCGGTCGCAGAGTGTAATTACGACCCCAGCTTCTTTTACCACCACTAATCCTGCTTGTTTCACTGGCACAGAAGCCAAGATTGGAAAAGGCAAGTGCAGGCAGAGCTGATGCATGGGAATTAAGTTGTGGGCCTCAGCCGTCTCCCTGGCCTTTCCCTCCCCGCCCAAGTCTGGCTACTAAGCAGTGTGGAATGAGCAGCCATCTCAGTGTCTGGAGGATGTTTTTAATTAAAGAGCGTGTTTTATCAAAAGGAACAGATTCAACAATGGGAATACAGGGCCATCAATGACTACCCAAACAATAAACTTTTGGCACATACTGCTCAGAGATGAGCAGCTTAGTCTGTCTCATCCTAACGTGGTCTAAAGCTCTATTGGTGTGGTTTTGCATAGAAGCAAAATGTAATAGAAGCTGCCAGTTGTAACAGAAAAGGGGAGACGCTGGGTATCTTAGAACATACTGAAATGTTTGATGCTGTTCAAACGAATGGCTTGGGCAATTGTGAAATGAAACTGCTAGAAAGCTTGATACTCTAAGCAGGGGTAGCATGGGAAGGTAAGTGGTGGTATTTGGGGAGATCCAGGCCATCTCACATCACACTGTCTCATCTCCTCTTCCCTCATGTCTCAAGTTCAGGAACATTAAATTCCAGGCAATCTGAAAGAGAGGGAACTGGAAAGAACATGGGCATGGTATCCATGTCAAAAATCTAAGCACCAGGGCCTGGAGAGATGGCCTAGTGGTTAAGAGCGCCGACTGCTCTTGCAGAGGACCGGGGTTCGATCTCCAGCACCCACATGGCGGCTGAAAACCATCTTTAAATCCGGTTCCAGGGAAATCTGAGACCCTCTTCTAACCTCCGCAGCATTGCACAACATGGGTGCACAAACCTACATGCAGACAGTACATTCATACACATAAATAATAATTTTTTTTAAAAAAAGAAAAAAAAAATCTAAGCACCAATATGCTGGCCCAGACCACAAACCCTACCAAACCGCAACACCGAATAATTTCAACAGGAAGGTTTAGCAATCCCACATAAAGAAGTTATGAGAGCCCTCAGAGGGGATCCTACAAACACTTTGTAAAGCAGATTATTAAGGGATGTGCTCTAGGAATAAGCCCATTGGTACTAACTGCCATCCTTTCAAGGCAACACTCCTGTATTCCAATTCAAAGTCAATTCTCTGCAACTGACAAGGCTGTGAGCTGGTTGAAGCCAAAGCTAAGCCTTGCCTTTTCCACCTCTCAGCACCCCCCATCCCTTCCTCATACAAACCTCCCTATGTAACTTAATCTGACTTACACTGGAGGTGATGCGGCAACTCTATTAGATGCCTGGGGGAGAAGTCTTTATCTCCCAGAGGTTGTTTCCCCAAAGCACTGGTCAGTGATGGCTTTGAAGTAGAGGTAAGATGTGAACTGTAAACTGGACTAGTCTGGCTGCTGGAAAGGGCATTCCAAATAATTAAGACAGGAGTCATGCGCGTACACACACAAAGCAGCAATTTGTGCTCTAGAATGTCAAGTTTATCTAGACCATTGAAGATAAAGATGGAGAGAAGTGAGACCAGCCCTCATGTGTGAGCCTCCAATCCAGGCTTCATGTGTGAGCCTCTAACCCAGGCCTCATGTGTGGGCCTCCAACCCAGGCCTCATGTGTGGGCCTCCAACCCAGGCCTCATGTGTGAGCCTCTAACCCAGGCCTCATGTGTGGACCTCCAACCCAGGCCTCATGTGTGGACCTCCAACCCAGGCCCCATGTGTGGACCTCCAACCCAGGCCTCATGTGTGAGCCTTTAACCCAGGTCTCATGTGTGGGCCTCTAACCCAGGCCTCATGTGTGGACCTCTAACTCAGGCCTCATGTGTGGACCTCCAACCCAGGCCTCATGTGTGGACCTCCAACCCAGGCCTCATGTGTGGGCCTCCAACCCAGGCCTCATGTGTGGGCCTCCAACCCAGGCCTCATGTGTGGGCCTCTAACCCAGGCCTCATGTGTGGGCCTCCAACCCAGGCCTCATGTGTGGGCCTCCAACCCAGGCCTCATGTGTGGACCTCTAACTCAGGCCTCATGTGTGGACCTCCAACCCAGGCCTCATGTGTGGGCCTCCAACCCGGGCCTCATATGTGGACCTCTAACTCAGGCCTCATGTGTGGGCCTCCAACCCGGGCCTCATGTGTGGGCCTCCAACCCAGGCCTCATGTGTGGGCCTCCAACCCAGGCCTCATGTGTGGACCTCTAACTCGGGCCTCATGTGCGGGCCTCCAACCCGGGCCTGATGTGTGGACCTCCAACCCAGGCCTCAAGTGTGGGCCTCTAACTTAGGCCTCATGTGTAGGCCTCCAACCCGGGCCTCATGTATGGGCCTCTAACCCGGGCCTCATGTGTGGACCTCCAACCCAGGCCTCATGTGTGGGCCTCTAACCCAGGCCTCATGTGTGGACCTCCAACCCAGGCCTCATGTGTGGGCCTCTAACTCAGGCCTCATGTGTGGGCCTCCAACCCGGGCTTCATGTGTGGGCCTCCAACCTGGGCCTCATGTGTGGGCCTCTAACTCGGGCCTCATGTGTGGGCCTCCAACCTGGGCCTCATGTGTGGGCCTCGAACTCAGGCCTCATGTGTGGGCCTCTAACCCAGGCCTCGTGTGGGCCTCCAACCCAGGCCTCATGTGTGAACCTCTAACTTAGGCCTCATTTGTGGGCCTCCAACCCAGGCCTCACGTGTGGGCCTCCAACCCAGGCCTCACGTGTGGGCCTCCAACCCAGGCCTCACGTGCCTCATGCTGTAGTTGTGAGGTGGCCTCAACTTGCAGACAAAACCTCAACAGACTAGGAAAATAGCTTTATAACTGAGGCCTTTTAACACTTAATTAATAACAGCATCCATCTCCGTTTCCATATAATTCATGCAAGATTCAGAGGCAGTACCTGGCTTCCCTGGCTGGCTCTCACAGGCTCCAGGATCAGGACTTCCTTTGTCAGGACATGATCCACAGCCCTTGGAATAGTTACATAAATGTCCATAAACGTCGCAAAGGCCTCAGACATAACACTGCATGAACATGAGAGAGCGGAGCAGAGAAGGGGTGCCAGAGAGTGGCGAGCAATGAAGCAGCTCCGCGCCCCCAAGTACCACAGCAGCTCCCCCAACTTTAGAGCATTAAAGCTAAATTTGAGTAATTGTGAGCAGCTCTTCCTCCACTGAGCACCTGAGCACTAATTACATGCCTGGTTAATTCAGTAATGTACATACATTGCGGAGCTGCACCCGGCTCTCCCCTTCCACTTCATGAGATTAATGAAGGGAAGGAGGGAGGTTGTTACAAAGCTAGATGTGGGTTGTTCTTTACACAGGCTGTGACAACCCAAAATAATCTGAGCCACAGGGATCTATCTGCCTTTCTCACCACCACATGGGTACAGATTTTCATTTAGCAGGAGGCAGCTTTACCTAGCTGTGTTAGAAGGCGGGACATAGTGACTGAACTGGAAGGGGCCCTGAGCACTGGAGGAAACCAGGCAAAGGACTTTTCTGTTGGAACTTCCATGGCGCGTTCCTCACAGTGTCCTGATGCCCCACTTTCACCAACAGCTGTTTCCAAATGCCCATCACAATCCAACTGTCTGTATCAACTAGAAAGGAGTTTTTCATGTCTGTTCTCCATACCCACATAGGTGGTAATATGAGACTTGAACTGGCATGGGTTCCAGGGTCAGAGCTGTCCCTAGTGGCAGAAGTCTGACACTCTGAGACATCTTGGGCTCAGACAGAGCAGTAACTAAGAAAACAGAGAGGAGGGTTCAGAGGGGAGGCTTTGCCTGGTAACTTGAGCGGTATGGGGTTGGGATGGAGAAGGAGACTTCTGACATTCAGGGACCTAATCGGCCTTCATGGCTAACCCTGCCGCCAGCAGGACAGAGCAGGAGGCAGTCCTCCTGTGCCGTCCACCAAGGGCTGCTCTCCTCTCCCAGGGTCTGAGGAGGCCTGCAGGCTGGGAAGGTCACCCTCAGCTGATCTTTAATCTTTTTTTTTTTTTGGTCTTTTCAATCTTTTAGAGACAGGGTCTCCCTGTAGTCCCAGCTGTCCTGGAACTCACTCTGTAGACCAGGCTGGCCTTATCTTTTTTTTGGTCTTTTTGAGACTGGGGTGGGAGGGGTGTGTGTCTCCCTTTAGTCACAGTTGGCCTGGAGCTTGCTATGTAAATCAGGCTGGCCTTGAACTCACAAGAGATATGCCTTCTTGCCTCTGCCTCCGGAGTGCTGGGATTAAAGGCGTGCGCCACCTGCCCTGCCCAGTCTTTAATCTGACTTCGCCCTATCTGGGCCACTCACCCATTCCCCTCTTTCTTTCCCACTCCTCCCCAAACGCTGATCCCTCTCCTAGCCCACGGAAGGCAGCTTTCACTCTCAGCTAAGGACCCACCAGGAATTTGGGGATCCTTGCTTGTTGGCAGATAATAGCCATCCCACAACCCTCAGTGAGATCACAGCGCTGGGTCTGCCTCAAGTGAGTCCAGGCCCCGTCAGGCCAGGGGACTCACAGTGCTGTCCTAGCCCACTTCCACTTCCCAGAAAAGGGGAAGCTCTCCTCTCGAACCAGATTAATGGGGTTCCACCATGGCTGCCCATCGACACCACAGAGCTAAGCAGCCACTTCGTCTGTCATTCCAAAGGCTGTGTCCATTACGTCATGGGTTGTCATGGGGACAGGCTTTTACACAGGCCCATAGGAGAACTCCATATGAACCCACCCAGCTGCCCCTGGGCAGCCACTGGCCATAGATCGCGTCTGTACGCCCTGGAGTTCATTATCCCCTAATGCTGCCTCCTTCCTTAGATCATTAGAAAGAAACTTGACCTGACCTGTGAACTCTGAAATTGATTGTTGCCTTGAAATGGTCAACAGCCCATTTTCTAATCGATACATAGAATAATTTTATACATATTTAAATTATATATTAACTTTAATGCTTGTTAAATTTATCTACCACTTTCCTTCTGTGTTTCTTTTACATGTGCCTCAACTCAGGCGGTATATTTACCATTGGGTGGGAGGAAAAAGGGGGGGCCTAGAAGGAGGAAAAGGAAGTCTCCAGGGTGAGCCGGAGGGAGCAGAGTTGTATGTGCTTATACATGCAGATGTGTGAAAGAGTACATGCACGTGTGTGTATCTGTGTGTGTGCTTGGAGGTAAATGTGTATGTGTATCTGGGATATCTATGAGGGCTTATATGTACGTGGGAGTATCTATCTTTGAGAATGATCCCTGGGTGAGAGTATGTGTATAAGTGAGTACATGTGTGTCTGTGAATACCTGTGTAAGTATGTGTGTTCCCTCCCATAGTCCTCTCTCAACTTGTCAGCCCATCTAGACACCTTGCCTTGGCCCCAGTATTGAGAGTTCCTCCCACCAAGGCCCATCAAGAGCTATCGATGCAGGCCTTTGGCCTGAAAAGGCCAGACTCAGACCATTAAGGTTGTCCCTTGTGTGGCTTGAAATTTCTAGTACTGAAAAGGGGCCACAAAGTGCTAACTGTCTGGAAAGAAGGCCCAACTACTAATGGTCTCTAAAACAGAGGTTCTTAACCTAGTGTTCATAAACTCTGAGACCTCCATGGATCAATGAATTGCTCGACATTGAAGGAGTGTGTGTGTGTGTGTGTGTGTGTGTGTGTGTGTGTGTGTGTGTGTGTCCCTGTCTGGGAGAGGCTTCTTAGATTCATTAGTTTTTCAGGTTTATAATGAGGAAGGAAAGATAGCGCCACTGAAGAGATATGAAGTTAATCAGGGCAGGGACGGCTGTCCTGCTGCCCCCGGCATCTAGCAAGCTCCAACACAGACAGCCCCAACCTCTCTGTCTTTGCTTCCATCTGGGACAGGACTCACCATGCGTCTTCAGCTTTGGGCCAGGAACAAGCACTTGACAGAGAGCCAAGCAGAGCAGCCTGCAAGCAGCTTCCTCACGGGTCTCCAAGTCCGATTCAGCCTATAAAGGTACAACTCCTGACCCTGCCCTCTCAGAGTCTGGACATGCCTAATTCCCTCCCTACACGGAGGAGGGAGCTGTAAATGGCTGGAAGTAAGCCATTCTTCTAAAAGGCATGCTTGCAAATAATCACATATTTCACCTCAATTGTTTTATTTTCAGGAATCTGTGCTAAAGAAATATTTAAACTGCACATAAAGGTGTGTGTATGGAGATGCTCCATACAGCACTAATTCCAGAGCAAAAGGCTCCAGACAGCTACTGCCCAGCACTAGGGAACACCTAAGGAAGGCCATGAACTCACACAGAGGCTTACCCACAGCCATGTAACTAAAAGACTTAATAGCCACAGTCTGCGCTCTCTATGATGTATTCAGAAGTTTCTAATAACATGAGGGAAAAAGCTTATAATAAATCATGCAGGAAAATACGGTGTAGCGGGAGTTTAAGTTTTTCAAATGCACAGAGAAAAGGAGGAAACAGTGATAATTTTCTGAAATGAAATGGTCTTTCTGCCTCTTTCCATACATTTCTGTACGTCTCAACTTTCTGCCATCTTGACACATTAAATGGATTTCCTCAAAAGTTGCTTTTTAAAATCTCTACTTTTAAGTCCATCCACAAAAGTGATCCCTAAACCCACACCCCAAGTTCTTGACATCTGTAGCTCTGTGTCCCTCCTTTGGAGCAACTCTGACTCCTCACCAAGATCTGCATTTCCCCTCAGAGGTCCTGAATAAAATCCAACAGCACTCACCTCTCCTGCTTCTGCCCATTTCCACATTTACTGTTGACTCCCAGAATCCTCCATCAGGCGATCTGTTTTAGCTTATTCTCCTTTCTTCATTCAACAGCCCAATCCCTTTTTTATTTTCAGCATCCAACTTAGATGAATGAATATCACCTGTGTTGTATCTTCCATGTGAAAGCAAGGGGGTGGGGGTGGGCAGGAAGAAAAGAAAGGAAGACTGTGAGAAAGAGGAGCAGGTTTACTTATGTGTCGCTGCCCACTGTCAGGGAAGATCAAGGTCATCTAATCCATGCTGCCCGTACTCTCTTCCCTGAGCCTTGGAGACTCCTGCATCATCATCATCCATTCTTCCATCCTCCCTCCTGACTCAAGGAAGATGTATTCGTTTATTTTGCCAAGATGTACCTTCCACCTGGAATATTGATCCCAGCCTTTCTCATCACCTCAGACCTTGGCTAGATCAATCATCCCCAAGCTCTGGGATCTGTCCTCCCCACCCCTCNTGAACTCAGATCTTCAAAGAACTTGAGGAGTTCCAGTTCCACTGTTGCACCTTACGTGGACCTGGTACTGTAGGACTGAAGGGCACCTTAAGTGGGCCTGGTACCTGTAGGACTGAAGGGCACCTTACGTGGGCCTGGTACCATAGGACTGAAGGGCAACTTGGGGAGATGGGAGGGCTGAATGGACCTGCCTTTTCTGAGATTTAGAAGACCCAACTGAAATCTCCAGATTCACCATGTTGCGGAGGTTTATACAAGGCAGTCAGGGTGTTATTTTTAAAGTATGTAAAATGCGGTGGCCTCCATAGTTCACCTCACTGACAAATCTCCTCTCCTGGCAGAGTGAGCCATTCATCATTCATTCCTTCATTCATTTGCTCACCCAAAGTGTACTGGTGCCTTTTACATATCAGGTAAGGAGACAGGCTCTCGGACCACAAAGAAGAAAATCATGAGCCTCACTTCCAGGGAGCTCTGGGCATAACGTCATGACCACAACATCATCTGGCTGCAACACGGTTCATGATTGGTTCATTCCCCTGGTTGAAATGTGGCCCCACTCAGCACTGCGACCCCTCCCCTCCCTGCTCCAGCTGCTCTTTATTCCTCCCAAGTCAGACTGCGCAGATTTCAAAGCTGTTCTGCTGCTCAGAAGCTGGGCAGGCTGTCTGCTCTTCATCTGCCTCAGTCTCCAGGTCTGGAAAGTGAGATACTAGCAACTGTCATGCAGTTATAGGGTGAAATGAGATACTTCCTATAAAACACTTTGATCAGGGATGTCACATAGTGGATGTTAGCCCTTACATTTTGTGGTATGTCCAGTGGACTCCTATTTTGGAGATGCTTTTTCTAGCACACATCCCCATCATTCGAACGCCCTAAACATGGTCCTGCTGTCAGGAAGAAGTTTCATGGCCTGCACTGTTTCCTCTTCTTTCAGATCTCAACACCTTGTCTTCTGGGTACCGCCTCCCCACGGTAGTCACACAGCTTTTCAGCACTATGGATGGCAGCCACCCTGCCCAGACTTTGGGCTGCTTTCTCCCTAACACTGTATAGCCCATTCCCTGATCAATCCAACGGGCTCACAACTTCCCTTGTCCTCTACACAGCACTTGCTATTAGAGGGGGACTTTTTGTGAGGGTGAAAATGGGTAACTGTTTCTCCCAGAGGAAGAAGAGGTGGTGAAAAAAAAAAAAAAAAAACAGGGAAAGAGAGCTCTGGGGCCGGCCAGTCCCCCTTACAGGTCGAGATGTGGAATGGCCTCGGGTTCCCCTCTACACCGTCCGTGTTGTCAGTGGAGAGCCCGCTCTTTAGCTCTGGGCTTTGATTCTGCCTTTTTACCCTTTGATTCTTTTTTGTGTAACTTATATACCTGGCTCTCAAGGGGCAATGGAAGGAAAGAGCATCAAGGCCGTGTTTAAGGATCCTGCTGAAGCCCGCTGCCGACCATGGCACATTCTTCCTTTGTTGCTTTGCCCAGTGAAATCGGGCTGTGAGGCTGACTCAGGCGAGCTGCTGGAACCTGTGATTTGTTTGGCCCTCTCTCCACCTTGGCCTCTGTTCTCTCATCTGTGAGATGGGAACGACGGCAAGGGTGTACTGACAACTCTCTCTGGGCAGCTCTGCTTTGAAAAGGTTTGGCTGCTCTCCTCTGCTTTACTTAGGACTTGCCTCCTAATGAGATTTTAAAAGTCCATAAATATTCTTCCTTTTACACAGATAACCAGAAGAGCTGAGCCTAGCGAGAGAAGCAGTTTTGCTGAGGCCAGGCTGGAAGATGCAGCCCAACTCCACTGTAACAGGGGCTCACTGGCCTATCACTCCAGAACAGCCTCCTTTGCTCATTGGAAGATCACCTCCTCTCCTCTTCATCCCAGCAAGGGATAGTGTAGGGCACATGGGATGGACCTGAAGTTTCCCAGCTGTGGAGAAATGTCTAGCTGCAGACCAACCAGACTTCCAGAATGCCCTACCCAGCCTTCCTGCCAGGCACCACCTGTGGAGCAGTGAAGAATGTCATGTCCCAGCAATGCCAAGACATCCTGCGTGAGATTAACACTTAAATCAGTGGCTGAAGCAGAGAGCTTTCCCTCTATGAGGGCCCTCATCAAATCCACTGAAGTCCTGATAGAACATGAAGGCTCAATGAGAGGGAATCCCTCTGGCCTACTGACCTGGGGCCCGGGTCTCCATCCAGCCTGCTGACCACAGACGTCCAGACTTCTCAGCTTCTGTGATTGCATGCCAACCCCTGGCACATGCACAGTTCTGTTGGAGGAACATCCTCTCCCTCTGGAGAATCCTGACTGATTGATATATACACATCAGCTACAGATTTCTGGTTTGCAGTTCCCCTTTCTCTTGGTGCACAGAAGAGGTTCTAGACAGGGTTACTCCAGAGGACCTCAGCATCAGAACAGTTGGTATGAGTCCCTGGTCACAGAAGAGTGAGATGAACGGGGGGGGGCCCAAAAGAGAAGGTCGTGGGGTTGTCAGTGGTGAACACAGAGAAGAGACACAGCCCCACAGGCTGGAGGAACCCTGGGATAGAAGGAGAGAGGGGAGAGGCAAGGAGGAAAGAGGGTGTGTGAGGAGTCCTTGTTCTGTAACGCCTCGGTAAAGACATCATTCTTTCCACTGGGCCCTGTGCTCCCTGCACGCTGCTGCTGCTGCTGCTGCTGCTGCTGCTGCTGTCTCTTGCCTCTGGGACAAAGCCAGTCATGACTTCTACCTTTTGCAAAGAGGGTCCAGCAATGGTACAACTGGCTGTCTGTTGGTCAGCTGTCCCCAGAAATAAGTCTTTCTGCTTACTATGTAGTGTGGCTCTGAACCAAGGAAGGTGAGGGACAGCAAGCGAAGGGAACTCTTATGAGGCTGCAGAGCATCAGGAGAACACTGCGCTAGAGCCAGACCACAAGGCTTGGGGCTAATCATGCCACTGACCAGCCTTCTTAGCCTTCCTGGTCCTCAACTTCCTCTGCTGCATAAGGGAGGCAGCATACTCCCTTCCAGAACAATGAGAAGGTCTAACAAGCAAGGTGCTCAGGGCCAGGCCTGGCACATAGGGAACACTGAATGTGTGCTTGTCATCTCTGTCATCTCCGTGATCAGCGATGGGCACGGGTCCAGCAGGGGTTCGAGGCAGCTGTTCAGAGTAGTGGTTGGTGTGCCCCTGCCCCCACCTTGCTCTCTCGTCTGTGAGATGGGACTGGAAGCATGGAAGTGTCGACAGTTCTCTTCAGGCAACTCTGCCTTGTGAGTTGGTTGCTGTCCTCTGCTTTGCTCAGGACGTGACTCTTAATGAGATTTTAAAGGACCCTTTTGTATGGATTCTTGTGTAAGTTTAAGCTTCCAAGAGGTTTCTTATGGAGGCTGCAGCAAGTCCACAGAAACCTCACATATCCCAAAGTAAAGCTCCATGTTCCAATACCCGGAAAGAGACATGGGGTATCAATGAAACATCCCACCTCATCCAACGGGGAGGGGATTGTACATTCATTTTTGCAAATATTAAACTTTCCAATTTTCTTCTAATAGTGGTAGCTTCATCAGAGAGCTGGAATTGGATGCCCGGATTATTATGAGACAGGCTGTGGCTTAATCTTCTCGATGTTTTTATATTTG
This sequence comes from Rhizomys pruinosus, assembly GCA_009823505.1. Lineage (NCBI taxonomy): Eukaryota > Metazoa > Chordata > Mammalia > Rodentia > Spalacidae > Rhizomys > Rhizomys pruinosus. The sequence continues at coordinate 4,542,594 of VZQC01001095.1, read as the reverse complement.
AGAATAAAGAGGCATTTGGTACTTATCTAAAATTACAACGGCGGAGAAGGAAAAAGCCCTCGCAGGTAAACGGTTGTGCTCTGCGTACATACATGCTGTGGAGTTGTGATGGAATCACAACCGAGACAGCTCAGAGTCAGGAAGCCATGGCATAGCTCTCTTCCAACTCTTTCCTCTCCCTGCTGGGGAAACTGAGGCAAAAGGAAGGGTCTGAATTATCAGCATTGCTAGGCTTAGGGAAAGGCTTCTGTGTAGAGGGCTGAGAAACAGCCTGCCAGGCAGGCCCAGGGGCCTCTTCTTGTTTGAATAAAACTATTGTTTCCACCTTCTCTTCCTGGACAGAAATGCACGGGCCTTAATTCTGAGCCCTGCCAAGAAGTCTCCTCCATTTTGGCCTCCAAGCAGCCATTTCCTCCCAGCTCCCACATGCTCGCTCACACTTTCTGTCTACACCATCACCATTGGTCCCTTCCCACATTGACTTGATGTGAATTCCTCCTTGTCTTGAATGCCAAGTGGGAAGCAACCTCTCTGAAACTCCTTCAGACCACTGACCACTGGGGGGGGGGGCAGTGTGTGCCCCACAGACAAGAAAAATCACAGTGCATGCATGGCCTACAGACCAAGGCCGAGAGAAATGAGCTGGGGGGAGGAGGCCCCCGAGTCCCAGAGTCCTGTGCCTTGGCCCTAGCTGGTCTACCTCAGACAAATTTCATCCCTCTCCGAGGCTTAGATTTTTCTGCTATAAAAATGCCTAGTTTTTATTGTTTTGGAAATTAAATAAAGCCTGGGCTGTAGCTCAGTGGTAGAAAACTTGTCTAGCAAGCCATGACCTCAGTTCTATCCCCAACACTACCAAAACAATTTAAAAAATCTTCATAGCAAAAGAAGCACTCAGACAACAGGAACTTACATTTCAAAATGCATTATTTAGTAATCAATATCTGTACATCCTTCTGTCCTGTTTTAGTTCTTATGCATGCTGGTTTGGGGAGCAGGAGTTTTGCTCTTTTTATTCCATAAACTACCCCCTAATATACACACTGCCTTGTGCTACGAGTGACATAGAATGAGCAATCAGTAAATATTGATTAAATGGCTAGAGATAAAACCTAATCCTCTTTCCTCTCGAAGAATTCAAACACAAAATAAAAATAGTGGCCTTGTGTTCATATAGCGATTTACACTTTCTGAAGCATTTTCACACTTATTGTGTCTGCTACTCACACACTCCTGTGAATGAGGAAGGTCAGGTATGATTACTGGACCCCACTTAATAGAGAAGGAAGTAGGTGTGCAGGAGGTAGAACATGAGGGATTGGTTCACAATGGCCCACTTCCTGTCTTCCACACCCAACAAGTGCTTGTGGGAAGGCTGATTAATCTGAATTCTGACTGTGACCGACTGGATGAAGCATTTGATGAGGTGGGAAAGTTCCGGGACTCTCTGAGAGTGGTGGCTGGATAAAGGGATGGCCAGGCAGGCAGGAAGCTGGGGAATTGGGAAGAAAGTGAATTAGAGAAACTCTTGTCTTCAGCAAGACAAATTTGTGTGGGGAGATCATGCTTGGCTGGGGAAGCCAATTGGAAAAGAATGATAGCGGGCCGGCCGCTGAGGTTCATCAAAGTCATTTGTTGCAGGTAAGCTCATTTTTCACAGGCCAAGGGGATATTTACCTGGAGTACACCTTTAAGGAATAGCCGACAGATTGAACGGTACAATGCTTTATTATATTTCACACCCTGGTGATTCAATATGAGGGAGGCAGAAGGGGGGCGTGGAGCTAAGGAGGGAGTCTCACGGAAAAAGGCTAAAGAAAGAGGGAGGAAAATGTCCAGCCATGGAATGTTCTCTGCCTGCAGCAGAAGACACCAGAAAGTGCTCAATGGATGATGCTGACCAGGGAGTAGGGGTTCACACAGGTTGGCCTCCTCCTTTCCTAATCTCGCCCATGTCCTACGGCCTAGTCAGTATCTCCACCCGTTTGAGAACTATGTTCACACAGCAGTTGGAAGTCTGAAGAGCTGAATCTAATCTGGGTTCTGCCACAGCTTTAGCTGGGTGATTTGAAGCACTGATTTCACTTCTGGCTCATTTCTTCCTCTGTGAAGGAGACGATTCGCCCCTGGTCTTTAGGCTTCTTCATACCATTATAAACACCCCAGAGACCCACCTTTATCCAGGACCTGCCACCCTCCCCAGCAGGTCTCCCTTGTGTCCCAAGCACAGTCAACAGTCTACAAGTCTGCTACAGCCGGAAAGACTATCCTGAGCCCCAGAGGCCCCTGTCCCAGGCTCCCAGAGAAGGAAGGTTAGTTAGCTCCTTTCTGACTGCCATTGCTCAATAACTGCTCATAGCTCTCTCATCCAAGAATTGGCCACAACCCCTGAGAAGCCCTTTAGCCCTTTCCACCATCTACGACGCATCGTCACCACAGTGTGGCAGGCTTCTGTGCTGAGGAGAAGGGTTCCACTGTCTTCAGCCCTCAAAGTCTTTAAGGAAACTCCACTCGGTTTTCATCTCATTCAGGATTTGGGCATTACAAATCTCCCCTGATCCCTTAGAAGCCCCTTTAAGTACCTTTCCCTTCATGCAACCCAATCTGATCTACAGGGGAGAGGTCCACTCTTTCTCCTTGTTCCTCCTTCCTGTTGTCTACAATGTGCGTCTGATGGCAGGAGCTATGGTAGCCATCTTGTGATAAGGCCATCTTGTGGATCTAAGCCATGAGCTAAAGAAGGTAGGCCAGAGGTCAGAAAGGGCCTGGGGCCTAACGACAGAGGAAGGAGAGCATCATCCAAGCTTGGCCCTACCCACCTCTGGATTAATCCACATGAACTACAAGTAAACTCCCTCTGCTTATGTCGTAGTTTTCTGCTCATGAGTTTTCTACAATGTACAGCTAAGATGAATTTTTAATAGCTGTACCCTTCTGTGAGCATCTCTCTATGGATTGCACATCCTTGGAGCAGAGCACTCAGCATGGACCATGTGGATATTTGTGGAAGGTGAGGGGAGGCTAATTGGCTAATTTCTCTCCCCTAGTTCCTTACTTCTTCTCCTCCGTCCTCTGACCACAGCTGGATGCCAAGCTGGGACAGCTGTTGGTCTGTATACCTGCCACAAGCATATGCACAATGCCTCTCACTGGTGGAACCCAGTAGGATCCCAGAGCCACTAAAGAAAAGAGCATGCTGGGTCTCACAGCCCTGGGCTCTTTACCAGGGTTTGGGCTTCAATGTTACTCCAGTGTTCAGTTTATCTAGCTGGTGCTTCTAGGATGCAGGCAGGCTGGATTCCACAGGTGTGGTCCCAGGGGAGGCAGAGCCTGCGGGCACATTGCAGGCTGACCTCATTGTCTACCTGCACTTCACAACGCTCTTTCCACTGCTGGACTCGTTCCCAGGAAATGCCATCTACCTGGGGTAACTGGGCTCCATGCCCATCTTTGTGGGTGTGGAGAAAATAACCATTTCCTCGATGGTTAAGCTGTGGGTGTGTGCTGAGGAGGCTGATGTCAGACGACATCCGTTCATCCCACTGACACAATTTGGAAGAGACACCTTCCCTTCTTGCCCCTCCCTTGCCAGGCCCACTTTGCCATGGCTGTTCCCTACTTCCTTCATAGACATTCACTTCCCCGCCAGCCAGAGGTCTCTGTAGCCCACCAGGTCCTTTCCCAAGGGCACGTCTCACTTTGAGACAATTCACTCTTTCATTCCTAGATGCTCTGTGAACCTTGATTCATTCATCTTTTGTGACTCTCAAAACATCTTATTTTAGACATCTGGGTAAACACTCTTTTAAAAAATATTTTATTTACTTACTATTTTTATTTTATTTTATGTGCATGAGTATATTGCCTGAATGTATATAAGTGTACCTGTGTTATGAAGTGCCCATGGAGGTCAGAAAAAGGATGTTGTATTCCACTGGAACTGGAGTTACCAAACCCAAGTCCTCTGCAAAAGCAGCCAGTGCACTTAGATGCTGAGCCATCTCTCCAGGCCTGGGTCACACTCTTGATGTCCTCCAGACCATGTGCTCCAATGGGGCAGTGGCTACAATTAAATTAGAATGGCCCCAGGAGATGTAGGGGGATGGCACAGTGGGTAAGAGAACTTTCTGTACAAGCACAGGGCCCTGAGTTTGAATCCCCAGAACCCATAAAAAAAGCTGACCAGCACCGTAGGGGAAATAGGAGGGGCAGGCTGACTGCCAACCTAGCTCTAAGTTCTGTGGGAGACCCTGTTGCTCAAGGGAATTTCGTGGAGAGTGGTGGAAGGGACACTTGACCTCTTTTCCTGGGCTCTACATGCACTCGTGGCACGTGTACCTGCATGCACATGTGTGTACCCCCGCTTGCCACACGCCAAAGAAAGATGGCCTTGGGAGGCTCAGCTCACACTCTGCCAAGTTCTCAAGATGACACGGTGGCAGGAAAGAGACTTGACAGCCCTAGTTCAGACCACTTCAACTTTACACCAGGGCCACAAAGGCAGGAAACCACATGGGAGGTGGCAAAGAGTCATATCCACAGAAGAACAAGCGGGTTATATCCAGAGAGTAACCGAAAAGCAGAAGTCATAGAAAGTGGCACAGATGAGAGAATCAAAGAGGTTTAGACATGGTCACTCTAGGACTGCCAGAAGGAAGCACTGTAACAATGAGAAAATCAGAGTCCTTGGTTCTCTGTAGGTCAGCCATCTGTTACCATGTTAAGGTTCTAGAACAGACATCCTCAAACGTGGCTTAAAGCAAGAAGTGTTTACCCTCACTCCTGAGCTTGTGGGACACTGATGCAGGCTGGGTCCAGGAATACACCTTGGTCTCAGGCTCCTTGCTCCAGCAGGCCACTTGGGACATGCACTGCTCTGGCTGTCAAGAAAAAGTGCTGCTCAAAGCAAGTTACGTGGCCAAGTTCTGACTTGTCACGGCCATGTTATGTTGGAAACATACACAAACATGTTTGTGCTTTTCCACGTCAGAATTTATTGAACAGTAAATTCACAAGGCAGTAAGTTCATTTCATTGGCAGAAATTTGCCAAGTAGTCCCGATTGCCTTGATACTGGGCAAGCAAACACTCATCCTTTTATTCCAATGACTAATACTCTCAAATCTAATATTACATATCACTCAGTAAATATGCTTGCAAGTGTGTGCATGTGTGTGTGTGTGTGTGTGTGTGTGTGTTTAGGTTACAGAAATCTACAAAGCTTTAGAGGCCACAGCAAGGAGTTCCAAAGTTTATGGAGTTTCACAAAGGTCTAACAGGGGCAGAAGGGGGTAGGTAGGAAGCTTATAGAGACAAAAAAGAGTTTCTGGGTTGTGGGGTCAGATAACTAAGCCTGCTGGAAATGCTGCTATAGAGTCACAGGTTTGAGCTGAGCTTCCGTGCAGTAAAGTACAGGAGGTATGGGACCATGGATATTGTAGGAGCAAAGGATGGGACTGAGTTTGGATGAATGGATGGGAAGACAGATGGATGGCAGGTCTGGACATGAAGGGGCAGAGGGATAACGGTTTGAGTAGGCCCCATCAACAGCAGCAATTACCCAAGCGGAAATCCCTGAGACTATTGGTCCCTTGGGTGTCACACTGGGTTATCAGATGACAGGTTCGTAGGGCCATTGTTACTGCAGTATTAGTGGCCCTTCTTTATGGGGTTCAGGTGAGGAAGTTGTACCCTTTCTGTAGTACTGTGTATCCCATAAATTCTCAGGACTAGCCTTCCTGATATGATTTACTATGTCTGCATGTTCCTATTTTCCCAATTTACTTGGATAAATTGATAGGGGAGCACCTTCTCTTCTTTTAGGAATAAGTTGTTTATCAGTCTATGCCACACGGCTGGTACTGGACAGGTGGTGCTGTTCATATGTCTACCAGGATGCAGAGTCATCCTCCATCCTCAGCATGGAGCTAAGTGCTCCTCATGCAGTGGTGCCTCTCGGGGCAAGGCCCAGCCTGAAAATGGCTCTTTTATTTATTTATTTATTTATTTATTTATTTTTAATTAATTTTTTATTTATTTCTGTATGTGTATGAATGTACTGTCTGCATGCAAGTCTGTGCACCCGTGTCGTGCAATGCCGGGGAGGTCAGAAGAGGGTGTCGGATTCCCCTGGAACTGGAGTTCTCTTGGAATTGGAGTTTCAGACGGCTCTTGGCCGCCATGTGGGTGCTGGGGATCGAACCCGGGTCCTCTGTAAGAGCGGTCGGCGCTCTTAACCGCTAGGCCATCTGAAACAATATGGAGTAACTTAGGGCAGGTCACACAGCCTGATCTCAACTTTAATCCAGAGAATCAAGGTAGATACTTTGTCCATTATGATGTTAAAGCAAGTCACAGGGCTAAGCCCAACATCTGGAGGAAAAGGAAGTCTGAGAGAATGTGGGAGTGTGTGTGTGTGTGTGTGTGTGTGTGTGTGTGTGTTTGCTTGTTTTAATCTACTATAAAGTGATACAGAAAGGAACGCTATTCTACCTAGAAGGACTAAATAAGCAAAAGGCACAGAGGTGTGTCTACCTGAGTCTCATGTGGGAGATGAGCCAGAAGGAAATGGGGAGCACAGCAAATTAAGATGGTGGGTGGGCCATAAAGAGAGTGGAGGCCCACATGCCTCTGGCAAAAAATGGGCAATGAGGCTGGGGGCAGAAATGATGGCCAATCAGCCAATGCACCCATCCAGGGGTCCTTGTCTCTTCTTGATGAATGAAGAAATTATGAACTAGAAGCAAGAGTGCTAGCTCCTGTGGTCTCTGGAAAAATGTCCAAACTCACAGAGCTCCCAGTTGTCTTCATGTGGTCTGTTTGGCTATAGTGTCTCCCTTTCCTCTTCTCTAAGCAGTGGGCACACACACACACACACACACACACACACACACAGGCATCCAGAAGTCACTGTATTATGCATTCACTTGAGCATCTGTCTTGCCTTTCCTAGAAACCTCAGAGCTACCAGGGCCAGGACTGTGCTTCGCTTGGTTTTTGTGTTCTGAACAGTAAGAGCTTTGTAACCATTGTAAAATAAATGCCCAAAGTAGACAATGCTAAAAGAATCAGGCAGCACCATTTCTGGAATAAAAGAACTGGAGAGAGTAGGTCAGCTGGGCCAGCCACAATCAAGAGAGCCCTATTAATAGAAATGCAAACATTATTTAGGGACAGGAGCGTGAAATGGGAAAGGGGAAGGACACTTGAAGGTGGATGGAAACTCAGCCTTGTGTGAAAACACAAATGAGGAGAAATGAAATTACTGTGGAAGGTGTCAGCTCCTAAAGAAATGTGGCTCCAGGTAATGGCCCTGGGGAAGGTTCCAGGACACATCAGTTCATCCAGCTGCCTCCTGCAGAGCCTGCTTGGGAAACACTTGTGGAAATCTTACCAGTCACAAGAAAAGGGCTACCCAGCAGCCGCCCCTGTCCCATGCCAGATCCTGCTGGACCCAGGATCTACAACCCTATCTCATCACCTTCACCCCAGATATGCACACAAATTCCTTTCCACTGATAATCTACCTATTGTACTATGCTGTTTTGTTTTGTTTTTTTAAGACAAGGTCTCATGTAGCCAAGGCTGGCCTGGAACTCACTGTAGTGAAGATTGGCCTTGACCCCTTTATCCATTTGCTCCAATCTCCCAAGTGCTAAGAATACAGGCACGCGCAACCACTCAATTCTATTTTATTTAACTTTTGATCACAGTTTTACTTCTCACTCATGAATCAGCTGTGTACATTAATGAAAGTGGGAACCACAGCCTTTGTTTCCTGTGGTCTCCTTGGCGAAGTTGGACAAATGCCCAGTTCATGTAGAACTCCTTTCAGCAGAACCTGGGGGAGATACGTGATGATATAGTTGAGGACAGCTATGGCTTGAATAGAGACGCTGTCCACGTGCTGGAGTGCTGAAAGCTCAGTCCTCAAGCGGGACTAGGCTGCCTTCACTCCCAGCATACTTAAGCCCTGTCTCCCCTGTAAAGATTGGTTCTCGGGCCATGAATGCTCTCATGGGGGATCAATGGGGAAGGCCAGAGCCAGCCCTACCTCCCCTGCCATCTTTGTCTTCTTCGTGCCTACTTCTTCAGTGTCACCTTGGTAGAAGGATTCTGTCTCTCTCTGTCTCTATCTCTCTGTCTCTCTGTGTCTATCTCTTCTCTCTCTCTCTCTCTCTCTCTCTCTCTCTCTCTCTCCCCCCGCCCCCATGTAGGGGTGTATATGTGGGCACAGGCCAGAGGACAATCTCAGATGTCATTTCTCAGGCACCATCTGCCTTGTGTTTTGAGGCAGGGGTCCTCACTGGCCTGGAACTCACCTAGTAGGCAGGTCCCAGAGATCAGCTTGTCTCAGCCTCGGGTCACAAGCGCAAGCCACCAGGATTGGCTTTTATCACTTTATCAACTAAGGCATCTCCACAGCCCCAGAGGGTTTCTTATTCCTTAGAGAAAAGTGGCTGTTCCCATGCACATATCGAGGCTCTTGTTCATACTCATTCCCTGCCTTAATCTCTGACATGACACGGGATCAGGGCTGCTATAAAAGCACCTCACGTTCAAACCAGGTGTGTGGCACACACCTTTAATCCTAACACTCGGGAGGCAGAAGCAGTCGGATCTTTGTGAGTTCAAGTTCAAGGACAGCCTGGTCTACAGAGTGAGTTCCAGGACAGCTGGGGCTACAGGGAGACCCTGTCTTGAAAAGACAAAAAAAAAAAGTACCTCACATTCGATTTCCACTTCAGGTTTTACAAAAGATTCCCATAATTAGTCATTTTGAATCTTTTATTTTTGTGACTATTTTCTTGAGGTAAACAGAGTACAGTTGTTGCCAACAGAAGCAGCTGAGGACCAGGAGAATTCAGCAGCTCACTGCAGCCAGAAAATGCATTGCTGCCCAGAAGCCATGCCAGAGCTAAGCATCCTCCTCTGAGCAGAAGAATCTCTAGGTGAAGAATTATCAGTCTCACAAAAGTGATGTCCAGGCTGAGAAGCTGGGGTAGATTCAATAAGGAATGAGGAAGCTGGGTTTCAGCCCCCGAGTGTCCAGTGACATTGGCCAAGTCCCCTGATCTCTCTGGAGTTTGGGCTCCATGCTTTCTGGGGCCTCTTGAGGTCTTGGTATAGGGGCAACCACTGCCCCATCTGTTTATCCCTCCCTCTGCTTCTCATGCATGCACCTCCTACACCACCTTCAACACTGGAGACCCAGTGGAGATTTCACACTCCCACCACCCTGATCACTGGCACCCTACTCCTGGTAAGGGATTGTTCTAGTTCACTGTCTATTGCTGGGTTAAGAACAATCTGACCAAAAGAAAATTGGAAAGGAAGGAGTTTGTTGTATATTACTCTTCTAGTTAGTAGTTCATCACTGAAAGGAACCTAGGGGCAGGAACTGAAGCACAGACCATGGAGGAATCCTGATTACTGGCTTGCTCCTCTGTCTGTATTCAGCCTGCTTTCTTATATGACCAGGACCACATCTGCTCAAGGGTAGAACTACCCACACTGGGCTGGGCCCTCCCACAACACTCAACAATCAAGGCAATTCCTCATAGACATGCTTATAGGAAAATTCCTCAATTGTGGGTCTCTATTTCGAGGTGTCTCAAGTTGACAACTGAAGATACCCAGCACAGAAATAAATGGTGGATGTTTGGGCACTGAACCCAGAATAGGCCAGCAACCTTCCCAAGAGCTCAGCTTGGAGTTAGCTTCAAAGACCCTTCTGCAACTAATGCTGTGGGATGTTGGCTTCAGGAGCTTGGGAGACTGTTTCAAGGAGAAGACAGAAGGCAGCTCACAAAGGAACAGCAGAGGAGCTCTGTAGGTTCAGGGAGGAGCACTTGAGGCTCAGCCATGCCCTGGTGTTCTTGGATCTGGGTTATAGAAACCCACTAATTCCCCTTTGGCCCATCCTACAATTAACTGTGTTCCATCCCTTACAACCAGCAGTCTCCTGGCCTAACCCTAACCCTAACCCTAACCCTAACCCTAACCCTAACCCACAAGCTTAGAAACACAAGATGATGAGGTTGTGGCTAACAGTGAATCACAGAGCTCTTATGAATATACCTGGTCATGTACAGGTACTTTATGATAACAATTGCCCTTCTTTCCCTCCATTGTGCTAGTTCTGGATGTCCCCTCTTCTGTAACTCAGAGATATAGGACTAGCTTAAAGAAAAGAAATCACAAAAAATAAATAAATTTTTTAAAAAAGGGCTGGAGAGATGGCCTAGCGGTTAAGAGCTCCAACTGCTCTTGCAGAGGACCTGCGTTCAATCCCCAGCACCCACATTGTGGCTGAGAACCATCTTTAACTCCAGTTCCAGGGGAATCTGATGGCCTCTTCTGACCTCCGAGGCATTGCACAACACAGGTGCACAAACCTACATGCAGACAGTACACTCATACACATACAAGAATAAATAAAATAAAAAAAAGAAATAAGTGGAATTCTGAAGGTATTTTAAAATATTTTATTATTTTTCTTTTGTGTGTATGAGTGTATTGCTTGAACGTATGTAAGTATACCCATGTTGTGCAATGCCCGAGGTCAGAAGACGGTGTTAGATTCTCCTGGAACTGGAGTTTATGGATGGTTGTTAGCTACCATGTGGCAGCTGAGAACTGAACCTGGGTCTTCTATCTAGTTTTTATATCATAAAAACTAGGACAGTAGTGATACTGTTTGCATGCAGTTACTTTGAGGCTCCCATGAAAGAAAATAAGTACTTAAGGAGGGTAAGAGCTCACCTGTGAGCTCCAAACATCTCCTATTAATTAACTCCTTATGTCCTCACAGCAACTCAGTGAGGTGGATTCTCCTGTATCCTCAAATTCATAGGTAGGGAAACTGAGGCACAGACAGTGTTCATAGCACAGACAGTGGAACCCAGACTGCTACTGCTGGTCCTGTGGTGCCTCTACCTCTCTCTGAGGAGCTTGTGTCCTCGTGTTCTGGGGACTCTGCTCACTACAGCCAGCCGGTCCATCCCACCCAGTGGCTTGATGATGGCAATACACCACCTTACGTTTTATACCTCCAGGAACCCAAATGAACTCTGTGATATAGATGAGGCCCCCAGACCCTCAAGTCTTCCTGCACTATTATATAGACAAGCCAGGGTGAGACTTACTTATCAGGACCAAAGCTGGCCTAACACAGGAGCAGGGTCCCAAAGGTACCCAGATATGAAAGAGTTGACCCCTTGGTGGTTAGATCTAGGAGGATGGGAGATGGAGAGGCCTTAGGCAGGAGAGGGACCAGAGCTATGGCCAAGCCACCTCAGAGCTTGGGCAACCACTCCAGAAGCATTTCAATTCAATGTACTGTCCCCTGCAGGCCCCTGTGTGCACTCCAGTCGGGGGCTGGTGCTGGATATGCCCTGGGTGAGGACAAGCTGGTCTAGAGGCCTAGCCTGCTAGTGCCTAGCCAGTGTTCTTACTGCTGCTCCTGTTAATCATCCCTATGAACTCTGAGAAAGCATGACCAAAACGGGGTGGTGTAATATCCTCTGTCATAGGTTCTCCCATGTCGTGGGCTGCCTCCCCACATGGCCTTCCATCTCTGAGACAAAATACCTGAGAAATAACGTAGTAAACGAAATAATTACTTGGACTCACGGTTTCAGAGGCTAAAACCTGCAGTCACAGTTCATTGTTCCTGGACCTGGGGTGAGACACAGTAAGAGAGCCAGACAGGCCAGAAATACTTACCTCATGGCTACAAGGAGAGAGAGAGAGAGAGAGGGAGAGAGAGAGAGAAAGAGAGAGAGAGAGAGAGAGAGAGAGAGAGAGAGAGAGAGAGAGACACCTTTACCCTTTCAGGACATGTCCCAGTGACCCACTTCCTCTAATTGGGCCCCACCTTCCAGGTCTCCATAGCGTGCCAATGGTGGCACTAAATTATGAATCTGGACTGGGAAGATGACTGAGCACATAAAATTCTTACCACATAAAAAGAAAGAACCAAGTTTAGATCCCCAAAACTCAAATTAAAAAGACATATATGTACCAACAAGATGGCTCAGAGAGGTAAAGGGGCCTGCCACCAAGCCCAACAACTAGAGTTCAGTTCCTGGAACCCACATGGTAGAAGGAAAGATTTCCATATGTTGTCTTCTGACCTGTGGCACATGCCCCACCCTATCTTAACTAACTACCAAATAAATAAACCATTTTTAATGAGACAAGCCAGGTGTGGCAGTGCACACCTTTAATCCTAGAACCAAGGAGACAGACAGGAGATGTCCTGGGGCTCACTGGCCAGCCAGCCTTGCTGAATCAGCAAGCTCCAGTTTCAGAGAGAGATGCTGTCTCAAAAATAGAACTGAGAGTGACTGACAAAGCCATCCAATGTTGTGGTGGTTTGAATGAGACTGTCCCCCATAGGCTTCAAGTATTCAGACATTTTGTCCCCAGTTGCTGGCACTGTTTTGGGTGGTCTTAGAAGGTGTGGCCATGTTGGAGGAAGTACATCACTGGGGGTGGGCTTAGAGAGTTTAATAAGCCTTGCTGGTCTCCAGTGTCTCTCTCTCTCTCTCTCTCTCTCTCTCTCTCTCTCTCTCACTCTCTCTCGGCTTCCTGTGCTCATTGGAGGATGTAAACCTCAGCTTTCTGCTCCAGCTTCTGCCACCATGCCTCCTGCCACAATGGACTCTAATTCCCGGAACCATCAATCATAAGCTCAAATAAACTCTTCCTTTTATAAGTTCCCTTGGTCATGGTAGTTTTATCACAGCAACAGAAAAGTGACTGATACAGCACAGTTCCCTGAACGGGGAACGTTTGCTGATTCTGTGGTGGAAATACTCCTACTGTGGCCAATTCCATCTATCAGTGGTCAAGCAATCAGCTCACGATGTTCCTAAATATTTAGCAGTCCACTGTTGTCAGTGGACATGAGCCAGCTCTAGCACACACACCTTTGCCCAAACTGCCTGGAGGACATAGGCCTCAAGCATACAGCAGGGGGGTTCTGGGAAAGCACGTTCCCCACCTGAGTCACGGGAGACAGGCCCTACTGAGTTTCCTGTCCACTCCAGGCCAGGACGCCTTAGGGGACATATAAGGCAACTGAGAATCTTATTCCCTTGTTCCTTTTCCCAGGGATGGGAGAACAAGCTGTCCCCCATCTCGATTTACAGTAGGATTAGATACAAATAGAGAAATGAACGTTTCCCCTGAGTTCATATTTTGTGCAATGAGAATGAAGAATGTACATATAATAATTACAGCTGTTATTGCTATATTGTATTATATCATATTATATTTCAGAGTATTGGCAGGAGAAGCATCTAGATTACCCCCCCCAAACTATAAGAAAACTTCTGATGGGGCCAGAGTCATCTGAGGGCACGTGTGGCTCTCTCAGTGTCTTTTGGGGCTTGTCTCTCCAACCCCATTAGCAAGCAGCAAGCACTCCTAAGCAGCTGCTGACACACACAGATGCTGGCCATCGGGCCAACTGTTTGTTTGCTTTTGGGTGGTGTGAAGGTTGACCAGAGTCATTTTGCACCCAATTACTCTGCAGTAAATTTGCCAGATAGTTCTTGTCCTGCAGTATTGATCCAGCATCTCACCTTGAGCTTGTTTATTGACACATCAAATTCAGAAGTCAGGCCTGCTCGATTGACCACTTCCCAATTAGGGCATTTATATGATGTCACTGAGGCTCCCTGTCATGTTCCGATGAGAGCTATTTGTCCAGTCAACCACCGCCATCACCCAATCACCTGCAACCAAGTTGCCATTTTTCTCTGACCTTTCTGGAGACAGATGGCAGTTCATAAAATACACCATTAGCAGTGCGTCATTTTATATTGCTACCGTCTCCTCACATGAAAGGTGTTCCATTCAACAAAAGCTTCAGCAGCCGCATACTTCCCGGAGAATCTCTCAGTGCTTCTCAGCTGGAGCAGTGGAACATGGGATCCTCCTTCAGGGGAGTGCCCATGGGTCCTCCTATGAAAGGAGGTACTTGAGTAGCAACACAGAGGTGGTTACCAGCACTGTGGGTTAAAAGGACAGCACCTTGGGGGTGTAAGTCACACTGAGACCAGCTCCTTGATAAAGTTTCTGCTGTCAGCTTCTGCCTGTCATCTCCAAATGTGCCTGTGGTATGTGTGGTGGTGGCATAAGATGCCCATGAGCATGGCAGGTAGACTGCATGGCACATGTGCTCTTAGGACTGCACCCAGGTCACACCATAGGGCGTGTTACTGACCCATGCTGGGGACAAGCTTACACATGGGATAGAGTGGAAGTGAATGCAGGCTTTCTGCTTACTACTATGAGGCCAAAGCAAGCAAGGCTGTGGGTTCCATAAGGGCAGGCACTCCACCTAGCTTCCCCACCCTCTCATCCTCCAGGACAACAAAATGACTGGCGAATGTGTGTAGGTATTCTTTTAGCAGAAGCACTTAAGAACAGTTACCAAACAGTACTGGAGAGATGGCCTAGTGGTTAAGGGTGCCGACTGCTCTTGCAGAGGACCCGGGTTCAATCCCCAGCACCCACATGGCGGCCAAAAACCATCTGAAACTCCAGTTCTAGGAGAACTCCAGTTCCAGGGGAATCCGACACCCTCTTCTGACCTCCGCGGCATTGCACGACATGGGTGCACAGACCTGCATGCAGACGGTACATTCATACACATACAGAAATAAATTAAAAAAAAAAAAAAAAAAAAAAAAAAAGAACAGATACCAAACAGCCAAAGCCTTGACCCCTGCTGTTATTTTCACAGACCTGTGAAGCCTGGGCTGTCTTTGATCTCTCAGGAAAGAACTTTGATTTGGAATATAGCCTGAGGCTCCCTTGTCCCAATTACCTGCCCCCACCCCCAATTGTGTGTACATGTCCCTGCCCATGCATGGGTTAGTATAAAAGCCTTGAGTGCCAACATTTAACTTGAGTCTATCTCCCAGATTTTCTCTGAGTCTGTTTTCTTTCTCTTATTCCATCAGGTAAATTCCTCTCAGTCCCCTCCCCGCTCCTTGCCAGAGCTAAGCCTAGAGACTGTCGGCCTGCAGGCAGGAGACAACCTTGAAGCTCACGGTCCTGTGGGACTGCCAGACCTGGCTCAAGGAAGGAAGAATATCAGTTGGATCGCCACCACATGTGACTAAAGGACCATTAGACAATTGGAAACAACCACAAATGTGGACAGGAGCCTGGCCCTCTGGACCTTATATCAGACTCAGTTTATGCCATGCCATCTGGGTGTTAAACATATAACTGGTCATGTGGGTACAGTATAAAAAAGCCATTCATCTTTCAGGAATCAGAGCCAGCAGCATGCTCAGGCAGAGTGGAAGTCCTAGTGGTCAGTGAATGGTACCCAGCCTGGGGATCCTCCCTGCCACATAGTCAAGGGGACCAATGATACAACATCATATCATCCAGTGGCCTGAACATGAAGGGAAATTAGGAAACAGGTAAAACTCTCTACCCAGGCCTTCGCTCTGGCTGCGAGAGTCCCAGCGGTGGTCAGAGCTATCCTTGAGGTAAAGCCTGCCCTCCCACTGGCCACTCCCTCTAACCAATCCCAATCTTTCTCATTGCCCTCTCCTGTA
This sequence comes from Rhizomys pruinosus, assembly GCA_009823505.1. Lineage (NCBI taxonomy): Eukaryota > Metazoa > Chordata > Mammalia > Rodentia > Spalacidae > Rhizomys > Rhizomys pruinosus. Next base: position 4,527,008 of record VZQC01001095.1, on the reverse strand, counting down.
GTTGGCAGATGTCTCAGGTTGAAACAATAGATAAAGGGGCCTCTCTGCCACTCTGTGTCTTGAATACTCAGGGCCAGCTTCCTGATAGACCTACAGTCGTGTCCTCTGCGATTAGGTCCCTCAAGTGAACCACTCAAGCTGGAGATCAGTTTTCTGTCTTACTTTGATTTTTCTCACTGACTCACTGTCCTCTGGAACTCTGAGTCTGACCCAATTTGGAGCAATTATTGTCCCCTTAAGGATGATCTTGGGGTCTTTCCTAAGCCTAAACAAGGAAGTATTATGGGGAAGATAACATTTTTTATTAGAATGTTGTTACGAGTTGAATCTGAAATGTCCCTGTTGTACAGCTCTTTCTCTGAAACAACATTTCCTCCTAGAGAGAGGAGTGAGGCTCATAAAATTCAAGAGGGTTATAAGAGTCTGGAAGCGATAAGGCTCACTGAGGCCCCTCCTCCAGGTCATGTAAACAGTGAGCAGCAATTAATTGCTGGAGAAAAGAAACTCTTCAGTGAATCTGCCTGCAAGCTGAGCAGGAGCCCCAGGACCACCAAGGCAGGGTGGGCTTTTCAGAGATATGGTCGCCTCTAAATTACCCATGCTCCTGTTAGTAGGCACAATAAATTCATTGATTCATCAATCTAGACTGGGATGGAGTCATTTCTTTGGTCTGTCATCAATGCCTTATCTGTGGTAAAAGACATTTGTCCACAGCCCCCTCTCCCCATACACACACACAGAGAAAAGATGTGCAACAGTCTCCCACACGCTCTTATTTTAGCTATTTGGTCCCTATCTACTGGCACTATTTTGGGAGATCCTGAAAAATTTAGTTTCAGGAGGCAGGTCACTGGGGATGGACCCTTGAGGGGATATATATATATATATATATATATATCCTATCTTACTCTCAGCTTCCTGATCTGCTGTGATGGGAAGAGGTGTCCTCTGCCACAAGGTCTCACCACCATAATGCTCCATTCATGTGCATGGGGCCAAGCCACTGTGCGCTGAAATGGTGAGCCAAAATAAGAAGTTCCTGCCTTAATTGTTTTTGTTAGGTATTTGGTCACAACTATGCAAAAGTAACTAATACATATACATTAGTATTTACTCAGGAGTAGTATAGGTAGATTAAATGTTATACTTTAAATTTTTTGAAGAACCTCCAATACTTATTTCTATGGTGAGTAGACTCATTAACATTTTAACAAATAGAGTCAACAGATCCCTGCTGAAACATCTACTTTGAAATGAGACACTTCTAATTCATCCTAAGTCTTTTCCCTTCTCTCTTGTCTTTTTTGGCATTCCTTGTAAAAGAGGAACATTTAAGTTGCCAGAGAGAGGGTTCAGCAGTTAAGAACACTGGCTGCTCTTCCAGAGGATCTGGGTTCAACTCCCCCAACATACACATGGCAGTTAACAACCATCCAGAATTCCAGTTCTAGGACACCTGACACCCTCTTCTGACTTCTGTGGACATTTCATGACATGAATATATTTACATACATGCAGGCAATAAATATACTCATACACATAAAATAAAAATAAAATACTTTTTTAAAAAGAGGAATATTTATTTATTTATTTTCATGTAGGAGAAATATACTACCACTCAACCTCTACTGTAAGGTTGGCAGCCCTGAGAACTCCTTTTTCACTGTAGCATGTAGGATTTATTCCTGCTCCAAAAGCATGCGGAAAGGGATTTTCCACATGCAAAAAGAGGAACATTTAAAAGAACACATAAAAGCCGGGTGTGGTGGTGCATACCTTTAATCCTAGCACTTGGGAGGCAGAGGCAGGTGGATCTTTGTGAGTTCAAGGCCAGCCTGGTTTACAGAGTGAGTTCCAAGACAGCTGGGGCTACAGGGAAACCCTGTCTCAAAAATACCAAACAAAAAAAAAATGCGTAAGACATACCTTCCAATGGAAATCCTAGCATCTACTTAGGAAAATATGAAGCACCCAGGAAGCAAAAGCAAACAACACAAACAGTAAGTGAAGAAAAATAATGAAACTATCACAGGAGAGTGTACAAAAAGTAATTGGCCATGAACTGAGTTGGATTATCAGGAGACTAAAAATCTAGTAAGAATGTGGGCAGTACCAATTCTCTCTGTGCCCCCAGAAAGGTCTGAAATAAGATGCCCACAGTCTGCATGAGTTAGGACAAACAGTCACTATGGAGTAGTGTTTCAAGGTACAGGGAGTGACTCATGGGATGGTGAAATAGTTGAATAGGCTATTAGCAGTGTAAGGTAATATGTAATGTGATGACAGAAAACAGGACAGGAGGATGGAGTAAGATCGAGTGGAACGGAAGGGGCTAGAACAGAGCAGAACAGGAGAGGTCAGACTGGATCATATCGAAAGTGTGCTGTATGGTACGAAGAACCACAGAACAACCTTGTCTGGAGGGAGTGCACTAGAGCCCAAGGTAAAATGACACTTCTCTCTGCAGACCATGGTCAAAATAGTGTGAAAGAGTTGAATGGGAGATATTCCCTTTATCCTCCTCTTCTACCCAAAAGGGTGTCTGTCAAATCCTTGCTCCAGTTCCATGTAATTAAAGGGAACAAATGTCTTATTGAGCACCTACCATTCAACAAGCCTGGGAGGGATACAGGGCCATATGATGCCTTCCCTGCCTGGAGACGTGAGGGAATTGGTCTGTGTTCCACGTTCAATGTCCACTCTGTCTGCTCTGGCTAGATGAAACCTTGAGCAGGAAGGCCAAAGCTCAGTGCCCAGAGCTGGGAGTCTGGCAAGCAGCAGATACACAGGCAAGTGAACTGGCACAGGAGGTGTGCAGGGCTCAGGCACCTGGACACCTATAGGCAGGGTGGCCTGACGCTTAAGCCAGGAGTTTCAGGAAGCACAGAGGTAATATATGAGATGCTGACAGGTGTGGTGGTGTCAACAGGGACCTACATGCCCATTTACATGGCCCATCCAGGGGCCAGCCCCCTCCCCATTTAGCTCCAGCTGACTGTCAGCCTGGGAGAATGGGGTCAAATCTCCTGAAGAATTCAAAGAAAGCCCCCAGGAAAATTTCTGTGGCCAGTCTCCTACTGTTAAAATATTGGTAACAACTTAAGATTTAAAAGAAAAAATACAGTTCCAAACAAAATATTCCTCAGTCGTTGGTTTCCCCACCCAGAGGACCATTTATAGCACTGTATGGCCTTTAGGTTGCTTGTTTGGGAGTTGGAGCAGAATATCCAGGAAGCTCCTTCTAACTAGGACTGTCCATGTCTATGGACATCCATAACAACTTCTAAGGACACCTAAGCCTAACATGCAGCCTACATATTCTATACTCTGGGTCAGGCCCTAGAACCTCCACCCCTACCCCTACCCTATCCCTGCCCCTTCCCCTCCCCCTCCCAGCTTCCCTGAGATCCTGAGAATTTTCCAAATAAAGGAACTATCTGAGTCAAAAGTCATGCTATCTTAATTATTTTTATCACCCAAAGACACCAAAAGGTCTGCTTATATCAATAAGTCACTAAACAGGGGGCTAGAGAGATGGCTCATTGGTTAAGAGCATCGACCGACTGCTCTTGCAGAGGACCCAGTTTGATCCCCAGCACCCACATGGTGGCTAAGAATCATCTTTTAACTCCAGTTCCAGGGGAATCTGACATCCTCTTCTGAACTCCGCAGACACAAGTGCACTTACTTACATGCAGACAGTACACTCATACACATAAAATAATAAATAAAAAAATAAGTCACTGAACAATTTTGGGACATTTCACGTAAGGCCACGTGAATGCTGTCTTGAGAACTGCTGCATGAGTTTCCCTTCTCTTCCATCATACCAGGATGCACAGAGCAAGGCAACGTGCAGGAGCTGCAGCTCAAGGAGCCCTGGCCAGCTGCAATAACGTCTGTTAACTAGTTCATAGGCCTTCCAACAGGCCTCTATGCATCTTGGAATGAGCTACTTTGCAATGCAATTCTGATGAATCACTTATTCATCATTATTAAAGTATTTATAAATGATGCTTTAATTCAAACCCCTGTTTCCTCCATTTCCTCACAGTATATTGACCCAAAATAGGAACACTCAGGGCAGTACTTCTGCTTGGCTTTGGAGTTTTATTTTAGCAAGTGAGGTGTGGTGGAAGCACATGGCCTCGCATCCCACACATGAGCCTGGGCGCCCCAAAGCCTGTGCTTCGGGCTTCTCCACCTGTCCCAGTTGACCTGATGCATGTGTACTTGGGCTAAGTGAGGGAGGAGACAGGACTGATGCTCATTAGTGAGTGAGCCACTTTCAGTCCCAGGTGCTTAGCACACAGTGATGAACATTCAGTGTGTTCTACACATGGTTCCAATGACTGCACGAATCTTCAATTTTCTCAGTGACAATTTTTGAAAACTTACCTGGCATTTTTAAGACGCCAACTCTGCTCTAGGTACTCTGTCTTCATTAACTTGATCTCTACAACAGCCCAACATATAGGTAATTATAATTCCTTTTTATTCTAAATCTTTTTGAGACAGGGTCTCCCTGTAGCCCCAGTTGTCCTGAAACTCACTATGTTAGACCAGGCTGGCCTCCAACTCACAGAGATCTGCCTGCCTCTGCCTCCTGAGTGCTGGGATTAAAGGTGTACACCACCGCGCCTGGCTACAATTCCCATTTTAATAATTAATTTTATTTATTTCTGTATGTGTATGAATGTACTGTCTGCATGCAAGTCTGTGCACCTGTGTCGTGCAATGCCGCGGAGGTCAGAAGAGGGTGTCGGATTCCCCTGGAACTGGAGTTCTCCTGGAATTGGAGTTTCAGATGGTTCTCAGCCGCCATGTGGGTGCTAGGGATTGGACCCAGGTCCTCTGTAAGAGCGGTCGGCGCCCTTAACCGCTAGGCCATCTCTCCAGTCCTACAATTCCCATTTTAAGGATGCCGGAACTGAACCCCAGAGAAGTTGTGTGAATTGCTTGAAGCCACACAGAAATGGTAGAGCTGAGATTCAGATCCAAGGAGCCTCACCTTACCCAGCAGCCCATCTCTTGATAGGCACTATTCTTCATCTTACAAAGGAGAAACGTAAAGCATAACGAGCAAGAGTCGTTCTCCAATCGTCAAAGCTAATAGGAGCAGAATAAAGATTGTATCACTTGGTCTGCTCTTCACACAGGACCTCACCTCAGTCTGTACAACATGCGGGCTCACTGTCAAGGAAACCGACCACAGAGGGGAGTGTTTTCTTTTTTTGTTGTTTTGTTTTTGTTTACACAATAAAGATCTATACATATGATCAGTCTATGTACACACAATAAAAATCTATACATGTGACCAGTCTATGTTCACAAGATAAAGACCTATACATGTGATCAGTCTATGTTTAATTATAAAGACCTATGCATATGATCAGTCCATGTTCACCTGATAAAGAAATATACATATGATCAGTTTATGTTCACATGATAAAGATGTCTCTACATATGATCAGTCTATGTTCACATGATAAATACTTATTATACATATGATCAGTCTATGTTCACATGATAAATACTTATTATACATATGATCAGTCTATGTTCACATGATAAATACTTATTATACATATGATCAGTCTATGTTCACATGATAAACATTTCACACTGATGTCAGAAACTTTCCACTCGTCAAGGTTTTCTGTTTCTCACTGACACAGAATTCTTAACCAGCAACGGTTTGAAGCATCCATGCTGAATGCCTGATTCTTGGAATCTTTAGGATAACATTGCTGCTTTCTGCACCAGCTGTTAGTGTTTCTTCCTTTGGGGGAGTGTCATTTTCAAAGAATCACCTGGTCATGAGTGGCAGGGCTGGGGGTCAGGATCACAGCTGCCCAGCTTTTCCATCCCCCAGTGTGTTGGAGAGAGAAGAGAAACCTAGGTTTAGGAGTTTTCTCCCTTCACTCAAGGCTCAGAAGCCAGACCACATGTTCACCCACCCAGCCACATATCACTGGCCCAAGGAAGATGGTAAAACATAACCTGGTACACCGAGTTCAGGGGTTTCTCAGCACAGACCCTTAATTAGTGTACACTTGTTACCTCCCCCCAGACCCACACAGGGTGGGGGGGGGGGTTCTATCCACATTAGTACTTGCACACATACCAGGGAAGGAAGGAGAACAAATTAGTTTGATATACAGAGAGAGATTTGGGGCTGAATTTTCAAATAGAAAATAAGTATCTTAAAAAATTACTAAGCTGGGGGGCTGGAGAGAGTAGCTAGCGTTGTTGAGCACCGACGCTCTTGCAGAGGACCGGGTTCGATCCTCAGCACCCACATGGGGCTAAGAACCGTTGTAATTCCAATTCCAGAGAACTCCAGTTCCAGGGGATCCGGACACCCCTCTTCTGACCTCCCGGACTTGCACACATGGGGGTCGAACAGATCTGCATGCAGACGTACATTCATACACTACAAAAAAAAAAAAAAAAAAAAAAAAATTACTAAGCTGGGCATGGTAGTACCTGCCTTTAGTCCCAGCACTTGGGATGCAGAAGCAGGTGGATATCTGTGAGATCAAAGCCAGCCTGGTTTCCATAGTGAGTTCCAGGCCAACTGGAGCTACAGGGAGAATCTTTTTCAGAAAAACAAAACAAAAAAAAAATTTAGTAAACACCCAGACCAACAGGAACCTCATGCCAAAGAAGACAGAAGGGGATCTTAGGGAATACTGGGACCACCACTAATTACTTTCCTGTTGCTGTGATAAAATGCCCTGATCAAAAGGAACTCAGAGGAGAAAGGGTTTCATTTAGCTCACAGTTCCAGAGTCTGCAGAATCCATCTTGACTGAAAATGCATGGCTGCAGGAACAGGAAGCTGGCAGATCACACATTCATCCTGACACAGGAAGCAGAGAGAGAGAACAGGAAGTAGGGCCGGGCTATAAAACCTCAAAGTCCACCCAATGACATATTTCCTCTCCTAAAGTTTCCAGAACCTCCCCAGAGTCACCAACTGCAAACCAAGTGTTCAGATACTCGAGCCTGTGGAATAGTCAAACCACAACAGAAGACTTAGTCCAATGCAGGAGCAAGAAAAAGGACACAGAAAGTCTTTTCAAGGTCCTTCCAGCTCTTTCTTTTGATGTTTCAAGGACAACTGGCTTTAGTAATTTTTTGGGGGGGTCTTTTTTTTTTTTTTGAGACAGGGTCTCCCTGTAGCCCCAGCTGTCCTGGAACTCACTCTGTAGACCAGGCTGGCCTTGAGCTCACAAAGATCTGCCTGCCTCTGCCTCCCAAGTGCTAGGATTAAAGGCATGCGCCACCACACCCGGCAACACCTGGCTTTAATGAGAAGTTTGGCTGAAGGATGTTTCCATTCAGTCTTTAGTAAGGTTTGCCTTCAGAAGCAAGAATGTAGAATTGATACTCCCAAGATCAGTAGAGTTGGCATTTGTAATAGGACGTTTGTCTGAGAAGTGAGTTTCCAGTGCATCCTTGGATTATGCAGGAAAGGAGAGGGAAGGAAGAAGAGAATCTGAAGAACTTTTCTTCTGAGATAAACTCTTCTTTAGAAGAACACTGATAATGCTAACATGAAAGCATCAAGCTTCTCACAAAACCTAAAACGTGTTGACTCTAGAACTAGATATTCTTATTAGTTACTGAAAAACAGAAAGTACCAATTAAATGGAAGATTTTGACATGTGTAGGGCATTGGATCAATGGGCTTGAGTCAAGCAGGCCAGGAATGAGGTTCTGGACATGGGAAAATCTCTCACAGCTTTTCCTGTTATCAAGTTATCTCTTGACTCCCTGGTCTAATATATCACGTCATCTCTGCACTAAATGGTTCCCTTGTCTGGGTCAGGTTAGCAGTGCTCAGGTACAGGAGTAAACATGTCTCCTCCACCCATTCATCCAGTTAACAAACACCACCTAGTATACACCAAGGGCCTTGTACTGTGGTCACACTAAAGATAAACACTTGAACAAAATGTAGTCCTGTACCCCCAGGGTTAGGGTTAGATGGTTGGTTAGACTTAGATGTGAACTATAAAGTGTGCTATCACTTACTACAGTTAGGGTTATTCAGGGAGATAGAGAAATGTCCTCATCCTAAGTCTAAATCATACAGATATTGTTTGAACAAAGCAGACTGGCTACCCTAAGTCACTCGGTGGTCCCCAATGACCCTGCCTCCCAAGGTCATCAGTGGAGCTCTAGTCTCGAATGATGCAGCCTGCTGTCTTTCCCCTCTTATGTGTCAGCATCATCTTCTGCACTGATACAAATAAAAGTGGACAGCAAGCCAGCGCCATCCCATTGGCTCCTGTTGGATTTATGACATGTCAGGTTTAAATAGCACAAGCAAGGCTGGCAATGGAGGCGACACAGAACTCATTTTTTCAGGCCCATCAGTGCTCTGAGGTCATTCCTCTTCCCTCCTGGGTCAGGAGAGTAACTTCATGAAATTCTGAGGTTGAAGAAGGCTGCTCCAGAGCTCCACACTCAACTTTACTTCTATCTCTTTCCCCTTTTTCCTCAAGTCCAGCAAATTACCAAAATCACGTAAATGCTACATATCGGTGTCTAATGGTCACCAATTACACTTCATGACTTCTGCTTGTGCAGCACAGATGCCCTAGCCTTACTCCTGGGCTCTTACTCATTTCTTACAACAAACAACCAGCAGGTCACTGGCCACCCAGCTGATGGAGTGCGGCCTCTAATTTAAGCTCCGTCCACCTCCTTATGTGCTTTTCTTTTTCTGATATGAGACACATCTTTCCTTCTCCCATCAGAAAATTCAATGTCTCAGTTGTCCTTAGATTTTCCTAACAACAGAGGCAACTTGGATTGATCCATTAGGAAAAGAACCCAGAAAGACATGGTGCAATACACAGCCTGTCTCATTTTAGTAATTGATTGGTAAAAGAGCATTTGGGTTGTAGAGAAATGCTGGTCAGCACTGTTTTGTGGCAATCCCTTCTCCCCATATTAAAATAATCTCCAGGGGATCATTCCTTTTCAAATAATAGAGCTGGGCTATTTCTGTTTGTTCCAGGCATGCTTTGACTCCAGGCTGGGCTCTCATGTGTTATTCTGGCTGCATGAGACAGTTCCTAAAGTAGTAATGCTGGCCACAAATGATGACAAGAGTGGCAGTGGCAGTTCATGATCATGAAAGAAAGTAAAAACCAAACTCCTTGACAAAAAGTGAAGTGCACTTAAGACAGGAGTAACTTAGAAAATAGAGCTCCTCAATCCACATGGTGCAACCCACAGCAAGAAGGTACCCTGTAGGCTGCTATGTTCAGTTCCGGTCTCCCTGAATTAGGCCAGCCTCATCTAGGAAGCCTTGAACTCTTATTGTTTATGCCCAGTATGGTAGTACATAACTGTAATCCCAGCCCTTGGGAGGTGGAGGCCACAGCCATCCTCAGCAACATAGTGAACTATGTCAACTAGCCTAGACTACATGAGACCTTGTCTCAAAAAACAAAAAAGGAACAAATGTGATTCTGTTGCCTTGTTACCTTCTTCTCAGGTTACAACGAACTGTGACCACAGACTTTAGACTTCTCTCTTTTGCCTTGGATGTCACATCTGAATGTTGGATCCTCTCTACCCTTGGCAATAGATCATTCTTCCTCGTCATTAAGGGTCCCCCTCAAGTGTTGCCTCTTCCAGGAAGCCTTCCTGAGTTTCTGTCAGCTCTCATTCCTCTCTGATTTTCCAAAGTACACTGGTTAACAACACAGTCACACTGTACCACTGACTTGCAGTCTCTCTCCCTAAAATTCAAGTTCCTAGACATCAGAAGGTATCTTCCTTCCCTTACAACCTCTAGAGCTAGCACGGTCCCTATAATGTAGCAGGTAATGAGTGAATGTTCGTTGAATGGACAGTTACATCGAACTCAACAACCTACACGTAGGTTATGAAACAAAGAGTGAAATCAGAAAGAACTGTTCAGAAGTCAATCTACTGGACTATTTTTAATTTTTTAGCCAGGTGTTTCTGTGTTGCTGCCAGATACCTAACCTTGCATTAAGTAAGCACTTAGAAGTCATTAGAACAAATAGCAGAATCCTTGTGTTGAAGAAATTCTAAACAGGGTGAATGAAGAGATGGCTCTGTGGTTAAGAGTATTGGATGTTCTTGCAAAGAACCCAGAATCAGTTCCCACTACACACATGGTGGCTAACAACCATCTGTTAACTCCAGCTCTAGGGGAATCAGATGCCCTCTCCTGGCCTCAACAGGCATTGCATGCATGTGGAGCACTTACATAAATGCAGGCAAAACACTCATACAGACAAAATAAAAAATAATTCAATTAAAAATAAATAAATGTCCAGTAGAAATGAAGCTCTCCAGTCAGCACCAGCTTCATCTCTCCTTGTTTGTTCTATAGCTCATGTATGTAGTATCTTCTGCAAAAGGATCTTACCATCAAGTTCCAGCGGTAACCAAGAGCAGAGGCAGTGGCCAATGCTGTTTGATGGTCCATGGGTTCCCTGGTCAACAGCTGCTAGAGAGGGGCTTTATTCCTGGCATTGAGGGCTTTTTTCCATTAGCCTATGATGTCTGGTAGGGGCATTGTCCCCCTGTTATAGAATAATTGTTTTTAATCTCTTTTTTTTTTTTTTTTGGTCTTTTTGAGACAGGGTCTCCCCTGTAGCCCCAGCTGTCCTGGAACTCACTCTGTAGACCAGGCTGGCCTTGAACTCACAAAGATCCACCTGCCTCTGCCTCCCAAGTGCTAGGATTAAAGGCGTGTGCCACCACACCCGGCTTATATCTATATAGTTTCTTTTTATTTTATTTTTTTTTTTTTTTGGTCTTTTCGAGACAGGGTCTCCCCTGTAGCCCCAGCTGTCCTGGAACTCACTCTGTAGACCAGGCTGGCCTTGAACTCACAAAGATCCACCTGCCTCTGCCTCCTGAGTGCTTAATCTCTTTTTAAGAAGCTTCTATAGTGGTAGGTTTCCATTTGGCTTTTTCTAAAGGCCTTTAGTGTTATGTATCTCTCCTCAGACTCCTGTGCCCTGCCCTCCTATTCCCAGGCCCATTTAACTCTTCTCCTACTCTCTCAACTCTCACCAGAGAAGTTTCCTTATGCAGCAGATGTAATTAACACAGAAATCCACAACTGGCCAATGTGCACAGAACAAGAGGCTGCAGAGTGCTTAGATCAGGACACCTATATCAAAGCTCCCTTTCAAGGCTCAGGGATAATTTGTGGAAGAGGGTCAAGATTGTAAGAGCCACAGGTGGTAGATGACCATAAGGAAACAACGTTTTCCAGACAGCTGGTCAGATACTCGTATGAACTCACAGCAATGGTGAGAGCATGTACAAGTCCCAGGCAAGCTCGAACCAGCAAAATCCCAGCGTAGCTGTGAGTGAGTGGATAAGAAATCCCAACCCAACCTAAGGAAATTTTGGCAACCAATGGGTACTGGAAAGTGCACAATCTCTTTCAAGGATTGAGATTCTTTGTAGGCTAACCAGGCTATGGGCTTTAAAAAATAAATAAATAAATAAATAAATAAATAAATAAATATTAGGGGGCAATAAGGGAGGAGGCAGAGGGGAATCTACCATCAAATTCTATTGTTTTAAAGTCACAAAAATTCACTTCAATAATTAAATAAAATGTAATCACTGTCACAAAGTACCACTGAGTCCTCCTGTGAACTTCAGTGAGTCGTCTCCCCCCTCTTCCCCCCCTTCCCCCCCAACTCTTTGGACCTCCATTTTATTGTAGGTCATGTCAGAGAACTGAAGTGCCTACTGAGACAACTGACAATTTAATGCAGAAAAAAAGGCTACACTTCTGTCTCCATCCCACAGAAAAGTCATTTCCCCTCAAATTAAAGATCTAAATATAAAACAGCGAAATCGTGAAGGTTCTCCAAAAAAAGAAAAAAGAAACCTTTAAAGATACATCAGTGTGGCAGCAGTTTACAAATAATTTCCTTAACCAAATATGAAAAGCAAAACCTGTAGAGGCAGCGTGTGATGAATTGAACTGCCTTCAGATGGGCTCACACGCCCAACAGAAGTGAGAGATGAGTGGAGTGGAATCCAGGAAACAGATATCTGCAGGCCTCGTGCTAGAAAATCAAAGAGGAGCAAAACTCTCTCAGATCTATTAGAAAAAGACAGATGGCTTGATGGCAAGATTGCCAACGTACAGGAGACACAACTCATGAAAAAGAAGGACTGAACCCATGAAAAGACATCCAAGCTCACTGACAATCCAGGAAATTTCAATTAAAAATGGCAAGACACCAAGTCACATCTATCAGCCTAGAAGACCTTGAAGAGTCTGACATTTAGTTTTGTTAAAGATAGCACATCAGGAGGGCTTTTGTGTGCTCCTGATGGAGACGTGAGTGGGTATGGCTGTTTGGAGATAACCGCTCCAGCCACCATCTTTGTCAAAAATCCAGGAGGAGGGACTAGAGATGAGGAGAATTGGGCAGGTACTTTCCAGCATGGCAGAACACTCTTGTTTCTTGCTTTTACCTTTTGACCCATCTCTGGGACCAGGCTTGCCAGAAGTTACTGTCCACTATACCATCATGGCCCAGAGGCCTAGGTGCTTGTATGCCCTGATGTTAGACTGAGATCTAAAGAGAAGAGGCTTCTTTGTCCCCAAGTTGGGTTTAAGAACAGGGCTTTGACCAGAGATCTTACTAGCAGGTGCCTCTTATTGAATCTCTGCTCAGGCCAAACCTGTCCAAAGGCATGGGACCCTCTGTATTACTGTTGTTTTCTTTTGCTTAGATAAAGTACCATGACCAAGGCAACTTATAGAAGTTTAATGGGCTTACAGTTCCAGAACAGTCCATCATGGTGGGGCAGATACGGCAGGAGGCTAGGTGGAAGTGGCTGCCAGGGCAGAAAACCGGGTGCTCATATCTTCAAGCAGACACAGGAAACAGAAAGACAAACTAGAAGTTGGCAAAGCTAAAGCCCACCCCCAGTGACCTGCTTCCGCCAGCAAGACCACACCTCCTAAAGTTTCCAGGACCCTCCCCAGACAGAGCAACCCCCTGGAGACAAAGTCTTCAAATGCTTAGAGCCTACGAGGGGGCACTTCACTGAAACAGCACACCCTCTCAATGACTTGTGGGGCTGAAAGTATTTAAATTCCATGTTGGAAGGTGAGGAAACTGAGGCACAGAAAAGAAAGGTTTCCCCATCTCTGAGAATAGATGTCTGTATTGGAGGCCAGGCTTTGCTGCAGGACATTGCACGTAGCCAGCTGGCAGCATTGTGGCCTCCTAGCACCAGGTGCTGCCTGCTACTAAATTTGCTAAGGCTAACCCCAATCTTTGGTCTTAAACCTGGGCCTCATTTATATTCACCAGCCTCTCTGGTCCAGAAGATTCTAAAAGATGTCCTTTCTTCTCATTTCATTCTGCCCCTCCGGTGAAAGGGAGAGGCTATGGCAGAAAAAAGTTCCAGACAAGCGACAAATAAAGGCTGACCCCAGGTCAGAGCTCCTGTGTTCCCACTGCCTAATCCAAGGAATCTGCCCTCCTCCCTCACACTGAACTGTCAAGCAGAGCGCAGAGTCAGAGCTAGGAGTAAGGAACAGGGCACAGCTCTTGGGACCACCTCTGCATCACTGAGGGAACTGGGCATGGACTACCCTGTCCCACCTATCCAGACCACCACCAATCCTCACCACACCCCATCATCCAAGAGGGTGCCATGACTCCAAGCAGCTGGATGGAGGGAATGAAGGAAAAGAAAGGACCTTCCATTCATCTCACGAGCCACAGTTTGGTCGTGTGACCACGTTTGGCTGCATAAACTGCTGGGAATTGCAGGTTTGCTTCTAGGTAGTCGTGGGCTTAGCTGAAAGCTCTATGACAATGACACAAGGTGAGGACGACTTCAGGGTAAGCTGTCGGTGGGCCCTGCCTCTCAGTTCAATGCTGCGTATTGTAAGTGTCTAAGTGACCGATGAGGCAGCTGAGAAGTGAGTGGCCCAGCTTGTTAGATGACAGTCACTGAAAGCACAGGGAGAGGGTGACATCAGACTTCAGGGAATGCTGCTTTCTTGCCTCTCTCCATGCAGGGATCTATGATGCTCACTGTTCTGAGCACTCCTAAAGATAGATGTCTGAAGATGGGATCCCTTCAAAACATTCTAAGGCATTGTGCCCCAGTGTTAGTGGAGGACCTGAGTACAAGAACTGCTGAGAAGAGGAGAGGCGTGAGCATATGTGCCTATCACGTATCTACAAGAGAAACAGCTGAGGCTCAAGTCTACCCACTGCCCTTGGCAGTTTGGTGGCTAAGCTATCTGTGGAGCCAGAGTGAGGACCACACAGGAGTGGCTGGACCCTCTCAAAGTCCTTGTGCCCCTTCCAAAGGGACCCAGGTGCTAAAGATGGGAAGAATAAATCCGGTGACTACACCTGGCGACAGGCTCCTACAGTTGACACGCAGGGACCTTTGCACATCACATTTTAAATATATTTCTGCCCCCAAAGCAGCAGCTGACAGACCTGGAAAGACCTAATGGAAAACAGCAGCTAATACTGCAAGTCAGCAAAGCTTGTCAGCACAGGCGCCATCATTCCTCACCTCCTCTTTCATTTTTATAGAAATGGCTCAGAAACAAAGAAGAGAAATTTCAACCACCAAACAAGAAATCAATACTGTGGGAGATAACCCGGCTTAATACAAAAGCCAGGGAAGGCTTCTTTGTCTTGGGACTCAGCGGTGCCATCAATCACATGCCGTGGATGGATTTGGGAGGCCACCTTCCCTAGAAGCCAGCGAGGTTTGATTTAGTTATAAGACCCATAGAAAGAGTGGAGGGGGGGAGATGCAGGCCCCAGGCTCCAGTGGCCTCTCTAGGGCTCACGCAGTCTCTAGGCCAAGACCTGAAGACATGTTGACAGTGAGGATAGAGACTTTGAGTGAAAAGCGAGATTGGCAGGAAGAATGAAGTAGTTAGTGCCCATCCTAGCCTATATGGTGCCCCCTGGCCCACTCTTCTCTCCCGGACCCCCATTCTTAGGACCCTGAGTGTATCGGAGGCTCCATATGCCCTCAGCTCTAACAGGAGCCTCCTCCTCACTTTGCTCTTCTCAACTTGGCTGCCTCTTTTCAGCTCCCAGTCTGCGTCAGATCCACGCTCATCTTCCCTTCCAACCAAGCCCTGGCCATTCCACATGGTTATGGATTTGTACAAATGGCTATTTATTCATTTATCTCTTCACAGGTCCTTCTTCAGACAGAAACACATTACATAAGAAGGAGGTTCAGGAGCTTCCTCTGCCCCCCCCTCACTTGGCTCTACTTGGTTTTTTTTTTTGAGGAAGTTGACTGTTTTGAGCAGAAGTTCACTCTTTCAGTCAGTTCTTTGATGTAGTCCTTTCTGTTGTTGTTGTTGTTGTTGTTGTTGTTGTTTCCAATATGCATCACTCCCAACTGCTTTGGACAAAAGCTCAGGGGGCCCTACACAAGAAATACTGACAACTAGATAATTGGCACTAGCATCCACACTTGGCTCTACTTGTAATGGGCTCTGTTGAAACCTAACTTCCTGCCAGGCATGGCAGTGCACACCTTTAATTCCAGCACATAAGAGACAGGCAGATCTCTGTAAGATGGAGGCCAGCCTGGACTACAAAAAACAAAAACAAAACAAAACAAAACAACTACCTAACTTCCTACAGGAAACCCCAGACTCCTCCCTCATAGTTAAATGCCAGAATCACCCAGGATCTGGTTTCACCAAGGCTGAGATCCATAGTTTCATCCAACCCTTTCAAGGAGCTCTGTGCATTTGGAAGATTGTTTCCTGAACAAATCTGGAGGGTGCCATGCAACTGTCCTCTATGAACACATGGCCTTGGAGGAGCAGTGCAGCCTAACCAAGGAGATCTCCTGGTTTCAAGTTAAAAGACAGAGGCTCAGGATGAAGGGACTTGGTGAAGGTCACACAGCTGTTAGTGCCCAAGCTTGATTGAAAAACCAGGTGTCGGGTGCTGGGAACCAAACCTGGGTCCCCTGCAATAGCAGTGAGCGCTCTTAACTGCTAAGTCATCTCTCCAGCCTCTCTATGTGCACAGAGAACATGCACAGATCTTTTTTCATATAAAATTAAATAAAGGGCTATGTTTCATTACAAAAAAAAAAAACAAAAAAAACTCAGGTGTCTCAGCCCCTCACTCAGAGCATCTGAGTATTCCACTGACTGCTCACAGCGTGGCCCTTGCTCCAGCTTCTTAGCAATAGACTTACAGGCACCTCAGACTTCCTGCATGTGAATGTGCATTTACCAAGTCCTCCAGTCTATCTGAGGATGTGTCACCTTTAGGGAAGCCCTGCCTGTCACCCCCAAACCACAAGAAAGCTTCTTGGTGGCTAAGCCATTCTTCACATCTGCCACTCCTCCTGAATCTTCCTTGCACGTAGTAGGCGATCGATACCTACATTCTGATTGATTGATTGAAAATCTGTGGTTTGCATTAGGTACAGGCCCCTTGAGTGTTGCTGTGTTGGAAATGACTGACTTCCCAAGTTCCTGTAATCAGTGATTACTGAAACAAGGGACTCCCCCTTTTATCACACCAAGGTGGCCCTGTGCACATTCTGAAATGGTGACACACAGAGCAAAGCATGCCCTTCTGTGCATACCCAGGGTCCAGGAGATGATTTCATTGGTCTCCTGCTCTTCTCTAAATAGCTTCTAGAAAATTTAATCTAACGTAAAGAAGAGAGGACACAATGATCTTCAGAGTTTACCATGTCTTTGGACTTCAGTTTATTTACTGACTCTGATTAACCCACCTTATTAGAGA
This sequence comes from Rhizomys pruinosus, assembly GCA_009823505.1. Lineage (NCBI taxonomy): Eukaryota > Metazoa > Chordata > Mammalia > Rodentia > Spalacidae > Rhizomys > Rhizomys pruinosus. The sequence goes on along the minus strand of VZQC01001095.1, from coordinate 4,510,197 downwards.
TAATGTGGGCCAGGGGCACTGTTCCCTCCAGAGCTGCCTTTCCCATCCTTCCTTGCTGACCCCAGCTCTGCATTGGCCATTGATTGAGCCAATGGCACTCCTTGATCAATATCCTGTATGACTACTTAGTAGCCTTGTCACTTTTGTGTTTGTGTGTATGTTTGTACACGCACGTGCACCTGTGTATGCCGATGCACATGTGCAAGCTGTGCCTGTGTGTGTGCACATGTAGAGACCACAGGACAACTCTGGGGTGTCACACTTCCCTTGAGTCAGGGTCTCTCGATGGCCTAGGATGCACCAAGTATCCTAGGCTATCTGTCCAGCAAGCCCCAAAGGATCCTCCTGTCTGCCCCCACAGAGCTGGGATCACAAGTGCATGCCTCCGTGCCAGCTTTTTACGTGGATTCTGAGGATCCAACTCAGGTCTTTGTGCTTATGCAACATTAATGGTACGTTGTTCTTTCTCTTTATTCCTCCCATAATCGCTCTGGTCTTTACCCTAGCTCTTTTTTCTATAAGGGATATAACCTCCAACCCAATTCGGCTGACTGCCTAGATCTTCATCAGCAAACAACCAATCCCTTGGACTCATCAAATGATACAGCCCCACATTGCTAGACAGACCATACAGAGCAAAAGAAAGATGGACAGAAGCAGGCGGTAGACTAGGTACTTCTCTGATTTAGAGGCTTGGAGAGTTATGGGTCCTCATTCCAGAACATATGTGTAGTGTGCACCCCCAAATTTGCATGCAGTGTCAAGTGTCAGAAAGGACAATTTAAGGATCTTGTTCCAAATATTCTAAGATATTTTCCCGTACTGTTGAATTATCAGGGGTCTGGGGACCTGGAGCAGTTGTTCCGAGGTCACTGTGGAAACACTAATGGAATATTGTCCACCCAAGGCCATTTCAGAATTCGTTCCTATTGTTTTCCTGAAAAGACGTGGCAGCGATACTGGCCACTCTCCTGCCTGGCTGCTTCTTCAAGAGAATCATGAAGTTTCTTTCCAGCCTTGGTGCCAAGAAGCCTTGCTCTTGCTCACTGTCCCTGGCTTGACAGACATCATGAATCCTGGACACATCACATTTCCTCCTCTGTACACTCAACCAAATATCTCAAAGCCAAGCTATAGCTTGACAGCACAAGTCTTTTGGGGGATACTAGCCTCATTTGGAGTACCAACCTCATCTAGAAGCCAACTTTTCTTATTTACTGATTTTTTTTTGATGTTTTATATATTTTTCATAAGTCCTTTGGCCTACATGGTGGAGTAGAAATATAACAATTCAGACTTTTTCAATGATTAACAGAAAAGCAGTCACAAAACAGATAAAGTATGCCACAACTGAGGCAAGTCCTGCATCTATAGAGGGAAGGGACAGGCTCAGACCCTGAGACAGGGGACATGCGTCAGTAGACCTGGAGATGAGGCAGGGAGGATGTGTGGCTACGGAAGGCTCCTTGGAGGAAAATGCAAGAACTGGGCTCTGCATGCCCGGCAGCAGTGCCTCATTTGGAGATGGCTGGGCTGATTCCCTACTGTCTGAAGGATGTATGGTTGGAGCTGCTTTCTGAATAAAGATGTTGGCAGAAGCACAGGGCACCAGGATTCCGGAGAGCTGTGTGGACTAAGGAGAGTCACTTGAGTGGCTTGCTCCCTTGTGTCTTCACCTGTAATGCACAGAGAACCGGCCTGCCCAGAAGGGTGGCTGGGAAGATAAAGGGGTACAATAGACATTTTATTTAACAAGAGCTTCTCAGTGCTTTCCTAAGTACAAGAGAACACCTTCCTGGAAGACGACCAGGGTCCAGAGCAAGCCCTTCACTGAGGGACAGAAATTTTCCTCTCTGCCAAGCCCTTGACTCTATCAGGGCGTCTTCATCCAGCTCCTGACATTTTCCCGACCTCATTCCCAGAGCATTTCAATGGCCTTCTCAGCTCATCTCTGGGCGAGTGGGGAGGGTGACTACTAGCATTCCCACCAGGGTCTTCGTGAGATTAAACCACACCCGTCAACAGGCAACAGACAGTGAATCTCCATCTGGTGAGCCAAGAGCTGAGTGGAGACGGGAAGGAAAAGTAGGATGAAGACTGACCAGAGCCCACTTGCTTTCTTGCCTGGGCATCAGCAAACCCAATCCCATCTGTCCTGGCCTGGCCAAGATGTCTCAGTCCCCTTATCTGGGAATGTATCTTCTACCCCTTCCTGTCAGCAATGGATGGCCCTGTGACCTAGCGACCATTGAAGGAGGTGGAAGACAAGTCTGTAAGGGGACATCAGGAGTGTTCTTCCTCCCTGCTAAGGAGGGGCCTTCCCATCAAGGCTGCCTTCCTGGGGTGCTATTGTGAAGATGCAGAGCTCAGAGCACAATGGTCCTCCTGCGGCTACCAGGCAGCAAGCCAGAGCTTTGAGGGTAGAATTGGAACCTAAGGCACTAATTGTCAGGGTGTCTCCTAGGAAGAAATGGGGGACAGTGGGAGGGCGGAGCCTATGCTTCTGGCTTAGGAAACTCCCCAAGTGTTAGTTCCCTCCTCCTGTTAGCATAGAATTTGCCACAGTCTAGTAGACACCACTTATCTAAGTGTATTCTTTCCACAACAGATCTCCAGGAGGAATTCCCATGAGCACATGGGACCTTCACCTAAGGTCATCTATGAGTCCACAGTGGCTGCAGAAACCATGCTAATGGTAAATGAAGCCTGGAGTCTCTGTGGTCTGAAAAGTAGGTACAGGGTGGCTCACAACTGTCTGCAACTTCAGCCCCAGGGCATCTGCTGCCTGTTAGAACTCTGGGCTCAAAGTAGACATGTCATTCCCTTCATCTTGTACCTGTGGCTGCCAGCTGTTCCTTGCCACCTGTCCTCTTGGGTTCAAGTTCAACCATGAGACCTCAGCCATCTCTCTAGCTTCACGTTTAACTGTATTTCTATGCGCCTTCATTCCACCAGGACCAGTCTTTTCATTCCCCCTCCCCCACAAGGCAGACATCATTGCTGTCTCTGTCCTAAGGATGAGGAAGTCAAAGCTCAGAAAAATTGAATAACTTATACCATGGTGGTGAGTTGAGATTTAATTAGGTGACCTAAGTGTTGGTTTATGAAATACATAAGGCCTTGGGTTAATGATGTCCATCTCATGACTCTCTCCAATGTTCTGAAAGAGGAAGAAAGCTCTGAGAGATGGTATGTGCTACATAGACTTTGGTGAGGTAAACATTCCCGAGTCCTTAGCAGCTGACTCTTGTAGTGAGCACATCTCTGTGTGTGCCTCCCTCCCTTACCTGTGTTCCCTTCCTCTTTGCATTGCTAGTATACAGTGTTGTACTTAGTAAGAAGGGGGTGAAGGCTGTGGATGAATAAGTGGATTAATGAATGAACGAACAAATGAGTAAATGAATGCAGAACCCAGTTCATTTTGTCTCTCTGATGAATGTGAACTTCTCAGAGTTATGTCTTAAAGACACCTATTTTGTACCCAAACCTACCCTGTGCTCTACAGCACCAGCCCTGCAGCCTCTCATACCCCCTTAATATGCCCTCAATGCCAAAGGTTTCAGAGTGCTGTGTAGACACACATGTACAAAAGGCATAAGCTCAGCTGCTGAAATTGCCACTGACGGGAGCAGGATGTAGATCATTCAGGTGGGGCTATAAAGCGAGTGTTCCCATACTTACAGCTACAGGCATCTGCAAGAGCTGTTACCTGATTGCAATGAACTCCTTCAGGTGGAGGCTCGAAAGCCATTATGCCTGTTAGGGTGGTTTATAGCCTGTGGGCCGTATGTAATGCTCACTGCAATTACCCTGGGGGCTGGGTAGAGCTCCCTCACCTTGTTTTTTATAGCGAGGCTTTCTTCAGGGCCAGCTTGATACAAAGGAAGACCCATATGGCAGTTTCCCAATGTCCCTTTAGTCCAAAACTGGCCTTGTCTCAGGTCCCAGGCATTCACCTAGTGTGCATATAGTCAGCAAAGGGTTTTAATAGAGCCAGAAGAGAACACAATTTACAAGTCCTTGAAGGTCCAAGGGAGCCAGACAAAGGTTATGGGCAAGCCCCTCTGTGCCACCATTTCCATGAGCTCTTTCTTGACCCTCAAACTCCACCCCAGGCAGCAACTAGCCTTCCTATCCACTGCCCACCACCCTGAACCCAAACCTACACACTGAGCCCACATCGACGCACTGTGCACCAGTGATTATTCCTATGCTAGCTGACTATGAGAAGGGCTATAGGTTATAATTTTGTTAATTTTCTTCTAGAACTTAGAAGATATCTTGTAACAAAAATGATATTAAATGTACTTTGAATAGATAAGTGAATGAAATGTTGGCCTATCCTGAATTCTGAAAGGTTTTGCAAATATAATGGAAAAATGATTAACTCTTAAGGGATCAATGGTGTGGTGACACAGGAATCAGAAAACTGAACACAGTCTAATGGCTCATTTGTCAAACACAGAAAAATAAATTCTGGAAAAGACAAACCAGAAAACGCTTATGCTACTACCAGACAAAGTTCTAGAGTTGTCTAAAAGTGACTTGTGTTGGGGGGAAACCTGGAAAGCAGTGCCTCAGCCAGGGACTCAAGGTCAACATCGCCGATGCTAAGTCAAGTTGACAGCATATGCCCTGGATACTGGATGATAAGGATGGATTTCACACTGTGGTATCTCCTCACCCCAAACTCCACAGACACAGTCTAACCCAAAGACCATTATCACACAAACTCGGATGAAGGATCATTGGCAAAACTCTCAACTAATACACTTTAAAATTGTCAGTCTTAATTACCATATTTTGGGTAGTTTATATCAATATAAATAAAATACAAATTTTGTTTGTACTTAAAGTACATGATTTTGGGCATGGTCAGAAATTCTTGTGGTAAATCTTTTAAAATCTATTTGATAATCAGCCTCCCAATTTCAACAATTCAAGATGAACTATTTTCTCATTTTTTTTTCTTTTTGAGGTCTATATGGCTTAAGTTATCAAAAAATAAAAGTAAGATATTAATTGTTTAAAAAAATGTCAAGGTCATCAGGGCAAAAGAAACTGTCACAGAGCAGAGGAGCCTGAGAGGACATGACCACCAGGTTCTAGATGCGGTTCTGAAACAGAAAAAAGACAATGAGAAGGGCCTAGAAACCCACGGGAACTGTAGTCCTGCTTAATGGTGGTGTCCCCCTATGAAGTGCTGTAAGGAACTAAATCTCTAATGAGCAAACATAGTCACTGATAAATAATAAAGATGGCACGCTCTCTGCTTCTTCTGGTTCTGAAACACTCAGCAGGCTTCTTCTCCCCTCTGACTGACAGGGACTCTTTTCCAGCTGACTGGTCCAGACCAGTCTAGATAAGACAAAGGCTGGACCTGGCAACTTGGAGCTATGACCTGTGGGTCTTTGTTCACGTTGACCAATCCAAAATTAGAAGAGAGGAACCTGTTCCATACCAGCAAAACACTTAAGGTCCATGCCCTCCTGAGGTCTTTGGATTTTCAATGTTCTGAGTCCCCTTCTCTGGGGACTTTTGTCCCTGGGTGAATGTGTATATGGGTGCAAGTCTTCATTTTTTTTCTAAATAAGTCCTGGTTGCCTGCTGCTCTCTGCTGTGTCTTTTTTTTTTTCCTGCCTTTAATTCTTTAATTGTATTAATTCTTTTAATATTAGTGGCTCCTTAGTTACCACAGATGAACTGGCTGTGGAATATAAAAAGATCTCCCTGGGGCTGGAGAGATGGCTCAGCAATTAAGAGCGCCAACTGCTCTTGCAGAGGACCCCAGGTTTGATCCCCAGCACCCACATGGCAGCTAAGAACCATCTTTAACTCCAGTTCCAGGGGAATTTGACGCCTTCTTCTGACCTCTGCGGCATTGCACGACACGAGTGCAACAACCTACATGCAGACAGTACACTCATACACATAAACAAATAAATAAATTTAAGCTGGGCACGGTGGTGCATGCCTTTAATCCTAGCACTTGGGAGGCAGAGGCAGGCGGATCTTTATGAGTTCAAGGCCAGCCTGGTCTACAGAGTGAGTTCCAGGACAGCTGGGGCTACAGGGAGACCCAGTCTCAAAAAGACCAAAAAAAAAAAAAAGAAAAAATAAATAAATAAATAAATTTTAAAAAATTAAAAAGATCTCCCTGTACTGCTTTTCCAACTTCTCTGTAAACCTGAAACTGTAAAATTCAAATTTTGAGTTTTGTATACTGAAGAAACAAAGCAGTTTGTAAAAATTTGTCATCAAGCCAAGCATGGTTGCACAGGCCTTCAATGTCAGCACCAAGGAGGTAGAGGCAAGTAGATCTCTGTGACATCAAGGCCAGCTTGGTTTATATAGTGAGTTCCAGGACAGCTGGAGCTACACAGAGACCCTGTCTTAAAAAAAAATTGACATGAGCTCATCATAATAGCCTAAGAAACAAAACTCACCTGCTTTCCCAACAGACTGGAGGACTGACAGATCTTTAGGGGAGTATTCTTGGGAACCTGCATGGGTGAGGCCTGGGGCAGCTGGAGTTGCTGATCCCTTCAGTCAGGGAATAGCTTGGATGGGTGCAGTGGTGGTTTGAATGAGAATGTCCCCCATAGGCTACAAATATTCAGATATTTTGTCCCCAGCTAGTGGGGGAAGTATGTCACTGGGGGCATCTCCAATTGCTCTCTCTCTCTCTCTCTCTCTCTCTCTCTCTCTCTCTCTCTCTCTGCTTCCTGCACCCACTTGAAGATGTGAACCTCGGCTTTCTGCTCCAGGTCCTGTCACCATGCCTCCCCCACAATGGACTCTGATTCCCTGGAACCGTCCATCATAAGCTCAAATAAACTCTTCTTTTTTATAAGTTCCCTTGGTCATGGTGGTTTTATCACAGCAACAGAAAAGTGACTAATACAGTAATCTATCAGGTCTACCTCACTGGAAAGGTAGATCTGGGTATAGTGTTAAGATATGGTTTCAGAATTCTCCCTTTGATCCCGCTCGAATGGATGAATATATGAAATTATATTATTGGGATACCCAAAGTAAATAACATTCAGCAAAATGGAAATTAACCACTATTAAGAAAAATATGTATTTATTATGCAGGTAAAGGTTGGGAGTTCTCGTTACATAGCCATTTCACGGAGAGCAGGGAATCCTGAGATGTAACTGGCATAGAGATAGGAAGGCTGGCCATGTAATTAACATCAAGCCTGGGCTTTATTAAGCATACACTTTACATGTACAAGAGACAGCGACATGCTCCTCAGGTGACAGTGACCACATGGGATCAGATGAGGACCTGGAAGAATGGACAAAGAAATAAACCTGGAATAGGTATTTTGGGAGAGATGTGGGGTTGCCTTGTAGCTGTCTTTATTGCTCATAGGGCTGACAAGGAGTCTGTGCTTCATCCAGAACCTCTGTTCTAGAGCCAGCCTGGCCAAGGCAGATCTTCTACAAGCAGCAGCATCTTTCTCAGCCAGCAGTTTCTGAAATAGGCTATGCCACTTTAAATCTGGAATCTTCTTGACTTGCAAATTGTATATGAATATCATTAAATTATAGATTCTAGAGCCTTAGATGCTGCATTTTTACAAGTACCAAGGTGAAACTAATGCATCTTACAAAGAGGCCAGGGTGCTTGGCAGGGCATTCAACAAATATTACATATTGGGGCTGGAGAGATGCCTAGCGGTTAAGAGCGCCGACTGCTCTTACAGAGGACCTGGGTTCGATCCCCAGCATCCACATGGTGGCCAAGAACCGTCTGAAACTCCAATTCCAGGAGAACTCCAGTTCCAGGGGAATCCGACACCCTCTTCTGACCTCCGCAGCATTGCACAACACGGGTGCATAAACCTGCATGCAGACAGTACGTTCATACACATACAGAAATAAATAAAATTTAAAAAAACAAATATTACATATCATTATTACCACCAGTCATTCCCAGATTCCACTCTAATCTAGACCTAAACCCTGATGCCACCTGTCTGATTCTAAGCAATGCCACTACCTACACAGTTCGATGTTCTCATGCGGAACCCTCTCTCAGAGACCAAACTAATCAACATCAGTTCATTTCCCCAACTACTCAGAGCACATTTCCAGCTCATGTACATACTAGTTTTGAAGTGTCATTAGTTCAACCTACCATGGCCCGTCCCACATCAGATTCATGTCTTTCCATCACCAGCCTTTGTCTTGCCACTGAATTGAACAGGTTATACCAGTATCAAAAAGTCAGAACTGGACTGCCCTACCTCAAGTTCCACTACTACAGTTGTTCCACACAGTCCCTCCACAGGCCCCAGCCCTGACCAAAGCTGCTCTTCAGCCTTACTGAGAGATGTCTCTCCTTACAATGCAAGGCAGTGAATGCAGAGACTCATGTCTGCTCAAGATGCTGAGAGTGACAGTGTAGGCTCAGCCACAAGACATTTACACCACCTCCTCTAAGGCTCTAGGAACACTGTGGAAGAGGGGGCAGGAAGTATATGAGAACCAGAAGATAGGGTGAAGGGCTGAGAAATGCCTTCTTCTAGACTCAGTACAACCATCACAATCATTAACTCACAGCAAATGGTTACATGCACTGGACCCACACAAGACTGGCCCTATCGACAATCACTTCACGGAGTGGGGAGGGACTCATGGGGCCCAGCCCTTTACGGCTGAGCTGGGAAAGGAGAAAGCAAATAAGTAGCTCCCTACCCATGGTCACACAAACTCAGTGGCTCACAAAACAAAATGAATAAACATGAATATGAGAGAGTATGAGAGAGATATTTGTGGGGAGGAGAGGGGTAGGAAGGTGGTAAGGAGATGGGAGAAAGTGGGGGGGTGAATGTGCTCAGTATACATTTTATACATGTCCGAAAGAGAGAGAGAGAAAGAGAGAGACAGAGAGAGAGAGAGAGAGAGAGAGAGAGAGAGAGAGAGAACACTTCCAGCAAGCTGGGTATCTTCTAACTTCTGTGAACCTCCTGAGTTTATTTGCAGCTATGTCTGTCTGTCTCTTTGTTGTTTGTTTGTTTGTTTGTTTGTTTCTTGTTTTAAAGCCCATTTCATAGTTCATACTTAACACAAGTGGCTCCATTCTGGTTTCATCTGGCTTGGTTGGGCCTAGTTCAGAAACTCGGTCTAAAACAATGGCTCTTACAGTTTCAGTTAACAACTCCACGTATTCTTTTATACAACAATGTTAAGAACAAAAGCAGAACTGGACCAGGGAAAGTAGAGCAGCATTTCCACAGAATGAGTTCACCAATGAAAAGGGCTTAGGTCATGGCCTCCTGTCATTTCAGGTTTCAGTGGAGCTAGGCCACCTGTCGCGGGTGGTGGGCAGGTCACTGTTGTCCAGCAGGGAAGAAGAAGGCAAGAGATCACCTGCAGCTGTTCAAGGTCTCCTCTCTTAGCAATTCTCCCATAAGCATTCTTACTAACTATAATCACCATGCTGTGTGATAGCCTTCAACAGCATTTCTCCTCTCCCTTCATACCACTGCCCTAGCCCCTGGTTACCACCATTATGGCTTTTGCTTATGAGTTTAGTTTTGTAGACACCATATGTAAAGACTGAGATTGTGCAGCCCTTGTCTGTATGTGTCCAGCTTATTTCTCTTCTTGTAATATTCTGCAGGTTCATCCATGTTAGTGCAAATGGCAGAATGCATTTCTTTTTTTTTAAGTCTGATGTCATTAACATTGCACATATGTATGTGTGAAGAAAATATGGAGGAGAGTTTGCGTGTGTGTGTGTGTGTGTGTGTGTATGTGTGTGTTTAGACTGACTTCATTTTTGTTGAGCATTGTGCAAAGTGCTGCAATACATATAGGATTGTAGATTGTATTTCCTTTCGGTATATCTCCACAGTGGGATTAGTGGCTCATATGGAAGTTTTTGTGGCTTTCCGAGGAACTTCCATGCTGTTTTCTATAATGGCTGTACTAATTTACATCCCCACCAACAGTGTACAAGTATTTGCTTATCTCCATAGCCCTGCCAGCACTTGTTATCTCTTGTCCTTTTGATAATAGCCATGCTAACGGGTGTGGGGTGACATTTCACTGTGGCTATAATTTGCACTTCTCTGATGATTTATGATGCTGGGCATTTTTTCATATACCTCTAAGGCAGCTTGTATGGCTCCTTTTGAGAACTATCTATTCGGGTCCTGTGTCCATTTTTTAAATCAAATCTTTTTTTTTTAATCATTGAGTTGTCTGAGTTCCTTATAGATATTAACCCTTTATCAGGTATATGGTCTGTATATATGTTCTGCTGTACAGGTTGTCTTTCACCCTGCTGGTTCTTTTCTTATATGCACAGAGCTTTGTCAATCTGATACAATTCTGCTTGTTTATTTTTGCTTTCATAGCCTGTGCTTATGAAGTGATATCAAAAATTCCTCCACCTCCTTCTACAAGCTTTATAACTTGAAGTCTTAAATATAAGCCTTTAATCCATTGAGTTGATTTTGAATACGGTGTGAGATAAAGGTGTATTTTCACTCTTCCTCCCATGGCTACCCAGCTTTCCCAGCACCATTTCCTGAAGATTGTCATTTCTTCATTTTGTATTCTTGGGAACTTTGTTGAAATCAACTAACTAAATCAAAATCAATTAATTAAATTCCTGGATTTATTTCTGGGCTTCCCCTTCTTATCTGCTGGTCTATGTTTTCCTTGTTAACCCAGCACTATGCCATTTATATGGCTATAGCTTTGTAGTAGATTTTTGAAGTCAGGTAATGCAATGTTGCGCTGTTTTCATTTAGGGCTATTTTGGCTTTTCAGGGACCACTCTAGTTCCATGCAAATTTTAGACCATTTTCGATAGACGTTTTAATTGTATAAGGTTGCATTGTATCTATATATCACATTAACAGTATGGATATTTTAATTATTTTTCATCAAATTCATGAACATTGGATAGGCTCCCATTTATTTATGTCTTCTTCAGTTTCTTTGATCAATGTCTAATAGTTTTCCACGTACAGTTCTTTCAGCTCATTGGTTAAATTTATTGTTGAGTAATTTAATGATACTATTGTAGATGATGTTGTTTGTGTTTTTTAGATAGCTCATGTTTGGTGTTTAGAAATGCTATGGAGTTTTGTATGTTAATCTTGCATTCTGTAATTTTATTGAATTCATTTATTAGTTCTAACAGTTTTGAAGCAGTCTTTAGAATTTTCTACATATAATATTGTACAGCCTGAAAATAAGGACAATTAACTTTTTATCCATTTCTTTTTTCATGCATAATTGCTCTAGCTAGGACTTCTGGTACTATGGAGAATAGAAGTGATTTAGGTTGGATACCCCTGTCTGATTTTTTATCTTAGAAGACAAGCCTTCAACTTTTCACTGTGGGTGCAAGTATCAATGTAAGTGTGTGAATCATGACCTTTTTATGTTAAGGTACATCCCTTCTATATGTAAGTCACTCAGCATTTTTGTAATGAAGGAATGTTGGATTCTGTCAAGTACTGTTTCTGCATTGATTGTATGATTGTATAATCTTTCTTCCTTCATTCTGCTAACATGGTGCATTGCATGCTTATGGATTTGCATATGCTGAACCATCATTGAATCCTAAGAACAAGTACACCCTGAGAATTGTGTGGCTAAATTCAGTTTGCTAACACTTTGTTGAGGTTTTCATTTACTGTTCCCAGAGATAATGGTTTGAAGCCATTGGGTCCTGAGCTTTTCTTTGATAGCAGTTTCGGTTTGCTTCTCTTTTTGTTGTTTTATTTTTATTTTTTAATTACTGGGCCAATGTCCTCACTTGTTATTGGTCTGCTCAGATTTTCCATTACTTTATGTTCCAGATAAAGGGGTGTGTGTTTGTGTGTGTGTGTGCGTGTGTGTGTGTGTGTGCACGTGTGTGTGTGCGTGTGTGTGTAGTGTGTATTTCTGTGTCGTGTGTATTTCTGTGTGTGTGTCTGTGTGTGTGTCTGTGTCTCTCTCTGTATGTGTATGTATGTATATGTGTGTATACATGTATGTGTTTGTGTCTGCGTGTGTGTCTGTGTAGCTATGTGTCTTTGTGTGAGTGTCTGTGTGTCTGTGTGTATGTATATATATTTATATATATATATGGGTATATACATGCATGTGTTTGTGTTTGTGTGTATGTATATGTGTGTAATACATGTATGTATTTATGTGTGTGTCTGTGTGTCTCTGTGTCTTTCTGTGTGAGTGTCTGTGTGTCTCTCTGTGTGTATATATGTATACATGTATGTGTTTGCATGTTTGTGGGGGCGGCAGAGGTCAACATAGAGTATCTTCCTCTATCGTTTTCTACCATATTCTTTTGAGCAGGGTCTCTCACTAAATCTGAAGCTCACCTACTGGCTAGACCAACTAGCCACCCAGCCTCTGGGATCTGCCTGTCTCTGCCTTCCCATGCAACCTATCTTTTATGTGGATTTAAAGATTTAAACTTAGAACTTCATGTTCGCTCAACAAGCTCTTCTCCAACTGATCCATCTCTCCAGCCCTCAAGTTAGACTTTTTTTGAGATGGGGTCTCCTTGTAGCCCCAGCTGGTCAGGAACTCACTAGACCAAACTGGCCTCGAACTCACAGAAATCCACTGCCTCTGCCTCCTTAAAGGCATGTGCTTCTGCATCTAGCCTAAAGTTGGATTTTTTTATATGTATAAATGTACTGTCTGCATGTAGGCAGATGCACCCGTGTTGTGCAGTGCTGCAGAGGTCAGAAGAGGGTGTCAGATTCCCCTGGAACTGGAATCAAAGACGGTTCTTAGCCACTATGTGGGTGCTGGGAGTTGAACCTGGGTCCTCTGCAAGAGCAGTAGGCGCTCCCAAGTGCTCAGTGCTTCCTTCTAGGTTTGAATAGTCTTGGGTCAGTGTCCCACAACAATAGGCTCAGAGGTAGAGATTTATTGGAAGGATTCCCACCTGAGGGAACAAAGGGGTGGGGGCAGCCTGACTGCCCAGAGTGTAAAGTGGAACCAGTGGCTATTCTTCAGAAAGGCCTCTTCCCACTGCACAGAGAACTCTGACTCAAGAAAGCCCTTTAGCCCCACAAATCTCCAACATCAGCAGTCCCAGGAGTGGGCACGATGCAAAACAAGGTAAACAAGGTCCTTTTGGCTAAGAGTGAATTTTGAAGAGGGGCTCAGCTGAGACCCATCAGTGAGCTGCTGGGGAAGTGAGTGTGATTCAGACTAATGGAGGCAGATAGAGCTCCACACAGCATCCACCACACACAGCCACTCTGGAAGATGGAGAGGGAGAGGCCAGTTGGAAAGTAACTGGCTAAGTCAGCTGAAAAGATCTCTCCACAGGAAAGTGACGCACGTGAGGCTGTTACAAATTGAACATTGACTCTTATACTCTGCAACAACTTTTGCAAAATGTTTTTAATCTTCACATTCAAATTAATATGGTTTTGGCTGCTCGAGGTAGATCAATAGCGTACTAAATATGGATTTATACACAAATAGCTCTACAGGCCTATGTGGTCAATAATATGTGTTATTAAAGTTCCCTAAATATGTTTACAGAGCTGTACCAAAGATCTAGCTTTTAAGGATCCCTTAACATGTATATCAGGAAGTTAGCAATCTACAGATCAAGTGAAAAGAACTGGGACTTGCAGTGGCCAGGTGACCAAGAAGTCCTGAAAGAGAAGAATATCCAGAGTGTCATTGTCACCAGGACACCTGGAGGGACTTCATGGTCTCATCCCCTGCATATTAGTAAACTTGGTGGACTGGCAGGGTGTACTCTTAACTGCACAGCTGTACCACTGAAGAATCTAGAGGTTTGAGAAACAGAGGGGCCTTAACCACAGAACGTGTGGAGGATCCCAGTCTATGGCCCCAGCTTCCGCTCCTTGCCCAGTACAGTGCAGCGGAGTCAGCAGGAATGTTCTGAAATTTCTGCCTACCCTTACGAGCTCTGCAACCTACGATTCTACTACTTTGTGCTTCAGTTTTCTTCTCCAAAATGGAAATTCTTCTACTTCTTTGTGCTTCAGTTTTCTTCTCCAAAATGGAAATACTAAATAATGCCTACCTAGTGGAGTAATAAAGATTCAGAATACAATGCTCTGAAAGTATTCCATCTACTATCTGTCTAAAGCATCTGACTAAAGTCATCAGTATTAACATTCCTCTGTTCCTTTCAAAGTGGGTTGATGCTCTGGTCTGAATTTTTGTGAATCTCCAAAATTCATGTGTTGAAGCCTAATTCTCAAAGTGATGATATTGAAAATAGAGGCTTCGGAGGGTGATTGTGCTGTAGGGTAGAACCCTTATAAATAGGATCAGTGCCCTTATAAGAAGAGACATGATGTGACATAAACAGGGACATAATCTTTATAACCATTTGCAAATGCTCATACAGTCATACAAAATTTAAAAGAAAGTTATGAAGACTATTTTGTATACTTTTTTGATTATTATCATTTTGTGTTATCATTTATTCTTTTTAACTACAAATTGGTAAAAAAAATTTAATTGATGTGGAAGAGATACTCTCTCTCCCACTCATGTGTGAGAGAGTACAGCAAGAAGGAGCTATCTGCAAAGCATGAATAAAACCCTCAGCAGCCCTGGGTCTACCCCGCCCCAGAAGTTCAAACCACCCAATCTATAATATTCTGTTATAGTAAAATGAACAAACTGTGACAGTTTAACTTTCCTCTCTGTCACCTCTGCTTGTAAACTTAATTTTCCAAGGAGGAAAAGGTCAGAATTCAAGAAACTGAAGGTTTAGTACAGGTGTTATTTATTTATTTATTTATTTATTTATTTATTATTTTGTGTGTCTGAGTGTATTGCCTGCATGTATGTAACTGCACCTGTGTTGTACAGTGCTCATGGAGGTCAGAAGATGGCATAAGACTCCCTGGAACTGGAATTGTGAATGATTGTTAGCCACTATGTGGGTACTAGGAACAGAACCTGTGTCCTCCGCAAGAGCAGTCAGTGCTCCTAACTGCTGTGCCAGGTCTCCAGTCACTCCCTGTGTTGACACACCTGGGTTGAGGGAGTCTCAACTGGGGAATTGGCTCCATTGGACTGGCCTGTGGCCACGTCTGTGGAGTATTGTCTTGATTGTTGAGCAATGTGGGAGGGCCCAACCCACTATGGGTGGTGCCACCCTGGGCAGGTTGTTGTGTAGTGTATAAGAGGTCAGGCTGGGCATGGGCCTAGGGGGCAAGCCAGAGAACAGCATTCCTCCATGGCCTGTGCTTCAGCTCCTGCCTCCAGGTTCCTGCCCTGAGTTACTGCCTTGGGCTCCCTAAGTGATGAACTGTGACCCAGGAGATGTTAGCTGAATAAACCCTTTCCTCCCCAAGTTGGTGTCGGTCAGAGTGTTTTGTCACAGCAATGGAAGACAAACTAGAACACTCCCCAACCCCAGTGTTATTAGTGGGCACCAACAGGTCACTTGAGCTCTCTAAATTTCAATGTCCTCACTTATAAAATAAGCTCTCTAGTATAGACCACATGCATCCCTTGTAATTCTAAGTAGGTACAGGAAGACCACTGGTGAATCTGAGTAATCAAGGGCATCACATTGAAAGTCTTACATTTCAGGTCAAAGTCAAGTGCTCCACATTTTTCAACTGTCATGATGTGCCCTCCCCCAGCGATGCCTGCTGTGTGTGTCTTGGGCGTGGTTTCGCCAACAGGATAAGCTTCTTCCCTTCCCAGGTCATGTAACCCCCACTCTAGCATACCCCTCCCCCACAGGCCTTCCTTTTGCTTGCTTAGACTCTGCTCCTTTTAGCATATTCTTCCTACCCAACTCCTTCTTCCCTCACTGCTCACTGGGCCCCCCCTCCAGCCTGCATGAGTGTGTTGGAACCCCTCAAGAACAAATGTCATCTTCTTTTTCCTGTTTACATCATTAACTCACAGCCAGCGCCTCCCACAAAGGGCATGCTTCGTGACTATTTGCGATAAATTAACATAGGAATGATCATATGACCCACACTTGGAGATTCCCACCGAAGAACCTCTATTTGTTTTTATCTAAATTATTTTTCATTTTAATACAGCTGAAGAGAAGCTGTATATTGTCTACTGGTGGGTGTGGCACCTCTCTGACCAGCAGACCCAGTCCCAGACTCCTGCAACAAAAGGTAGAGGTAACTTACTCCTGACCAAAAAGTTACAAGCAGGCCAGTGAGTGGGACATTGAGGAACTTACTGTTTTCCTGATAAAAAGATGGAGATTCTGCTAACACTCAGTGCCCTTTGCCTGGAACTTTGACCTTATCTCCTGAGGTGGAGCAGCCATCTTGAGAGTACAGACAAGTAGCAAATGCTTAAGGATGATGGTAACAAGAAGCAACGTTTTCTGTGCCTTGCTCAAAAGACTACTTTACCTCTGGATAGCATGTTTTGACTTTATGCATGAATTTCATACATGCGTGTTTTAATCCTTACAGGAGAAAACTAAAGTTCCTAATTGTTTAAGCCAATAAGATCAAGTTCTTCTGCAGACAGCCAGACGGAATCCTAACTGGGTCAACAGAAGTGAAATGTGTTCATGTGACTATGGAATTAAGAACCTACTATGTGACAGAATATTAAAGGACAGATATGAACATAGCTCTGCCATTTCCCTCAAGAGAAGGTATTTTCTAAATTATGAATGTCTTTTGGTAGCTTTTAAATAATCCTTTTGAATTTTTCTTCAGCTGTTTTTATTGCTTATCTTCTGTAAGATCCCTTCACACACACCTGCCTCCTCAACTAACAGGTTGAACATCTTAAATTATCATCCTTATAAGCCAAAAGTGTATGTTCATTTGCTATAATTTAACTTAAATGATACACCTGACTCCTTAATGTAAATCATGGACCCATCTCTGTGAATTGACCTCTGTAATACCTGCAGCTCATGGGAGAACATCCTGCTTAGAAAATGGAGAGGTAGTCACTTCCTGCCCCCAGGGCCTCAGCCTCTTCTGTATGATGTTAACATTGGGCTAGAATCTCTGTAGGGCCCCTGCATAAGTAATAATTGTCACTGCGGCACGCCCAAAGGATAGTCTGTCCAGAAGAGACTCTTTTTTTTTTTTTTTTTTTTTTTTTTTTTTTTTAGGTGTATGAATGTATTGTCTGCATGCAGGTCTGTGCACCCGTGTCGTGCAATGCCGCGGAGGTCAGAAGAGGGTCTCGGATTCCCCTGGAACTGGAGTTCTCCTGGAATTGGAGTTACAGACGGTTCTTAGCCGCCATGTGGGCGCTGGGGATCGAACCCGGGTCCTCTGCAAGAGCGTCGGTGCTCTTAACCGCTAGGCTAGACTCTTACCAGGATCTGAGCACCACTGCCCTTCTTGATGTAAGCCATAGGATCAGATGTGTCTGATGACCCAGAAGTCTCCTAGAGTCCTCCCTGACACCCCTCTGTGCCTAACCCCAGAAGTCTCCTAGAGTCCTCCCTGACACCCCTCTGTGCCCTGCCTCCACATGTCCTCAGAAAAACGGCACCACAGGGCTGCATCGATAGACACGGCCCTGGACCAGTCTCTGCTGAAGGATAGGCAGCGTCAGAGCCTCGCACCTGCTTCCCCATCTTATAAAAATAAAAACACGATGAGAGAGGGGCTGCAGACTGACAAGCGCATCTTGATACCAACTATAAAACATAAAATAAGCATGCGCGGGAACTGGAGCTCTTGATAATGTGCAAAGATGAGATTTTTGCGGTGGTGGCCTCAAAGTTCATTTAAATGTTTGTGCCTGATTACATTATCTTTTTATTAATAATCCAAAAAAACCTACTGGGAAACAAAATGGGCTGAAGAGCATGAAAGAAAGACTTCAAGTTTCCAAAAACACACATTATTAACTTAAATGTCAGTGATGCCCAGTTTAGAGTGAGGGTGTTTGTACAAAGACCAAGCTAGTTCTCAGCATCTCACTCCCACCCCTGGAAACAGCTGCTCCCTCCCCAGACTGTCAACCACCTTTCCCAGATTAATCCATCCTCCTGCAAGGGTAGCCAGGCCAACAGCACCCCACCCTTTGCCACAGGGGCCATCTTGAAGCCAAGTTTCTCTGGGTGAACTCCAGGGTGAGGTGCATTGAGGGGGTTAATTACACCAGCCCCCATGCTACCCCCAACCCAGCATACTGACAATTTGGCAACTGAGTTACTGGTACAAGAACAATATGCCAAGCAGCTGGTGGCAGAGAAGTCTGATTTATTAACAGAAATCCTGGGATGGCAGCCAATGTGCCCCTCTTTCCAGAGGAGCAGCAGGGCCCCGCAGTCAGCTGATACGTATCCTCAATCAGGGCCCAGCTCCCATACAGAGGATGAAAATTACAGAATTAGAACTCCATTGCTTCATTCTTTGTGTGGTTAAGTTGTATGTAAGGCACACAGCCCTGCTGGGAGGGTATCAGGTTAGCACCTGGCAAGCATATATGCCTCTGGATGGAGCCCTATCTGTACCCAGCAGCTGATGGAACCCAGCGCTGGGATGTTTGGGTGGCACTTTGCAACCTTGGAATGGCAGGGCAGAAGTAAATTAGAGTAACAGGCAAGCCCACTGGACTGGAAGAAAGGGCCCTGAGAGGTGAAGGCAACTGGGTTTAGACACAAATGGCCCCAGCATCAAGGTTTTCTTCATGCAACATATGAGCTGCCAGTGCCCTTGTCACCTCTCCTATGCATTCACTGACATCTCGGACGCATGACTAGCCAAAGCGTCCGGGTCTCCAGAGGCTCCTGCCCTGCTGTGCGGTCAAAGGATGAGAGGCCACACAGAAAATCATCATCTTTTGTCACTCCTTCCATCAACACTTAATTCAGAAACAGAGGAGGAGTAGGAGTTGTATCTCCACAGCCCTGTGATGGGCATTGAAAGCCAGTGAGGAAGAGCTGTCCCCAGGGGCAGGAAGGACAGAGCCTGACTCCGCTTGGTTCCTCTTTCCAAGACGACAGCACTAGGTGGTGGGAAGTAGGGATTTTCAATTGTTCACTCACTACTAGCAAACCGTGAAACTTCTCTAGCCTGTAAAATGGGCTAATGGCATTAGCCCATCACACAGGGACATGGCGAGCATCGCATAGAATGGTAAATGAGAGGCCTTATGGGAACACTCAGGTTCAGTGTGTACAGGAGGGATCACTGTTATCATGATGCACTCTGGAGGTAACAGCCAAACCAATGCCATCCTGGTGGGCAGCATAGACCTTTGAAGCATCATGGAACTGAGCTTCAAGGCCTGGCAATGAGGCAGGCCACCAACTGGAGCTGGAGTGAGCTTGGTCTGTATGACTCGTAAGGGGAGGTAAAGGACCACATTTGGTCTGTATGACCCCTAAGGGGAGGTAAAGGACCACATTTGGTCTGTATGACCCCTAAGGGGAGGTAAAGGACCACATTTGGCTTTAGGGTCAGTCCAGATGTCTAAAACAGTCTTCAGCAGTATGTGCTCTGTGATAGCTATGCCTCTTCAGAAGAGAACAGCACCCCACCTGTGCTCACAGCCTGTCTATGCCACAAATAAGTGGGGTAACTTGAGGCATGTCACTTCAACCCCAGAGGTCAACTTTTTCCTGTATAAACTGGACAATGGGTCCAATCCCCTCACAGGATATTTTGGACTGTTGCTATCATCATTCCCCAAAACCCATACACATATTCAACTTACTGTAACATAAGAAATATATAGTTGGTCGTTGTTTCTGGTTTCTTGACACACGAAGACCCTTGTAATTTTCTGAGAGAGCGAGTTGATAGAAAGAAGCATATTCCACAGAGCCTCTAACCCTCTGAATCTTACTGTCAATAGGAACTGTTTTGTTGTTGTTCTACTGGAGTAACTTTTGGTGGGCTCCTAGAGATCCTCAGAGTAGGGGCTGATCACAAGGAAGACCAAGCCAGGATTAAGGTTGAACTGTTCAGCCCAGTCCCGTCCTCTAGGAAGGGGATAGAAGCCAGAGACTGAGTTACTAATCCACAATGCCTAGCAAGTGAAACCTCCATCAAAATCCCTGAGCTGCAGAGTTCAGAGAGCTTCCAGGGTGATGGATGCATCCCTGTGCTGAGAAGCAGCTCAGCCCAATTCCATGGGGACAGAAGTTCCTGTGCTCAAGACCCTAGTGGACCTTACCTTATGTGTGCATCTGGCTGCTCATTTGCATCTCTTATCATATCTTTTCTAATTAGCAAGTAATTGTAAGTAATGAATCTCCCTAAATTCTGCCTAAATCATAGCAGATTAATCTAAAGGATGCCTCACTTCCCAGCCAGGTTCAACAGAAATGGGGTTACCCAGAACAACTGGTCTCTTATGGTACCGAGACCTTAGCCTATGGGATCTGCTATAACTCCCAATAGTTAGTATCAGAATTGAATTAAATCATTGAACACCCAGTTGGTGTCTACAGAGAATTGGAGAGTTTCTTGGTATGGAAAATCCAGACACTTGGTTATGAATAGGAAAACAATTTATTCTATTATCCACCAAGTGTGTGTTCAGTGGACGAATGTCCACTTGCTCTTGATTGGCCATGGCTACAACCTCCGCTCCAATGAGAAGTCATGACAAACAAACAATGTGCAGTAAAATTCAAAACTGCTGGAATCGAAGTGGTACATGATGGACCTCACTTTGAAGACCAGGGCTTCCCTCTCTACCCACCATTTCAGTTTGTTCAGATCTGCATACCCATTTGGTTCTGTGCCATAAAATCCAGTCTGTTGAGACTCTATCCAAGACAAAACCTCAGGCGAATACTCCTTAAAAAGCAAGGACAATAAACTTTCAGTCCAGAGCATTTGTTCATTTTTAATGCAGGTGATTAACAAATTGACTTTTTTTAAGGAAGCTCCAATGCCTTTGGTTAAACACATTAATATAAATGATTTAAAAAAGCTAATTTCCTAATGAGTTGAGAATTTTATATTGATTCAGTAATTACAAAGCATATTGCAAAATCAATGACAAATACTCCTGAAATTCACATTGATTGGCTCACTATGATAAAATCATGCTGAACAAAGACGATGTATTTATGAGTATAAGTGGGTGCTCATGTTAACACACTCTGTGACAAATGGAAGCACTTGGGCGGACCTTGGGCCACTTGGAAGGGACTTGCTCTGTGCTCTGGTCCCTGCTCTTTTTTTACATATTTGGTTCTGGCTTTCAAAGCTGCCGGTTAATGAAACATAAGATTATTACTCCCTTGTGCATTTAAGTTTCAGGTCTTTATACAATAATTAATTAGGATTATGTGACAAGAAGAGAATTTCCACTAGGAAAAGAAAAACTAATAGTACTGCTTTAACAAATGATGCTTAAACTCCTATTGACTCAATTTATTTAATCTTTCTACCTAGACCACCCTGAAGGTAATTATTCACATTAAATACTTTTAAACTAGTATCTTTTAAGTCTGGGATTTCTCACGTAGCCACTTAGTGTCTAATAAAGTAGGCTTCCTGGGAATGAGTGCTTCAAATTATATTAGAAGTGGATAGGTCCTTGAAACATATACCTCTGTGCTTTTCAAAGTGTGATTGGTAGGTCATCAATCTCAGCATCACCTGGGATCTTATTAGAAATACAGATTCTCAGGATTTAGCCCAGACCTGGGCCAGATCAGGAACTTATGATTCTGATACAGGCTCGAGAGCCTCTGCTTCACATCATTAAGATTTTTATGAGTGGGGTAAAGAGATGGCTCCACAATTAAGAGCAGTGGCCGCTCTTGTAGAGGACCTGGGTTCAGTTCCCAGCACCCTCGTGGCAGATAACTACCATCTGTAACTCCAGTTCTGGAGGATCCGATGCCCTCTTCTGGCCTCCACAGGCATTATGTTTACCTGATGCACTTACATATACGCAGGCAAAGCATTTGTGAACATAAAATAAAAATAAATAAATTTTAGTAAAAAGATGTTCCTATACCACAGCTATGTTACATGCAGGGGAGCACAGGGGAATCTGTGGAGCCTGCCCAGGGAGCTGACAGTGAGGGGAGGGTGCTACGGCTTCTATACAGTACTTACTGTAACCAGCAACTAGATTTAAAATCGTCACAATACTTAACGCCCATGGGGCTGGGTCTTCATTCATTCAAAGCTGCTTCTACCTGCAGTTATCACTCTATTGGCCTCCAAATATGTGAGGAATAAATATGCTTATAGAAATTCCAAGTCTGCAATGCAACTTGAAACAGGAGAACTGGCCTTTCAGGTTTCCCAGGTAACTCACCTCTAGAATGCTGAATTGGTCAGGGTTGGGAGAGACAAGGGAACAGAACAAATAGGGAATGATGAAAGAAAGGAAGGAAGGAAGGAAGGAAGGAAGGAAGGAAGGAAGGAAGGAAGGAAGAGAGAAAGAGAGAAAGGGAGGAAATAAGGGAAAGAAGGAAAGAAAGGAGGGAGGGAGGGAGAGAGGGAGGGGAGGAAGGGAACTGTGTCACAAATCGGGGAATCTAAGGAGTCTGATGATAAACTATCTTTAAGCCAGAAATCTAAAAAAGATAGTGATAATTCTAGCCCAAGGACTTTTGTCCAGAGTGCTGATGGTGTAAACTTCCTCTAAGAGCAGAAGAACAGTATCTCAGTGCCAGCCACCCAATAGATTTTCTTTCTTCCACCTTTGCATTCTGGCCATGCCCTTGATGTGTTAGGTGAGGTGCACCCCCAGTGGGCAGGATGATCAGGTTCACCTAGCCCAAATGTCAGTTTAAGTCCTAGCCAGAAACAGCCTCACTACTATACCCCAAAATTGTGCTCACCCAAATATCTAGACATCCCAGAGTCTACAGAAAAATCACACACACACACACACACACACACACACACACACACACACACACATACAAATTAACCAATTCAGGTGGCTCTAGCATCTCTTGTCAGAATCTCTCCTCTGGTTTGGGGACATCAAACTCTCTAGAAGATGGAATGTCATGGAGAGGGGACAAGAAATGCCTTCGCCTCCCCCCCCCGGGGGGGGATTCTGATGTGCTCCACCTGTTGAGAGCCACTGTCCGAGCTCAGTCCTACCTTAAGTTGTCTAAGCCCAGCCCTGAGCATGAAATTCATTCATCTGGCAGTAACAAGACCATCTTGAACCATGAAAGCCAAAGTCCATGTTATGAAGGTACCAGGTAAAAATCAGCTTTAGAATACAATCCCCACAGCTGTGCCCAAGACCACCCTTACCTGGCCCATCCTGCCTACCTGATCTTCTGATCTTCCCATACCTCTCAACACAACTGGTGCACAGAAGGAAAATGTTTTGAAGGAATGTATGTTTCACAGACTGGCCTTGAAGGTAATTCTCCAGGAAGCCTTTCCATTAGGATGTCATTATTGAGGACCTGGGATTTCTATGCAATGGGAGTATCTTTATTTAGAAATGCAACAAGTACAAAAACCTCACTCATAACACAATGCCACATTAAGCACATTGAATCCTCTCAACAATTACAGCATATTAGAGTTGGAAGGGTCCTCAGAGGTTATTCAACTGCTTTGTATTAACAATAAATACACAGCAAAATTTAGCAGTTAATTATATATTCTTAAATAGGATCATGAATGGTTTGTTGATCCTATTTGTTAGGCTTAGAATCAAAACCTGAACCCGGAGTTTGTGCCTCCAGGACCAATTCTCTGGCTACCCTTAAATAAGGACTCCCTTACAGCAGAAAGCAGGGAGGGGAGGGCTCTTCCTTTATTTGTCTTAATGAAAAGGACTTTTCATCAAATCTCTGAGTACAAATAGGCATGGCAAAAAAAAAAAAAAAAAAAAAAAAACAGTATCATTGCCAAGGCTTTTTTCACCTCCTCTCACTGTACCGCAAAGTGTCTGAATCTCTGTACAGATGCTGTCTCCTAGTTCCCAGGCCCAACCAACCATAGCAAAATGCCCAGGACTCCTCTGTCTCAGTCTCCCTCTCATACCCTTTGGGAAGTTGCTGCACAAATGTTTGATACTAAGAGATTCTACATGAAAAAGAGGTCCCTTGTCCCACTTCAAAGGTATGTACAGATCAAAAAAAGCATGGCCCTAACCCCAAAATGCTGAAACTTATGGCATCAGTAGCAACTAGTTGAAGAAATTTCTCATCATTAGAGAAGTGCCTCTTAGCCACTGGGCATAGCTGAGCTTGACTCTGCTGGGTCACTGTCCTCTTTTGGCAAGGTTTCCCTTTTAAATGGTCCAGTCAATATTCATTAGGCATTGCCAGCTCCCTGTCTCTCCATAACTGATTTATCCACCATGCTATAAAACCTATTAAAAATTAATTTTCTAATAGATGGAGCCTCATATCGGCTGTCCGGAGGTTCCGGACACAGAGCAGATGTCCACTGTCCAGGAGGTAAGGCCCAGAGGCAGGGGCTACCCAGGCCAAGGGCATCCCCTCCCTTGACCCACAATCCAGGAAATTCCAGTCGTGGCCCTGGTGATACTCATGTGCGCCAAGAAAAGGGTGTGTGAAGCCTTCCTAAGGGAAATGGGAAGACTACGGGTGTGGCGTGTTTGCGTGCCAAGTACCAGGCTCTGGATTTGGTCCCCAAATGGAAAGAGAACACATTAGGATTAAGTGAGGGGACTTCCTAACAAGGGAAAAAAAATAGCACCCGTGGCCAAGCCTCTGACCCCAGTTGAGCCCAGCTGGGAGGGAAGGCAGCCCATGTTTCTTATGCAGAAAGCCCAGTCCCACCAGGTGATGTGATCCTGTCTGATGTATCCAACACCATTCTCTCTTGTACTTTGTTCTCATTCAAACCTGTAAATGCAGATAGATAATCCTCAGAGCCTTCCTCCTTCAGCTCCATTTCTTTCTCTATAGTCTCTTCACTCCGGCTACCACCTTTCATCCATCCATTCATTCATTCAGCAAGTAAAGCCTATGTCGAACAGCACAATGTAGCAAGTGCTATCTGTGGTCAGAGCTGGACATACTTGACCTTCTCCCAAGATACTTGGGTCTTCTCCAGATCTATGGAGGAAAAAGAGCTGATTTAAATGTGATCCCAGGGAAGTAGGGGAAGTTCAGAATGCAGGGAAGGCCAGAGCAAAAGGCAAGAAGACACTGGGAAATCTCTGGCCGAGGCTGTGAAGTCTGACTGGAGCCCTCAGTGGCACCAAGTGGAGGAGCCAAGGAAAGGCACTTGTAAGAACCAGGCCCAGCACTTGGGAGGCAGAGGCAGGTGGATCTCTGTGAGTTCAAGGCCAGCCTGGTCTACAGAGCAAGCTCCAGGCCAGCTGGCACTAAAGGGAGACCCTGTCTCAAAAAAATAAAAGAAAAAGTGAAAGAACCAGAAGGCTGCCCTGAGTCAGCCTAGAACAGGACTGACGCCATCGGATAGATTTAGTGATAAGTTGATAGACTTGAACCTAAGGACGTTTTTTTCTTTTTGAAGTGCTCCATAATATGTCTTGTCTTTAAAAGAAAGCAGCAACTGTTCCTTCATTACTTTATCCCCTAAATACTCACTAGGTAGCCCCACATGCCAGCGATTGTGCTGTAGGAACTTACATTTTGTATTCTCATGTTAACGTAGTATTATTTTCTAGAAAAACTAGCTGGGCTAAGGAAGCAAGTGCCGTAATTCTGTCAGCACCCATTCAACACATGGTTAACAGACCCTCTCCTCCTGGCACTGCGTGCTTGGGAGAAACAGCCAGGCTCTCTCACTGGAGAGGAACGCCAGGCTGTCTACACCTGAGGTAGCACCATCACATTGATGTTCACTTGTCTACACAGTCTGGCTGGCATCTGACCTGTCCAGCAGAGCATCACAGTTCCTCTGAAGGCTGAGTGGGGGTTGAGGGTTCCCCCTTCCAAAAGAAGATCTCCAGGGCTTTGCTGTACCCTAGATTAAAGGCCAGCTTCCATGGATCTTGTAAAATATGCTGTGTGCTGCTGGGTGGCACAGGGAGGCAGTGCTGTGGTAAAGAGGACTCACAAGACCTCCCAGAGATGGAGTCTGGAGACTGGAGTTCATGGGTCAGTGTGATGAGAGACCTGAAAACAGACCAGACGTTCCAGCCCGGACAACCCTAAAAGAAGAAAGAAGAGGTGTGAATGCATGAATAAAACTACCCACAAAATGTAAAAAAATAAAATCTCTAAATGAGGCAGTGGACTGGAGTAATGCAAGTGATTTAAAGAAGGATTTGGAGAAACTTACGGGAAATTCCCAGTGGCTAACGCAAGGGAAGTTAGGAGTGGATGCGTCCAAAGTTGTTGGGGCTTTGAATGAATGGCATCAAATGCCCTCTATCAGAGGCAGATGCCAAGTCTGGGTGAGCTAGGGGCAGCTCCCAGTGGCAATCCTGATGCCATAGGATGATGAGACCTAAGGCAGCAGACTTAAGGAATGCTGGAAGTCTCCACCATGGGCCGGAGCATTCTTTAAACTTTATCTTATTTATTTATTTATTTATTTATTATTATTTAAAGCTTTATTTATTTATTATTTAAAGCTTTCTTTAAACTTTATCTTATTTATTTATTTATTATTTTTATGTGTACGAGTGTACTGTCTACATGTAGGTTGGTGCACCCATGACTGCTCTTGCAGAGGACCCGGGTTCGATTCCCAGCACCCACATGGCGGCTAAGAGTAAGCTTTCTTTTTCACCAGTCTGAAGTTTACAATCAGCAGTCCTATCCTAAGGTCTGCCTATTTGTGGACCTTTTTATGTCGATGAACTTCCTCCAAAGAACCTCACCCTCACGTGGCACCTCTCACCCCAACATGCTTTAGGACTTGGTATTAGACAGGTCCTCCTACACAAGAGCCAGGACCCTCAAAAGAAGGCATCAGAGGTAAGGAGATGGCTCAGTGGGTGGGAGCGTTTGCTGCACAGGTATAAGGACCTGAGTTCATATCCTTGGGCTCACGGAAAAGCCAGGCATGCTGCACATACCTGTAACTCCAGCACTGAGGATTTGTCGGGAGTAGGACCCAGGAGGGTTCTGAGTCTGGCTGGCTGTCATTCTATCTGAAAGAGTGGTGAGCTCACCATGCTCAGTGAGAAACCTCAAGGGAATCAGGTAGTGGGCGACAGAGCAGGACACCTGTCCTCTACACATATGCCATGGGCACATACCCATGCGTATGCAACACGCATGCATACATGCATGCACGAGACATGACTTTTCACTTACTCTTTAGCTGAGAGGCTGCTGTGCACAAAGTCCTTTGCGAATCTGGCAGAGCTTGTTCCTTCTTCCCCCTTCCTCAGAAGGCTCACACCTTTATCAAGGGCAGGTATTCAGTTCATGGGTTCCTGGGATCAAGAGTCTCCAAGCCCCTGTGCCAGAAGGGGCTAACTAACTCCCTGAACACCTCCCTTCTTCCTCTCAGCCTTACCCTCCAGCTCCAGGGTCATTCTCCATCCGTTCTCAATATTCTTTTTTTTTTTTTCTTTTTTTTGGTATTTTTGAGAGTCTCCCTTTTAGTACCAGGTGTCCTGGAGCTAGCTCTGTAGACCAGGCTGGCCTTGAACCCACAGAGATACACCTATCTCTGCCTCCCAAGTGCTGGGATTAAAGGCATGCGCCACCACGCCCGGCCCATTCTCAATATTCTTATATTGTCCTCGATGTCTCCCTTCCATTTATTTATTCATTCAATAATACTTATTAAGGACCTACTATGTGTTAGGTATTGGACAAGTCAGATGGGGAGGGCAGATCCGAGCCCTGGCTTTGTGAAGTTTACAGCAGGAATGGAACAGCCTTGCTTGTGCTCTGCCTGTGTGTAGGAGAGAACATAGTACTTCATTCATATGTAGCCACCAGTACTTTTTGTCCCCTCTGTAAAGTGATGTGAGCAAGAGGGTCCTCCCAAGACTCAGATCTCCATAAGTAGTGTCCAACTCAGTTCTTGCCTGCACCCACCCCTCTGTCTTCTCTTCCTTCCCTGCTATGCCAGGCCCTCCCTGTTCTGACCACCACAGCCCTCAGCTATGTTCCTGCCATCTCCACCCCTTCTGCACCCTTGGCCTTCAATCCTCCCTAGCTGGAAGCAAGAGCAACAAGACTAATTTCATTTCTCTTCTTTTCCTTTGGTGAGTCTATCAGTGACAACCCTTTTATGCATTTAATTCATTCTCAATTTCTCATAATCAGGGAGAAGGTATCCCCTAAGGTTAGGCCAGAGCTTGTCAGAAAAAAAAAAAGAAGGCAGTGTAAATTCACAGAGGTAATCATAGTCTGTCTCCACTCCCCACTGCCCGTGGAACTATTAACTAATATCGTTCTCTAATCTTTTTTGTACTTATTTATTTTGTAGTGAGAAACCAGCGTTATAAACACCCCTACTGTCAAAACTTGTCATCCCCATTACCTCTAGGCGGGCTTCATCTCTGTTATTCTAATTTCAGAGTTTCTCAAAATTCACAGCCGCTGGAAATTGAGTACAAAATCCATTATCATTTGTATATTTTAATTATGCAAATGAGGCAGCTCAGCTGCGATGTCCGGGACCTGCAGGGATGCCTGACTTGATTCTGGGTGATTACAATTTATCCAGTCGAGTCACTTTAATTGTAACAAGCTAATTACATTGTTTCATTTGGCTTTAACAAAAGAAAAAGAGACAGGAAGCTAGATGTGGCTGGAGGTCCCCAGAACAGACCACTGCCTGTCTCTCCTCAGGCTGGGGTGGTGGTGGCCAGGGGAGCAGCCACAAGCCTTCACTGTCCAATGGAGGAATAAAGGGAACCACAGAGAAAGGGCAGCCAGTGACCAGGTAGCTAGAGGCACCAGTGAGACCAGTGGGTGGCAAGTGGACTTCCGTTCTGGCCAGGAGTCTGTCCAGTGGTAAACGTGGCCATGGAGTTATCAGAGAGCATCTTGCAGAAGAGTCTCTTCTACTCACTTCTTTCCTGACCCCAGACTGATCTTTGAAGACCCGCCTAATAGTCGCTGTTGGTGAATGTGTGTGTACGTGTAATGTCTCAAGATATGTCTTGTTCCTTGAAGCACTGGAGGTCAGTAAGAACCCAATGGAAGTGTTTCCCCGCAATCAGATAGAGGAGGGTGCTGAAGTGAAGGGGAGAGTGGAGGACAGGGAGATGCTGGAGTGAATTTGGGCATATTCCATCAAGTGGGGAGGATGCTTCGTAAACTCATTCATTAGGGTCACATCTTCATGCTTATGATCAATGAGAAACATTTACACATTGAACTGAAATGGGTTGTTTTCTCTTATAGTCATTACTGCCTGCCAGCGAGAGAAGGTGCTTAAGTTTACAAGTGTGTTCAATATTTCAGTAGCATGAGAGGCCTGGGAAGCACCAGGCTCGCTTCCATTAACAAATGACCTTTCCTTAGAAAAAAGCTACAGTGGGAGCAGAATTAGAGAGAACTCCGGGCTGGCCGCAATCCGGACTGTTGCCAGGCGAGTCTTCCTCCCCCAGAACCCACTCAGTCACCCAACAAAGGGCAGGAGGCTCATTGCCAACAAACTCTAGAAATGAAATTCATGGCCAGTCATAACAACAAGTCAGTTAACCAACAAATGTTTACTGAGATGTAATAAGTACTATCTCAGCTTTCAAGGTGACTCTACTCCAAAGACAGAAAGAAGATTTATGAATGAAATCAAAGAACAAAGTAAGAAGCTCAGATAAGGTGGAAGGAGTGAGACCTGTGGGGGCTGGGATAGTCAATTAGTATAGTGTTCTGAAGGAGCGAAATTCCAGGTAACATAGACAGTGAACCACATCAAAGCTGAGGTCCTGATTTGATTCTGTTATGGTAGATGGCATAGTCTGGGGCTCCTAGGATGGCTAGAAAGAAGCAGCAGAGGTGGGGACAGACTCTGCTGAGCCAAAAACAAAGGCAGAGCAAAGGACACAGACCCAATGAGGCAAAGGACAGCGTCTTCCTGTGAAATCCCCTGTGGAGAAACTGCGTGTCCACCTGCAACGTGTCTGGAGGTCTGTGAGCAGAAAGAGCCAGGAAGTGGGCAGAGTGAGCAGCTGAACATGAGGCCAGCTGTCAGCAGGATGCAGGACACTGCACTCTCTGGCACAGTGTTTGGTGGAATGTGGCCATCAGAAGTTCACGCTAAGAAAGAATTTTGAGGGCAGGTTAGCCTCCACAGGTGGGTGGGAAAGAGAGGCAAGGAAGAAGGAACAGAATGGGAAAAGATGTAGAAGGAAGAGCCACATGGGGCAAAATCAGATGTTGAAGGGAGAGGGAGAGAGAGGGAGAGAGATCGGAGAAGTCAAACCCAGACTCCACAGCCACTGGCTCTTGCTTTGGGGAGGGGGTTGTTTTGTTGTTTTGAGACCAGATCTCTCTATCTGTTCCTGACTGGCCTGGAATTCACTATATAGCCCAGACTGGCCTTGAACTTGTGGCAGTCCTTGAGCCCCTCTTTCCACCTCCCAAGTGCTGGGGTTACAGGCATGTGCCACCACATCCAGTAGCAGTTTCTCCTTCTTCACCTGACTGCCGGACAACCAGCAGAAGAAAGCTGGCACCCAGTGTGCTCCAGCAAATACACAAGGACAGAAGAAGGAAGGGAAGGAGAGAGGGAAGGAAGAAATCAGCCTGCGGTTAAAATGATGTGGAGTTTCTTCTCCCAGACTCACTTCCTGTGGACAGCCAAGATATGATACTTAAAGAGCCTAATCTGTCAAAGGAATTAGGGGTTAGGAGTGAGAGGTTCATTTGTGATGAACCCTCCAGGTGTAGGTCTCAGAGACACAGAATCTGTGTGTTCATACCTCACTAGGTGGTGTCAGTGTCTGCTTAGACATTTAGCACTGCATTGGGCATGTGTTCAGTACAGAAAGAAAAAAAAAAATCGAGGCTGCTTCTGCCTGAATTCTCCAGCTCTAAGTAAATTAGAGCCAGATGCCCAGTTCCTCGTCGCTTCATCAGATGACTCCATGGAGTAATTAGAATACTTTATGGCATTAACTTGCCTATTCTGGTTGTGCCCTGAGAGGGAAGCGCTCGTGATCATTATCCTCCCTGTGCCCAGGGAGGGGCATCGCATTCTTTCCATGTGCGTATCCCGACAGCACCTGTCCCTGAACACACTGGAAGGGGAGCGTCAGCCCTCACAGTGATGGAGGGAGGGTCCAACAGCAGGGGACGCAGAGATGCTACAAGAGGAAGGGATGGAGCTAGGCATCAGTTTTGGAAGAGGGAGTGAGGGACAGAGGACAAGGTGGAGGGAGGGAAGGCAGGCAGGCTGCCTGAGGCCTGGGCACCCAATGTGGGACTGAGAGAGGAGTGCCATCAAGAGAGGAAATCGGGCTGGGGAGTTACAGGGGCTCTGAATGGGGACTCTAAGAAAGCATGTTCTGTTTTTCCAGCAAAGCCTTCCTCATTTGGGGACGAATCTTAAGCCTCTCTTCAGTCCTGAAAAACATAGCTTTAGGATTTACATTAATCTCATTTTACTGATGAGTAACTGAAGTCCAGCAAGGGAAGTAAATGACCCAAGGGTCCAGAACAAGGAGTCTCTAGGACCGAATCCTACCTGTCTGACTCCCACTGACTCAACCCGCCTTTGTCCCCTCCTCTCTTGGTTCTTTCTCATACTTAACAGGAACCGCATCACCTGGCTCCTGATCTCCTGCTCACGCACAGCTCACACAAATCTGTCCAAGTACATCAGGAAGATACTGGGTGTCAGAGCCATGCTTTGTGTGTTCTCTGGGGCAGCACTGGAGCCTAACCCAGGATTAGGAGAGAGAGAGAGAGAGAGAGAGAGAGAGAGAGAGAGAGAGAGAACTTCAAAGAGCCTGAGAGAGCATGTGGGATAACCTGTAGCATGGCCACAAGACTCAAAAGTTTTGGCACATGACACAGCAAACCTCCAGGAAGTTGGGAGATATTCAGGGAAGAGGCACTGGGAATCCACAGAGGATGAGAGAGGATGTAGCAACAATTAGAATCTACTGCCTTCACTGAAGCTCCCAGCCAAGCAGCCCCCAAAACATTAAAGCAGATGAGGAGCTATGAACCCGTGGCATCTGTATAACAGAGCACAGGGTCCATTCACCTAAGAAATATCAAGGAGTCTGCTCTGTAGGGCATGATGTCAGAATTCTACCCAAGGCATTCGCTCCAAACACCTGCTATTCTTCAGATGCCTATTGAAGGCAGCACCTCATCCAGATAGTGTGAGGTGAGCACACACAAGCCAGGCTGCCAGAATAGAAACCTCATCCTGACCAATTAACCAGCTACAAATTATTGAGCCATTCTTCGCCTCTGTCCCCTCATAAGCAAAATAGAAGTGATAATTGCATCTGCCTCCTACAAATTATGAGTTCAATGGATCAGTACATTAAAATCTCTTGGAAAAAAAACCCTTATACTTACTAACACTAAGTAATAGCAGAAGTCTCACTACATAGTCCCTCGTCGAGTCTGAGTTTGTGAAGTTGCAAGGAGCATTCCCTTGGCTGTACTCCCACAAGCATGAATCCGGCACTCATCTGGTGTCTTGTGCTAAAGTGCTGAGGACACACAGGGTCATTGCCACAATGCAGAGGATGAGATGGAACAAAGGGAGCCCACTAATGCAGTAGTGAGCAGAAGAGGAGAGAAGCGGCTGGGCAGGAGGTCCACTCCTGTGCAACTGTGGACCCTCAACCCAGAAGGGCATGTGTCTGTGCTTGGCATTCCTCGCACACTGAAACTCAGCAAACTGTTGCTAAACTCAACTTAATACAGTAGCAGCAAAGGGCTCCTAATCCCACACAGCATGGGGCATGACTGGCATGAACACAAAGGCGCTGTGCAGGCATTTGAATTGGAAACATTGACCAAAAGCATAACCAGGAAAAGTTATTCACTCCACATGCACATGGCCAGTCATAGCATGATGGGTAAGCAGGGAGCAACTTCTTTTCTCTACCCATCAGTTTACACTGGACCCAGGAAGGAGGAACCCAATCCAATGGAACCATGCACAGCATGTGAGCACAGACCCTGCTCCCCTCAGACATGCACCAGCTGCTGCTCTAGGTCCAGGGACTGTTGTGGATGTTTCTCCTCAGCTCTACAGCAGGGGTTTTTTGTTGTTGTTGTTGTTGTTGTCGTTGTTGTTTTGTCATTTCAAGACGGTCTCCCTGTAGCCCCAGCTGTCCTGGAACTCGCCCTGTAGATAGGCTGGCCTTGAACTCACAAAGATCCGCCTGCCTCCACCTCCCAAGTGCTAGGATTAAAGGCGTGTGCCACCACACCGGTTCTACAGCAGTTTTAAACAGACTGATGGAGTGACTTCAAAGAGAGAAAGTGTCATCCTGTCCACCTCTCATTTGTGAAAACTGAAGATGAGAAATGCAGGGTCCCCAGGGTCCTGTCGCTAGACAGCTCCAGAGTCAGGCCAGAGGCAGGTATCCCGACTCCCAGAGCCAAACGTCTGTGTGCTCAGCAGGCACCTGAGCTAGGTGGCTTGTTGGCTTGCTCTTCCTGATATCTAGCTCCGGGTGAGATGGGAAGTAGGGTGGTCTACAGAAGAGAGGCCATGCACTCTGCCAGGGTGCCAAGCAGATACCAACCTGGGAGAACTAGGAAGGCTCTTCCGGTCACTGGATGCCAGCTCTCTTCACCTACCATCCCCTTACTAGGAGACAGGATTTTCCCAAAGTGAGATTAATAGGTGAGGAAAGTGCTTGGCACTGTTTCCTTCTTTCCTGCTGGGGACGTCAGGTGAACCAAGGGGTCTTCCAGGTAGGGTGCACACGAATATTCAGTCACCTGTTCCCATGCCATCTCTCCACTGGTCATTTTCAGGCAGGAATCTTGTATTTCAGCCCTCACCATACCTACTTGTTAACTTGGGTCCCACTTTACAGATGAGAAAACCGACGCCAGCACAAGTATCAGTGTATCTACCGGAGTCACCAGCACTCCCAGCCAGGAATGCTTGACTCTAGATGCACACATCTGACCACCCAGCCACATTGCCCCTGCTCCTTGATGGTTTTTATTCCTTGAGCTCTTTCAGTTCAGTTTTCTCCTCTATATCTTCTCCAGTCTTTCCAGGGCAACAATTTAGTTCAAGCAATGGGTGGGAGGATGGGTGGGAGGATGGGTGGGAGGATGGGGGAAGTACATTTCTTCAGCTTCTAGTGTGCCTGGCCCTGTGTCATAGAAGCTCTTCCTTGGATTGGGCAGATGAGATAGGGCTCAGGAGCAATG
This sequence comes from Rhizomys pruinosus, assembly GCA_009823505.1. Lineage (NCBI taxonomy): Eukaryota > Metazoa > Chordata > Mammalia > Rodentia > Spalacidae > Rhizomys > Rhizomys pruinosus. The sequence goes on along the minus strand of VZQC01001095.1, from coordinate 4,476,026 downwards.
AGCAGGCAGAGCCACACTGAACAAGCCAGACACCGAAGAACTGTCAGACTCAGAAGGAAATGGCTCAGAAGAGGGGGCAGAGCAGACAAGATCTTTCTCTTCTCTACATCTAACTATACATCCACTTACTCTGGCCAAGCAGACAGCTGTAGCTTTCTGTACACTGTCTTACTTCAAACTGTATTAGTAGAGGTGGTTTTCTCTTTGCCCTTTGCCTATATGGAGCCCAAGAGTCTGTAGCTCCTGACACTGAATGACACGACTCTCAAAGGTGGGAGCCCTGCACAGCTGGTCCCTCTTCTTCCAGAGCCCTGTCCCTGCCCCAGACTCACCATCCAAAGACTGGTGCCAGCTGGCCCCACCCTCCCCTCCTTCAGTGGGGCAGACAGAATGGCAGATACCCCCCTCCTGGCTGTCCACACCTGCCACTCGATAGATGATGGCTCTAAATAATTAATGAGAATCATTTTGTGATGCGCTGACCCTTGACCGTGGCACATGGCTCACTCTGATACTTTCGCTCTCCCTTGCTTCCTCTCCATCTCTCTCTTGTTCAGCTCTGCCTTTCCTCCTGGGCTGCCACCAAACACTCTATCAATGGATTCCACATATCTCCCCTGCGTCATGCCAGCAAAGGTGCTTGGCCTCTGATACTGCTTTAACAATACAGGAGAGTCATGCAGACCGCTGGGACGGAAGTTCTGATGTTGGGGCCTACCGTTACTTCAACTAGGGAATGTCCAAAAGCTCTGGCCTAGGGGAAGAGTACCAGTCACTCTAGAGAGCAACAGGTCTAGAAGAATCTATGGCATAACAAATAGGCCTCCTCTCCAGGGTTTTGCCTCCTCCCCCGGCAGAACAAAAATTTCCCACAGAAAATAGGATTTGCTCCGTCCCTGGACTTTTCACAGTGTTTTAGAATGGTTTGCCTTCTGGCCCATGAAGGGTGACACAGAGAGATGAGGGAAAACCGAACCCTGGCACCCCAGGGGCTTCTGACCCAACTTGGAGGAGAGAATTTGCTCTTAAAAGTATCAAAACTGTGCTAGTTTTGTCAGCACATATACTAAAATTGGAACGATACAGAGAAGATTAGCATGGCCCCTGCTCAAGGATGACACGCAAATTCGTGAAGCGTTCCAAATTAAAAAAAAAAAAAAAAAAAAAAAAAAGAAAGTATCAAAACTGCTGAGATCTGGGGCTAGAGAGATGGCCTAGTGGTTAAGAGCACCGACTGCTCTTACAGAGGACCCGGGTTTGATCCCCAGCACTCACATGGTGGCCAAGAACCGTCTGAAACTCCCATTCTAGGAGAACTCCAGTTCCAGGGGAATCCGACACCCTCTTCTGACCTCCACGGCATTGCACAACACGGGTCCACAGACCTGCATGTAGACAGTACATTCCTACACATATAGAAGTTAAATAAATAAATAAATAAATAAATAACTGCTGAGATCTGGAACAATTCGAGAAGAACACCCAAAGAGCTTTCTGGTTGCCTCTGGAGGTTATAAGTTGCAGGGGAGGGGGGGTGCTAATTGTCATTCTTTACTTCTTAGAAAGCCTACTAAGCAACTTTTTACAACCTATTACTTTCCAATTTGTTCAGCTTTTACTTGGCACTGACATATAGTGGTAACTTCTAAGCTCTTTACAGAGCAGACTCTGGAAGTCTCTCTGTTACATTTTTATAGTTTTTAACTCTTCCATTCGGGAAAAAAAAGCCAAATCAAGACCGGAACATAAATTGGTGAGGAGCTGTGCAGTGTTTCATTTCTGTTCTGGGTTTGTATCTAGAACATTCCCTGAGCAGCAGAAATACTCAGTTAAGGGTTAAAGGGCTAAGAATGGTAACATTAGGCCTTTAATCACAGTACTTAGGAAGTAGAGACAGGCAGAACTCTATGAGTCTGAGGCCAGCCTGGTCTACATAGTGGGGTCCAAGTTATCCAGGGCTAGTGAGATGCTGTCTTAAAAATGTTTTAAGTTGCTGGGTGTGGAATAAAGATGGTGTCAGCCTCGCACTGGGTTTAAGTATAAAATTGATTTAAGTTATTGGGTTTAGGTTAAAAATCATGAAAGAATTGGGAGAGGTGATGACAATAACCATTAAAAATTTTAAGAAGGATTTAGGAAAATTAGAAAATAAGTAGAGAAAGAGAGAAAAAGGACAGTACAAATAAGATAGCCTTGGAAATATAGAGGATGGATGGATGGATGGATGGATGGATGGATGGATGGAGATGGGATGGGTAGAGAATGGATAGACTATTGATGGAAAATGAATGGATAGAGGGAAGACAGATAGATGGAAGGATGGATAGATTAAAGATGGATGGATGGATAGATGAAAGATGAATGGAGAATGGATAGATGGAGGATGGACAAATGATAGATGGATGGAGAATGGATAGAAGATAGATGGAGGATGAATGGATAGATGGAAGATGGATGGATGGATAGATGAAGGATGGACGGAGGATGGATAGATGATAGAGGGATGGATGGAGAATGGAGAGAAGATGGATAGAGGATGGATGAATAGATAGAAGATGGACAGAGGATGGAGGATGGATGGATGAATACTATAAGCTAAGATGAAAAGTTAGAGGTAGAGGAAAGAAGGAGAGCCCATGAAAGACAGAAAAGAACAAGATTAAACAGGGAAGCATCTTGGAGCCTTTACTCCACCTTAAAGTCTGGCAGGACAGGCCTCAAGATTTCCACCAAACATTCCAAAGCTGAGTGATCTGTCCACAGTCCAGCACACCACAACCAGGGCTGAGGCCTGGTCTCCTCATTCCACCCCCTCTGCCCATAATGCTCCTCTGCCTCTGAACTAGGAGCTTTTAGCCCCGAGCGGTGTGGAGCTGGCTAACTCTGAATCAGAGTAGAAAGGAAGGGCATGAACTGCACATTTCCTGGCTGAGTTCCCTGAAATTCTGATGTGATAAGCTGCACTCAAGAACCCACACAGTGTTTTCAAATTGACAAATAATTTCCCAGATTTATGAAGTATGATAGGATGCTTTGATCTAAGACTTTTTACCCTTACACTGTCCTGTCCTAACCCTTCCTTCTCCACCCCCAACCTCTACATGCTATTTCTATTGAGGTCAACTTTTTTTTTATTAATTTTTTTTAATTTATTTCTGTATGTGTATGAATGTACTGTCTGCATGCAAGTTTGTGCACCCGTGTCGCGCAATGCCACGGAGGTCAGAAGAGGTTGTCGGATTCCCCTGGAACTGGAGTTCTCCTGGAATTGGAGTTTCAGATGGTTCTCGGCTGCCATGTGGGTGCTGGGGATCGAACCCGGGTCCTCTGTAAGAGCGGTCGGTGCTCTTAACCGCTAGGCCATCTCTCCAGCCCTGAGGTCAACTTTTTTAAATCCCACATAATGAATCAGATGATGCAGTATTTGTTTCTCTGTGCCTGGTTTATTTCACTTAACATAATCATCTCCAGATTCATTCTTATTGTTACAAATGATGTTTTCCTTCTTCCTTGGGGCTGAATAGTATTCCTTTGGGCAAACCATTACCACAGCTTTATCCATTCATCCACTGATGGTCACTTTGTTGGACTCTATCTTAGCTATTGTAAAACTGCAATGAACATGAAAATGCAGTTATCTCCTTAGCATATAGATATTCCTTTGCTTCTGCATTTTTAACAAACAGGAATACAGAAGACATGTTTGAGAGCCACTGACTCCAACCATCACAGTCTTTGCAAACTCTGAACGGGATTCCTACAGCACCTTCAGACCTCTACTGCTTTTCCGTGTTTGCTTTTCCGTCCAGCATCTATAAAGCTGCTGTGGTGGAAGACATCCTTTCTCACAGTGAGCAGTGACCATGTGATCCCCTCTGGCCAATGGAGAGGCTTTCAGGAAGTAAGTTTTTCTCAGATTGAGCAAATGCTGTTCTTTTGTCAGCCTTTACTACAGCCACTTGGCTCAGAAGCTTGTCACAATGCCAGTTTAAGACAGGCATGTCTAAGGACAAAAAGACAAAACACTAAGAAGTCTGTCCCTGAGGACAGACAAGAGTTTTTATCTGTGGAGGCAGCAACTGGACTCAGGTTAAGCTCTACCACCCGCCTCTGCTCTGCCCTCAGAAGCACTTACCCCGGAAGTACTTACCTCTTGCCATTACTGAACAGCACCAAAGAAACAGCCTCTCCCCCACCACATGTCCAATATTCAGTTCTTGACCACAGAGAGCCTCTGCCCTTAGCACAATTACCAACCACAGGGCTTTAGAATCAGTCCCTTGTTCTGTGTGGTCCAAACTCTGATCTATGATAGGCATACTTTCACTTTTAAATGAGCGATTTATTAAGTATATAGCAAACAAAACTGAAAGAAAAATAGCAAGTAGCAGATAGAGAAAAGCAGGAGATAATCTGCCAACCAAACACCATCAAATCAGGAGTTTCCAACATCCACCAGAGACACTGGAGTAGCCTGCTTGAGAGACCAAACAAAGGACGCACCATCAGATGGGGGACTCGCAAACACCCAGAAGTCTGCTGGGAAGCTGAGGCCGCCAGCTGGACTTTCTGGCTGAATTTTCCCTCTGTGGCTGAACTTCCTTTCATATCATAGGATAAATGATAGTAACCTGTGTCGGAAATAGTTTGCATTTTAGCTGTTTTCGGGACATGATATTTTTCTTTCTTGGGCTGAGGCCAGTCTATCCCAATCAAGGGGTGTTGGAGGATACTTTGAGGCAAATATGCTTGAGTCTGAAATGGGGATGAGAGTAAGTGCACTTGCAGAGCCAGCTTCTCAGTGAGCTTAAACAGCACATGAAAATGTACACAATACTTGATTATTATACACAGTACTATACATTACACCCCTCTCATCGGCTGTTGGATAGTAGTAGCTTGTGTGGGCGGTAGTCCATTCACATGGAACACACTGGAACCAATGGTAAGTTTTATTTCTGTCTAGTAAAAGATTCTAATTTCCTCCTTTAAATTTCCTAAGGGACAAGAATAAGATCTAACACACACATATGCTTGGGTTCTAACTTACCAACTCACTTCCCATTTTATTTTATTTTTTTTCATTATTTTTATTAATTTTATTTATTTATGTATGTGTATGAATGTACTGTCTGCAATGTAGGTTTGTGCACCCGTGTCGTGCAATGCTGCGGTGGTCAGAAGAGGGTGTCAGATTCCCCTGGAACTGGAGTTCTCCTGGAATTGGAGTTACAGACGGTTCTCAGCCACCATGTGGGTGCTGGGGATCGAACCCGTGTCCTCTGCAAGAGCATTCGGTGCTCTTAACCGCTAGGCTATCTCTCCAGCCCTCACTTCCCATTTTAACTAACATGATATTAACTAATGTACATAGCCTTTGGAGGAGGCTTTGACACAAGGAGTCTCTCACCTTATCTCCTTCTCACTACAGCAGCAGAATTCTTTGTCGGCTAGGTACCTCCTTAAGTCTTTTCACCAGAGCATACAGTCTTCTTCCCACACAGGAAAACAGCTGGAAAAGTGGGCAGGAGGAAAGGATGTGGCTGAGGAAGACCAGGGCTGTGTGGCTTTGCCCTTCCTACTTGTCTAATGTGATTTCCCTTATCCAGATGCACCTTCCTTATCTCTAAAAGGGGATGACAATGCCAAATGATTAGAGCTGACAGGATTTTTAACAGTTCAGTGCAGTAACATATTGGCGATATGTCCAAGAAGGTTTTAAGCAGATGTGGGGTTCTGATTTCTTATTTAGAAAAAAATAGAAAGAGTTGAAACCAATAAAACCCAGCACAAGCATGTGCTGATTCTGGGCAGATAGGGAATTTATACTATGTACATTTATGTATTTTTGAAATAGTTCTTAATGTGAGAACAGAAAGCTCACATATGAGTGATCTGGACTACTTGGTCAATATCTGTCCCTGCTCACACAGGAGACCTGCTTGACACAGCAAACCATGTAGAGAAGGAAATCCAGCCACTCTGGTGCAAAGGGGTGGTCTGTGGCCAGGACTACAGGTACCCAGAGCCCTCCTGGCCACCTGGAGATGAGAGAAAGGGAGGAGATGGCCCACAAGGAAAGCCTGGCAGCATGGGGACAGAAAGACAGCTGCATGGCCTTCTCAAACCAGTCCCTTCTAGCGCTGTCCTAGGCTTGCAGCCGGTGCTCAGTAGATCTCTGCTCTGGACCTGGTGTGCATAGCTTGGTGGTAGAATGCTTGCCTGACACACAGATGCCCTGGGTTCAATTGTTATCACTGAAGAGAGAGATGGAGGGTTGGAAGGAAGGAAGAAAGGAAGGGAGGAAGGGAGGGAGGGACGGAGGGAGGGAGGGGAAGAAGGGAGGGAGGGAGAGATTGGTGGACTGACAGAGACAAAAGGGAAAGATGAGGAGAAAAAATTCTCTGCTGTGAATCTGATTAACCAAGACAGGACTGGGTCCATGGTGAATTCCCGAAGAACCTGAGCACCTGTTTCTCTGGTATCACCTATATTACCTAACACAGGACTTTACCATAGATGCCTCATATCTGAGCATATGCTGTGAACTTTTTATCCAGTACAGAGCTCTTAGAGGAAACAGGAAAATACCTTCCCTATCCTTCACCGCCCCCTCCTTCCAGGAAAGTGGAAACTATAAAACACAAGACGCAGCCCAAGTGTGATTATGAACCCCATTCAGTAGTTTTTGAGTAAGACAACAGGAAAAACAAATTGCTTTTACCCCAGTTTGAGCCCAAATAATGCCAGCCCCGAGATTTGAAAACTCTAGGCCCTGGTGAGAAGCTGGGATAATTATGCTGACAAGCTTCCATGAGATTGCAGAGAAATAATGATGCTGTAAACAACCCACCAGCATCCTTTCCTCCTGGGCCGTGATGATTTTGGTGAAGTTCTTATATCTGTTTTGCAGATCCCACCCTTGGCAAAGCTGGTGCCTCAACACGTGGGCTTCAGCACTCATTTTGGCCTTTGTCAACCCAGTCCCATTCTCTCACTACTCCTTTCCCAGGCACCCAGCATGTTCCTCAGCCCCCTGCCTTGTATAATATGGGAATGAGGAGTGAGTTAATAGTACTTAATTTTTATTCAATTCTATGTTTATCTAGCATGGAAAGCCCTGTGCTCATCATTACTCCAAGGGTGATAAATGTGAACGAGATCTGGTTCCTGTCCTCCATCGACTAATGGGCCTGGTATAGGGACACACTCCCCAGTACAGGAAAGGAAAGGAAAAGCCACAAAGGGAGCGTAAGAGACCTGCAGGCACAAGCTGGAAGCATATTATTCTAGGGAAATCTGAGCAGATTCACAGATCTGCCATTCGACATGGGCCCTGAAGGATAGATGACGCTGACAAATACAGACAGGCCAGGGTGGAGAGTACAGAGAGACAGGAGGGGAAAGGACAATCCGGAAAGAAGGAGAACCAGGAGGAGAAGCTAAGTGAGCCGAAGCCAAGAGAGCTCAGGACTGAAGGAAGCTGCCCTGACTGGAATGTGAGCAGGTGCCAAAGGAGAAAGCATCTTCATTAGCTCCTTGGGCAGTGCGAAGCAGTTAAAGGCACTGAGAACAGAGTGGGTGCACCTTTTATGTTCTCAGGAGGTGAAAAGTATGTTGAGGTTATTTGATGGGGAGGAGAATGCTCCTTCTGTTTAAATGTGTGCTAATAGACAGAATTGCAGTTAGTGCTAAGAAAACCAGAGGAGCACCATACTTTAAATCAGGAAAAAAAAAAAAAAAAATTTAAAACTCACCCACCATTTCTTTGGGGCTTACATGGTGGGGCTGGAACCTAGATTCCTTACCTCAGCACTGATGGCCTTTCTTGGCTGCCCTGGAACCTCTTATGTCTTGCATGGACTCAGCCACTTTGAGCTTCCACAGCATGAGCCAATCAGATCCCATGCACTGGGCAAAAGCAGCAAGGTGTATTTCATTTAGAGATAAGAGGTCTCTCTCTCTCTCTCTCTCTCTCTCTCTCACTCTCTCTCTCTCTCTCTCTCTCTCTCTCTCTCTCTCTCTCTCCNTGGGTTGGGTGGATGGGTGGGAGGATGGGGGAAGTACATTTCTTCAGCTTCTAGTGTGCCTGGCCCTGTGTCATAGAAGCTCTTCCTTGGATTGGGCAGATGAGATAGGGCTCAGGAGCAATGAGCAGGCAGAGCCACACTGAACAAGCCAGACACCGAAGAGAACTTCAGAATCAGAAGGAAATTGGCCGAAGAGGGGGCAGAGCAGACAAGATCTTTCTCTTCTCTACATCTAACTATACATCCACTTACTCTGAGCCAAGCAGACAGCTGTTTTTGTAGCTTTTGTACACTGTTCTCACTCCAAACTGTTTCATTAGTTAGAGGTGGTTTTATCCTTTCCGCCCTTTTGCCTTATATGGAGCCAAGAGCTGTACACTCCTGACACTGAATGACACGACTCTCAAAGGTGGGAGCCCTGCACAGCTGGTCCCTCTTCTTCCAGAGCCCTGTCCCTGCCCCAGACTCACCATCCAAAGACTGGTGCCAGCTGGCCCCACCCTCCCCTCCTTCAGTGGGGCAGACAGAATGGCAGATACCCCCCTCCTGGCTGTCCACACCTGCCACTCGATAGATGATGGCTCTAAATAATTAATGAGAATCATTTTGTGATGCGCTGACCCTTGACCGTGGCACATGGCTCACTCTGATACTTTCGCTCTCCCTTGCTTCCTCTCCATCTCTCTCTTGTTCAGCTCTGCCTTTCCTCCTGGGCTGCCACCAAACACTCTATCAATGGATTCCACATATCTCCCCTGCGTCATGCCAGCAAAGGTGCTTGGCCTCTGATACTGCTTTAACAATACAGGAGAGTCATGCAGACCGCTGGGACGGAAGTTCTGATGTTGGGGCCTACCGTTACTTCAACTAGGGAATGTCCAAAAGCTCTGGCCTAGGGGAAGAGTACCAGTCACTCTAGAGAGCAACAGGTCTAGAAGAATCTATGGCATAACAAATAGGCCTCCTCTCCAGGGTTTTGCCTCCTCCCCCGGCAGAACAAAAATTTCCCACAGAAAATAGGATTTGCTCCGTCCCTGGACTTTTCACAGTGTTTTAGAATGGTTTGCCTTCTGGCCCATGAAGGGTGACACAGAGAGATGAGGGAAAACCGAACCCTGGCACCCCAGGGGCTTCTGACCCAACTTGGAGGAGAGAATTTGCTCTTAAAAGTATCAAAACTGTGCTAGTTTTGTCAGCACATATACCAAAATTGGAACGATACAGAGAAAATTAGCATGGCCCCTGCTCAAGGATGACACACAAGTTCGTGAAACGTTCCATATTTAAAAAAATAAAAAAAAAAAAAAAAAAGAAAGAAGTATCAAACTTGCGGAGACGGGGTTGGAGAGGTGGCCTAGTGGTGAAGAGCACCGGATCTGCGCGGCAGATGGACTCCGGGGGGAGCCCCAGCACTCAAGGGTGGCCAAGCACCGGCGGCTGAAACGCCCATGCGTAGGGAACGCTCAGGGCCAGGTGGAAGCCGACAACCCGTCGTCGGACCGCGCCAGCGGCAGTGCACAAATCTACGGGGTTGCACAGACTTGCATGTAGACATTACATTCCTACACATATAGAAGTTAAATAAATAAACAAAAAAAAACTAACTGCTGAGATCTGGAACAATTCGAGAAGAACACCCAAAGAGCTTTCTGGTTGCCTCTGGAGGTTATAAGTTGCAGGGGAGGGGGGGGCTAATGTCATCGTTTACTTCGTAGAATAGCACTAATGCCAACTGTTGACAACGATTTATCCTTTACTATTTGTTCAGGCTTTTACTTGGGCACTGACCATATTCGTGGTAACTTCTAAGCGCTTGACCGGAGAGGGACTCTGGAAGGCGCTCTGGGACATTTTTATATGTTTGTTAAATCTTCCATTTGGGAATAAAAAACAAAAAAAAGCCAAATCAAGACCGGAACATAAATTGGTGAGGAGCTGTGCAGTGTTTCATTTCTGTTCTGGGTGGGTGTATCTAGAACAGTCCCTCTGAGGCAGTCATTGAAATACTCCGTTAAGGGTTAATAGGGCGAGAATTGTGAATCATGTAGTGGCCGTGAATATCACCGGAGGAGGAAGAGAGTACTAGGCAGAACGAGATGAGGCGGAGGCCCCAGCCTGTGGATACAGTGTGGTGCCATTTTCTCAGTTATCCAGGGCGAGTGGCTGAGGTCTGAATAAAATGTTTTAAGTTGCTGGGTGTGGAATAAAGATGGTGTCAGCCTCGCACTGGGTTTAAGTATAAAATTGATTTAAGTTATTGGGTTTAGGTTAAAAATCATGAAAGAATTGGGAGAGGTGATGACAATAACCATTAAAAAATTTTAAGAAGCGATTTTAGGAAAATTAGGGAAAAAAAGTAGAGAAAGATTGAGAAAAGGGTCAGTAAAAATAAGACTCGCTTGGAAATATAGAGGATGGATGGATGGATGGTATGGGATGGATGGATGGAGATGGGATGGGTAGAGAATGGATAGACTATTGATGGAAAATGAATGGATAGAGGGAAGACAGATAGATGGAAGATGATAGATAACTGGATGGATGTGGACTAGGATTGAAAGATGAATGGAGAGAATGGTTGATGGATGGATGGACAAATGATAGATGGTATGGAAGAATGGATTAGAAGATAGATGGGGATGAATGGTAGATGGAAGATGGATGATGTATAGATGAAGGAGGACGGAGGAGGTATGGATAGATGATAGAGGGATGGATGGAGAATGGAGAGAAGATGGATAGAGGCTGTGAATAGTCGATAGATGTTGACAGAGGTGGAGGATGGATGGATGAATACTATAAGCTAAGATGAAAAGTTAGACGGTTAGAGGAGGTAGAGGAAGAAGGAGAGCCATGAAGACAGAAAAAAAACAAGATTTTTAAACTAGGGAAGCAATCTTGGAGCATTTAATACAACGTAAAGTTGGAAGGACAGGCCTCAAGATTTCCACCAAACATTCCAAAGCTGAGTGATCTGTCCACAGTCCAGCACACCACAACCAGGGCTGAGGCCTGGTCTCCTCATTCCACCCCCTCTGCCCATAATGCTCCTCTGCCTCTGAACTAGGAGCTTTTAGCCCCGAGCGGTGTGGAGCTGGCTAACTCTGAATCAGAGTAGAAAGGAAGGGCATGAACTGCACATTTCCTGGCTGAGTTCCCTGAAATTCTGATGTGATAAGCTGCACTCAAGAACCCACACAGTGTTTTCAAATTGACAAATAATTTCCCAGATTTATGAAGTATGATAGGATGCTTTGATCTAAGACTTTTTACCCTTACACTGTCCTGTCCTAACCCTTCCTTCTCCACCCCCAACCTCTACATGCTATTTATATTGGGGTACAACATTTTTTTCTTATTAATTTTTTTTTAATTTATTCTGTATGTGTATGGAAATGTACTGTATGCATGCAAAGTTTGTGCACACGTGTCGGAAATGCCACTGGAGGTCAGAAGAGTCTGTCGGATTCCCGGGAACTGGGAGTTCTCCTGGAATGGAGTTTCAGATGATTCTCGGGCTTGCCATGTGGGTGCTGGGACTAGAACCCGGGTCCTCTGTAAGAGCGGAGTTCTTAACCGCTTTAGGATCTCTACAGAAATGAGCGTCAACTTTTTAAATCTAAAACATTTCAAGAACCAGATGATGAAGTATTTGTTATCTGTGCAATCTGGTTCTATTAAATCTAATAATAATAATCTCACAAAGATTAATTTATTATTGTTAAAAAATGATTTTGTTTCAATTATCCTTGGGGCTGAATTTAGCTATCCTCATTCTTTGGCAAACCATACCCACCAGCTTATCCATTCATCCACTGATGGTCACTTTGTTGGACTCTATCTTAGCTATTGTAAAACTGCAATGAACATGAAAACGCAGTTATCTCTTTGCATATTTAGATATTCCTTGCTTCCTGCATTTTTAACAAAAACAGGAGGAATACAGGAAGACATGTTTGAGAGCCACTGACTCCAACCATCACAGTCTTTGCAAACTCTGAACGGGATTCCTACAGCACCTTCAGACCTCTACTGCTTTTCCGTGTTTGCTTTTCCGTCCAGCATCTATAAAGCTGCTGTGGTGGAAGACATCCTTTCTCACAGTGAGCAGTGACCATGTGATCCCCTCTGGCCAATGGAGAGGCTTTCAGGAAGTAAGTTTTTCTCAGATTGAGCAAATGCTGTTCTTTTGTCAGCCTTTACTACAGCCACTTGGCTCAGAAGCTTGTCACAATGCCAGTTTAAGACAGGCATGTCTAAGGACAAAAAGACAAAACACTAAGAAGTCTGTCCCTGAGGACAGACAAGAGTTTTTATCTGTGGAGGCAGCAACTGGACTCAGGTTAAGCTCTACCACCCGCCTCTGCTCTGCCCTCAGAAGCACTTACCCCGGAAGTACTTACCTCTTGCCATTACTGAACAGCACCAAAGAAACAGCCTCTCCCCCACCACATGTCCAATATTCAGTTCTTGACCACAGAGAGCCTCTGCCCTTAGCACAATTACCAACCACAGGGCTTTAGAATCAGTCCCTTGTTCTGTGTGGTCCAAACTCTGATCTATGATAGGCATACTTCAAGTTTTGAATGAGTGTGTTTATTAAGTATATAGCAAACACAAAACTGAAAGAAAAATAGCAACGTTCGCAGATAGAAAAAGGGCAGGGATAATCTGCAAAAAACACATCAAATCAGGAGTTTCCAACATCCACCAGAGACACTGGAGTAGCCTGCTTGAGAGACCAAACAAAGGACGCACCATCAGATGGGGGACTCGCAAACACCCAGAAGTCTGCTGGGAAGCTGAGGCCGCCAGCTGGACTTTCTGGCTGAATTTTCCCTCTGTGGCTGAACTTCCTTTCATATCATAGGATAAATGATAGTAACCTGTGTCGGAAATAGTTTGCATTTTAGCTGTTTTCGGGACATGATATTTTTCTTTCTTGGGCTGAGGCCAGTCTATCCCAATCAAGGGGTGTTGGAGGATACTTTGAGGCAAATATGCTTGAGTCTGAAATGGTGGACTGTGAGGAGTAGGTGCATTTTGCAGAGCCAGCTTCTCCGGGATGCTTAAAAGCACATGAAAAGGGGTTGTGACAGGGAACAGACGGGAGAGGGGAGACTAGATGTGACGATACATGATCTACACCCCGCGCAGCGGCGTTGGGGGATAGGAGTAGCTTGTGGTGGGTCGGTGAGCGGCGGGAGGCATTCACATGGAACGACACTGAACCAGTGGGTAAGTTGGAGGGGCTTTGTCTATTAAAAGCATTTAATTTCCTCCTTTAAATTTCCTAAGGGACAAGAATAAGATCTAACACACACATATGCTTGGGTTCTAACTTACCAACTCACTTCCCATTTATTTTATTTTTTTCATTATTTTTATTTAATTTTATCATTTATGTACTGTGATGAATGCCTGTATGAATGTCGGTTTGTGCACCCGTGTCGTGTGCAATGCTGCGTGGGTCAGAAGAGGGTGTCCGATTCCCATGGAACTGGAGTTCTCCTGGAATTGGAGTTACAGACGGTTCTCAGAAATGTGGCTGGGATCGAACACGTTGTCCTCTCAAGAGCATTCGGCTGCTCAAACCGCTAGGCTTAATCTCTCCAGCCCCACTCCCATTTTTAAAACTAACATGATATTATACTAATGTAAATACCTTTGGAGATGGATTTTGACACAAGGAGTATTATAATACATTATATAATTATTAAATACAGAAAGAATGAATTCCTTTTGTCCGGGCTATGTGGGTTTAACTCCTTTAAAGTATTTTCACCAGAGCATACAGTATATTACACATAAGGAAAAACAGGTATGGTAAAAAAAGTGGGCCGGAGGAATGGGATCAAGGAGGAAAGGATGTGGCTGAGGAAGACCAGGGCTGTGTGGCTTTGCCCTTCCTACTTGTCTAATGTGATTTCCCTTATCCAGATGCACCTTCCTTATCTCTAAAAGGGGATGACAATGCCAAATGATTAGAGCTGACAGGATTTTTAACAGTTCAGTGCAGATTAAAGTCGTAGAGAGTAAAGAGTAAGTAACATATTGGCGATTATTGTCCAAGAAGTTTTAAAGCATGTGTTGGGTTTTTTCTGATTCTTTATAGCATAAAAAAATAGAACAAGAGTTGAAACCAAATTAAACCCCGCACAAGCATGTGTGATTCTGGGCAAGATGATAGGAGACACTTAATTTTATAATAAAATGTACATTTATGTATTTTTGAAATAGTTCTTAATGTGAGAACAGAAAGCTCACATATGAGTGATCTGGACTACTTGGTCAATATCTGTCCCTGCTCACACAGGAGACCTGCTTGACACATTCAAGGAAATCACAATGTTGCTTTGTAGACGAAGGAAATCAAGAACAACTTGGTGCAAGGGGTTGTGGGGTCTGTGGCATGACACAGGTTACCCAGAGCCCACTCCCTGGCCAACCTGGAGATGAGAGAGAGCAAAGGGAGGGATGATGAGAGGAGGAGATGGCCACAAGGAAAGCTTGGCAAGCATGGGACAGAACGACAGCTGCAGGCCTTCTCAACCAGTCCCTTCTAGCGCTTTGGTCCTAGGCCTTGCAGCCGTGGCTCAGTAGATCTTCTGCTCTGGACATGGTGTGCCTTCGCTTGGTGGTAGAATAGAATTAGACTGCGTCGCCTGACACACACGATGCCCTGGGTTCAAATTGTTATTCCACTGAAGAGAAGAGTGGGGGTTGGAAGGATAGGAGCGAGAAAGAAGACAAGGAAGGGACGGAAGGGGGGAAGGGAGGGGACGGAGGGAGGGAGGGGAAGAAGGGTGGGGAGGGGAGAGTATTGGTGGAACCTCTGACAGAGTCTTTTACAAAAGGGAGGAAGATGAGAGAGGAGAAGAAAAAAATTCTTCTGCTTGTGAATCTGATTAACCAAGACAGGACTGGGTCCATGGTGAATTCCCGAAGAACCTGAGCACCTGTTTCTCTGGTATCACCTATATTACCTAACACAGGACTTTACCATAGATGCCTCATATCTGAGCATATGCTGTGAACTTTTTATCCAGTACAGAGCTCTTAGAGGAAACAGGAAAATACCTTAAAATATACTTAAAACGCCCCATCTTACAGGCAGTGGGACAATATTATTAAACACAAGACGCCAGCGCTCAACCAAGTGTTGTATTATGAACACATTCAGTAGTTTTGAGAAGAAACAGGAAAAACACAAAATTGCATTTCTACCACCAGTTTGAGAACACATAATAAATGAAAGCACCGAGATTGAAAAACCTCTAGGTCCCTGGTGAGAAGCTGGATATTCTGCTGACAAGCTTCCCTGAATGTGCATGCGAAAATAATGATGCTTTGGTGTATGTGTAAAAAATACACACAAGCATCCTTTTATACTGCTGAGTGATGATTGTTGGTGTTGACAGTTTGTGATAGGTCGTATATCTGTTTTGCAGATCCACAATTTGGGCAAAAGTTGGTGCTCAAAGTGGCGCTTCAGCACCTCAGTTTGAATCTGTCAACCAAGTCCCCATGCTTCATACACGACTCCTTTCCCAGTGAACACCCAGCCATGGGCACTCAGCCACCCTGCATTTTAGTTAATTAGGGAATGTAGAGGTGATTATAACTTAATTTTTTATTCACATTCTAGTTTATCTAGCCATGGGAAAGCCATGTGCTCATCATTACTCCAAGGGTGATAAATGTGAACGAGATCTGGTTCCTGTCCTCCATCGACTAATGGGCCTGGTATAGGGACACACTCCCCAGTACAGGAAAGGAAAGAAGGAAAGGAAAAGGCCACAAAAGGGGAGCGTAAGAGAACTGCAGGCACCAGCTGGAAAGCCTATTATTCTAGGGAAATCTTGAGCAACGATTCTACAGATCTTGCCATTCGACATGGGCCTGAAGATAGATGCCGCTAAAAAATACCTATGCCAGGCCAGTGGTGGATGAGTGAGTACAAGAGAGACAGGGAAGGCGGAAAGGGGACAATCCGGAGAAGAAGGAGAACCAGGAGGAGAAGCTAAGTGAGCCGAAGCCAAGAGAGCTCAGGACTGAAGGAAGCTGCCCTGACTGGAATGTGAGCAGGTGCCAAAGGAGAAAGCATCTTCATTAGCTCCTTGGGCAGTGCGAAGCAGTTAAAGGCACTGAGAACAGAGTGGGTGCACCTTTTATGTTCTCAGGAGGTGAAAAGTATGTTGAGGTTATTTGATGGGGAGGAGAATGCTCCTTCTGTTTAAATGTGTGCTAATAGACAGAATTGCAGTTAGTGCTAAGAAAACCAGAGGCTAGCCACCCACTACTTTATAATCAGGAAAAAAAAAAAAAAAAAAAATTTAAAACGCACCCACATTTTTTTGGTGCTGACATGGTGGGGATGGAAACATAGTTCCATTACCTCAGCACTGATGGCTTTCTTGGATGCCCTGGAACCTCGTTGTATTGCAGGGACATAAGTCCACCTTTTGAGCTTTATAACAGGTTCAGGAGAAAACTTAAGAACTACAATGAAACCTGGGAAAAGAAGAGGAAAGTGGGAATAGGGGGAGTGTGAATTGAGATGTAGTGGATGTTTGGAGGCCCGAGAGCCGCATTAGCGCTGATATGGCTCGCCTGAATCTGCTGTGACTCAGCTCTCGCGCACTCTCTCTCTCTCTCTCTCTCTCTCTCTCTCTCTCTCCTACACACACACACACACACACACACAGAATAAGTTCCCTTGAAAGTGGCTGACCCAAGAAGGAATGTTGGCCTGCTGTGGAGCTCTCCCCAAAAGTAACCATCTAATGACCTTGGCCAAGGTACCTCACCCTCCCCAAATTTTCCTCATCTATAAAACTAAGAGTATAGCTGTGAATAGAAATCACTTCAAGGGCTTACAAGAGGGCTCACTGAGTAAAGGTGTTTGCCACCAAGCCCGATTACCTTAGTTCTATCTCCAGAATCCAGTCCACATACTTACACACATAGAGACACACTAAATAAATAATGTGAAATTTTTTAAAGAAAATTATTATTAAAATGAAGCATGGTGACTCACACTTATAATCTTAGCACTTGGAAAGCTAAAGCAAGAGAGTTGCCTTGGCTCAGGTTCTGGGCCGTCTTTGGTTATATAGTGAGTACTCTTTCTCAAAAAAAGAAATTATTTTGAGCAGCAGAATCCTGTTCTTCAACACAAGATGTATGAACCATAAAATAAGTGAGAATTACTGGTTGATGCTGGCAAGACAAGTGGGGAGGGCTAAGGCCCAGATGCTGCAAAATGTTCTTCAACCCTCCTGTTATTGTGAAGAAACACAAGTCCAGAGACTGGGCAAGCTGGGCACGGTGCATGGCCACCAGGAGACTGAACTGGGATGCCAAGCCCAGGCACCTTGCTCAAAGCCCGTGATGCCGCCATTTGCACCCTGTCTTCCAAGAAGAAATCAGCCTAATACTTCATTTAAGATGGCACATTTACAACAAGCCATCAGACACAGAAGTTAAGGTTCATAATAGCAATAATCCCCCACATCGGCCCATGCTGAATGAGAGAGTGCTAGGTAGGCAGATATAAATACAGGCTTTATTATACCATATCACAAGGCAAGGGAGCTAATGTTGCCGGGAGAACATTCATTTCCACATTTCCTTACTTTTGCGTGTCTTAATTTGCAACTTAATGTGGCATTATCATAATTTTTTTGCATTATGTAATGATTAAAGTGAGGCGTATCATATTTATTGATTTATTTGATTTATTTAAAATGTAGCCATTGCCCCAGGGCAGGTGCATGTATGAAATACAAACGCAACAGTTAAATTGAATCCAGCAGATAAATTCCCTATTAAGAAAAGACATTTCAGGATTGTCAAGACAATGAGAAATGTCTTCCTGGCAGCATCAGGAGAGACGGGATCTGGAGAGGTCATCTAGTCCAACCCTCTGCCTCAGGCAGCATTGCTCTTAATCTCCCAAGACTGGGAACCAACTGGGCTCTCTGACAGTCTCTAAAGAGAGCCACTTCTTCTCACCTCAGTCTCCATCTCCAAGACCAACCCCTCTAGCCTCATCTGTGCAACCTCTTTGTTCCTGGACTCCATGACTCCAACAGCTCTCTCTTTTAGTTTATAGCCATCGCATTCTTCAAGTCTATTGCTTAATCCATTTCTCCTTTACCCAGTCCTCATTCTATAGCCTCACCTCCTAAAAAAACTATATTTGAACATCAGGCTCTCATCACAGAATCTCAGTCTTCCAGGGAGAAGACAGCTAGTCCAGTATCCCATGCAGATCAGGCACTGCCGTGCATCCAGTCCCCTTGCTGGACCTTTCTTTGCAAGGTAGAAGCACCGATTGTTGAGAATGGCTCTATTCTGAGTCTGACACAGGAGGCCAGATCCTGCTTCCGTGACTTTCTCCCAGCCCAGCCTCAGATCCCATTCATTTATCTATTCTTTTATTAGGATGTAGAATCTTGGATTGAATAGCATTGAGATTGTGTCTCAATTCCTCACTCCACTCCAGAGCCCAATCAGCCAAAACACCCTGAACAGCAAAGATCCCATGTGTCCTGTGCCTCTCTTCCCAGTGCTCACTGTACTTCTCCTGGGCAGGGGGTGGGGGTGAGGGCAGTAGGGGGTTGGAGGGGACACTGGCCATTGTCTTAAGCATAATACTACTTCCATCTCCACTCCACAAAGTTGCTTTACCTCATTCTAAAAATAGTAAGACATTCTCACTAAAAACATGATCGCTATCAAGAACCGTGACACTTAGGGCGTTGTTCCCACACAGGAACCAGAGGTGGCTCCAGTCCCAACAACGAACAAATTGGTTGGTCTAACCTGAGTGAGCCTTTCCATTTACAGAAAAGATTGGATATGTGACCATAAAGCCCTTTCTTTTAAAATATTTACTACTTTATTTTGTATGAGTGTTTTGCCAGCATGTATGTAAGTGTACCCATGTCATGCGATACCTACAGAAGTAAGAAGAGGGCATCTGATCTCCTGGAACTGGAATTGTGGGCAGTTGTTAGCTACCATGTCAGTGCTAGAAACCAAACCTAGGTCCTCTACAAAGAGCAGGCAGTATTCTTAACCACTGAGCCATCTCTCCAGCCCCCCAAACTCTTTCTTTAAATGAGAGTCTTCCTGGAAATCAACTGTATAACATGGGCTAGGGTGCAATTCAGTGGAAGAGCATTTTTCTGGTATTGAAAAAGTCCTGGGTTCAATCCCAGCACTGAAAAAAAAAAATGTTTGTACAGCGAGACATTGTAGTACATGCCTATAATCCCAGCAAGCAAGCAAGAAATTCCTTAATTTTGTGGGAAAAATAATCTAGGGATATAGTTTACTCAAAGCCCTGGGTCTCAGTCCAAGCACCACATAACTGGGTGTGATTATATACACCTGTAATCTCAGAACTCAAGAGGTAGAGGCAGGAGGATCAGAAGTTCAAGGTCATTCTCAGCTACATGACGAGACTAGAGAAACAGCTCAGCAGTTAAAAGCACTGATTTCTCTTGCAGAAGACTGAGGTTTGGTTCTCAGCACACATATGGCAGCTAGCAACCACCTGGAACTCCAGTTACAGAGGAATCTACCGCCCTCTTCTGGCCTCTGCAGCCATTGCACACACATGGTGCACTTACATACATGCAGGCAAAATAGTCATACACATAAAATAAAAACAAATTAAAAATTTAGGAAAGAAAGAAAGCTTTGCAAAATAGCACAGCATAAGCTGTGTATTCCTTCTAACTCGGTTCAAATGCCCCTCTTCCAGGAGCTAGCTTCCAGGTCAGAGTTCCAGTGAACCTTGGACTTCCCCTTTGGTTCTTATCACAACTGTCTTTACGTAATTCCCTGAGGAATCCTTTCCATTTTGGAGTCTCACTCTAGACTATCAACCCAAGAGGGCTGGCGCCATGACTGACTCGCCACCTTGTCCCCAGAGCTTAGCAAAGTGCATGATTCTTAGTGTATCCTCAATAAATATGGAAAGGAAGAAAGGACATCAGAGAAGAAAGGAGAGAAAGAGGGATATAGGAGGAAAGGAAGAAGGAAGGGAAGAAGAGAGGAAGGGGGAAGAAAAGAAGGGAGGGAGAAGTAGGAGAGATGGGAGAAGGGAGAATCAAAGTATCCAATCATGTCCTTTGACTCCTTTCCAAGAACGTTCCAATTGGATTACCTCCCCTGCTAGGTGTCAGTGCTTGGACAGCCCCCTCTCATCACTAGAAGTTAGTTCTTTTCCTCAAAACTCCATCAGTCTGCTAGCTAGCATCTTTTCCAGGGCCCTGTCTGGGCACAGGCAGCACAGGCACAGCTTTTAGGGTACATCTCAGGTGCCACACTGTGTCCTTCCGCTGGGGCACCTGGTTGGGAGAAAGAGCCGGGGAGCCGGAGTCCTAGATCTCAGTGTACCAGCCTTCCCAGGGATGCTAGACCTGGACCAGAAGGGCTTAGGAAGGCTGGTCTCTCTAAGAAATCAAGCTAGGGTAGGCACTGCCTCAGACAAGATTGAGAAGAGGATCCTGGAGAGGAGAGAGTTTTGGGGTGAGGCAGTAGCAAGGAAGTGTGTCAGAAAAGTGAACGGATGGGAAAAGTTACAGGGCAAAGTATGATGGGTTGACTTACTTGGAAAGTTAGACTCAGACTCTAGGCCAGAATGTGCATGAGCAAAGTCAACAAAAAATGTAAAGTATTACAACTGAAATTTAAAGAAAAACAAGGGGCTGGAGAGATGGCTCAGTGGTTAAGAGCACTAGCCAGTGCTCTTAACAGAGAAGGTCCACTGCTCTTGCAAAGGACCAAAGTTCAATTCCCAACACCCACATGTGCCTAACATCCATCCATAACTACAGTTCCAGGGGCTCAAATGCCCTTTTCCGACCTCTCCAGGCATTGTACAACACAGGTTCGCTTATATACATGCAAGCCACTCAGACACATAAAAATAAGAAATATTTGTAAAACCCAAAACTTTATTTTTTTTTAATTTTTTTTATTAATTTTATTTATTTCTGTATGTGTATCAATGTACTGTCTGCATGCAAGTCTGTGCACCCGTGTCGTGCAACGCCGCGGAGGTCAGAAGAGGGTCTCGGATTCCCCTGGAACTGGAGTTCTCCTGGAATTGGAGCTTCAGACGGTTCTCAGCCGCCATGTGGGTGCTGGGGATCGAACCCGGGTCCTCTGTAAGAGCGGTCGGCGCTCTTAACCGCTAGGCCATCTCGCCAGCCCCCCAAAACTTTAAATATATATAGAATTTTAAAAAGTAGGTCAGTTACACAAGGACAGGAGCTTAAATTGAAAAACATTCAGGAGTGGACAGGTTCTTTGGTTCACTGCAAGCACAGTATGAAGTAATAATGTAATATAATTACCCCCACAAAAGCTAATTAAAATCCTTATGCGATATTAATAAAAACATAACTTCTGTATTGAAAAAGGTGAAGCTCCCACTGTGTGTCTGCGTGTTGGATAGGCCGCATCCGTGCTTCTGGTGTCCTCCTCAGGCGTTTTTTAAAAGGGGGCTTGGATCTGGCATGTCTATAGAGAGATGGACAAAGATACAAGGAGTTCCCTCCCCTTAGGAATGCCGGAATTATAGATTCCCAGGGTTCCTTGCAAGAATGTCAGTATTCCTTGACTGAACTGACTACTTCTCTCTTGTACAGCAGCTCCCACTGGCCTAGGCACGCTCCTCTCTTCTGGATTTGCAGGACTGTGCTGAGACACAAATCCCAGGCAGAATGTGTGGTGGTCAGAGCTGACTTGACAGGGATGAGTTGTTCCTGCCATTCCTTCCCTTCCGCAGAGGTGACCCTCTGATGAAGGAGAGCTCCTCTGCTGCTGTAACTTCACTTGTCATCCTTTCAAGATGGCCTCCAAAGCTGCCTGATTGATTCTCCCTGCCCCTGACTTCCTCCCAACTTTCTGGCTTATTGCTTGGAAATATCTGGCGCAGGGAAAGAACTGGAGTTCCGCGTCATTGCGGTGCCAGGCTCCTTCTCAAAGCAAATTTCCATTGCAGATGTTTAATGGAGTAATCAGGAAACCAGAGGGTTAGTAATGGGGGCACAGCCTCCCCAACCAGACTCTAACAAAGAGAGCATTTTTCTATAGCTCTGAGAAAATCCTGAACATTCTGACCTCAAGGACAATTAACCCCACGTACTTCGCTCATACCGACATACCAAACAGCAAGATACCCCTGTCTCAAATTCCCTGTGTCTACTCCTCCTTTGCCAAGAGCACAAAGCAGAATAAAACGTAACCCCTGCATGTGGCCGGTAAGGCATCTGATTCCTTTGCAAAGTGGCAAAGCTGACATACACCCACCCCGTGACCCTCGCACGGGCCCAACAGAAAACATGTATATGTTTACTAAAAGGTATATGCTAGAATATTCTTAGCACCCCTATTTGTAATGGCTAAAACCATAGACTACCCTAATGCCCATCAGTCGTAGAGTAGATAAATAAATAATTGTGGCATATTCCCACAGTGGACTCTTGTATCAAAATGAGAATGAATAGCCTTTACTGCTCACAGCAATGCAGATGAATTTAACAAAATGCTGAGCAAGAAAAGCCAGACAGGAAAAGTACACATGGCACAATTCTACTTAATTACAGGGCAAAACCAGAGAACCCCCATCCATGCTTAGAGCTCAGAGGCCTGACTTTCACTGGGGTTGTAGAAGCTGCACAGCGGGATGGTAGTAGCCACTTAGGGGCTGGCAATATGTTGCCTCTTGTCACGTGGTGTGACCTGTTAATGAACCTTCAGCAGCTACGTTCGTCCAATGGCAGTATCTTTCTTTTTAATATTTTATTATTTTTATTATTTTATGAGTATTAGTATATTGCCTGCATGTAGATAAGTGCATCCATGTTATACAATGCCCCCAGAGGTCAGAAGAGGGCATTGGATTCCCCTGGAACTGGAGCTACAGGTTGTGAGCTGCCATGTAGGTGCTAGGATTTAAATTGGGTCCTCTGCAAGAGCAACCAGTGCTCTTAACCTCTGAGCCATCTCTCCAGTTCTGGGAACATCTTTCTAAATGCACATTCAATGCCAGTACAAACTGTAAAATGACAAACATGGCCTAGTTACACTGGTTACAGACAAGTCCTAGCAGGAAAAGGTGTTTGTCTTGATCAGCTTGGGCTGCAGTGACAAAATACCTCAGTCTATGTGGCTTAAGCACCAGATGTACTCTCTCACAGATCTGGAAGCTGAAAGTTGAGATCAGGGTGCCACCAGGGTGCCGTGCTGGTGACGACTCTTCTGGCTTGTGGATGGCCACCTTCCACTGCATCTTCACATTTGTGCTGAAGTTGTCTCTGCCCTCCTCTTCTTCTTTATATTTATTTACTTTTTAAAAAATTTTTAAATTTTATTTATTTTTTTATGTGTATGAATGTATTGTCTGGATGTAGGTCTGTGCACCCATGTCAATGCTGCGGTGGGGGGGGGTCTCAGATTCCCCTGGAACTGGAGTTACAGACGGTTCTCAGCCACCATGTGGGTGCTGGGGATCAAACCCAGGTCCTGTTCAAGAGCAGTCGGTGCTCTTAACCGCTGGGCTATCTCTCCAGCCCCTATTTATTTATTTTTTATATGTATGAATGTACTGTCTGCATGTAGGTTTGTGCACCCATATCTTGCAATGCCTCAGAGGTTAGAAGAGGGTGTCAGATTCCCCTGAAACTGGAGTTAAACACAGTTCTCAGCCGCCATGTGGGTGCTGGGAATCGAACCCAGGTCCTCTGCAAGAGTGGTCGCCGCTCTTAACCTCTAGGCCATCTCTCCAGCCTCTGCCCTCCTCTTCTTAACAGATGAGGAGTCCTACTGTGCTTAACCTCCTTGCACCTTGGAGGTTAAGCACAGTAGGATAATTGTTGATTATTGTTATTATACTTGAATAATTGTTATACTGTACTGTAGGGAATAACAAAAAAAAAGTCTGAATCTGGTCATAATGGCACATGACTTGTAAAACCCAATACTCAGGAGGCAGAAATGAGAGGGTCACTGGGAGTTCAAGGCCTGCCTGAAGTTAGTAAGTTTCAGCCAATCAGGGCTACACAGCAAGACCCTGTCTCAAAACAAACTAAAGAATCCTGCCATATTCCATATAGTTAAGCTGCTGGAGGTCTAACTACATCAGAGGGAAAAAAAAACAACAACTTTATTCCAGTATTTTCAGTCCTCTGTTGGCTGCATCTATGAATGCAGAATCCTTGAATGTATATATGGAGGGCTGTCACATTGGGGTCAAGGCTTCAATACATAATACATAGGGATGATAGAATGCCATTGATAGCATGCATTGGGACTATTCAATGAAACACAAAGGCCGTCAATGGACAGGGTGGATATGGGCCAAATGAAAGTTACAGAGAATAAGCAGAAAGAAGCAGAAGCCCTTGAGAGGTTTGTGGGTGCAGCAGGGATGGGAGAAAAGCACAGTAAGTGCAGACCATGGGAGACAGGCAGACAATAGCAATACAAAGTGGGCCATTTCATGCCTGGTTGGCAGGGAAGAGTGAGGTGGCAGAGGGAGGAGATGCCAGAGCTTCGGGGTGAGCGTAAGCACATTTGCCTGCCAGTGAGGAAAGGCCTGTTGGATGTGGAAGCAGAGGACCACCAAAGAGGGGGTTGTGGAGATCCTTTATGATGGCCTGACAGACAGACAGCATGAGGAATAGCTAAGGACAGTGTATTAGTCAGCTTTCCATCGCTGCAACAAAATACCTGTGATAAATCACCTTCTAGGAGAAACGGCTTGCTTTGCTCATAGTCTCCAAGGTTCCAGTCTATGGTCACTTGACCCTATCACTTTAGGCCTGCGCTGAGGCAGAATGTCACAGCAAAAATGCATCTTGGAGATCTGCCTATTCATGAAACCCAAGAATGAGGGAGGGTTCCACTCCTGGTAAAGATGCCACCACCTGGGGCCAGGGAGAGAGCTCAGTGGTTAAGAGCACTGGTTGCTCTTTCAAGGACCCAGGTTTGGTTTCCAGAACCCACACAGCAGCCTACAACCATCTGGAGCCCCAGTTCCAGGGCATCCAATGCCCTCTTCTAGCCTCTGTGGGCATCATAGGTACATGGTGCACCTACATACAAACGGGCAAAACACTCAAACACGTTTAATTAATTTAATTAAAATTAATTAATCCCAATAGTACCACAGGCTGAAAACCAAGCATTTGATGACCTTTGGAAGACTTTTTTGTTGTTGTTCTAATGAATCTTCATGTGAGAATCACACATAAAAATCTACCTTCAAAACATAGAAGTCTCTCACAAATGTCAGTTTATAGAAAATTATGTTGTAATTTCCTAATGAAAATTATATATACGGTAGAGTCCTTCATGAAAGATCCAAAGTACAATAGGCAGGAACATCAAGCAGGGAGGGAGAGGAAGGATATAGGACACAGCTATAGATCACAGCAAAGAGGCTAGAGCCAGACTGAACTGGGCCTTAAGTCACACACCAAAGGACATGACTTTCACTTCTAGACTGTATAGGTAGGTGGTCATCTGGCAGAAAGGAGGCCTGGCCATGTGTTGGCCAATGGCCACTCTGACACCTCTCTGTTGTAGCAGTGCCTGATCCCACTGAGTAGGGGACTGTTGCAGCTCCATTTATGGAGGCTTGTCCAAGCACCAAAATCATCTGAACCCAGCATGTGCCATAGGTCACAGGTTCCTCTGACTGAAAGTGTCTTCCAATCTCTAGTCCTACATCCTCCAAGTTAGACCCACCATTGACTAAAGGGTTAAAAGGGCTCAGTATGTTTACTGTGAAATATTTATCTTTGTTTTGACATAGGTTTTTAATGTCTTGTTGACAGTATTGAAGGTTTGGCTAGGGGAAGAGATATCTAGCTTGTTAAGTTCTGGCCTTCAAAGGCGCTTGGACAAGGCAAGTGTTCTAGTGTGCTTCTCCATTGCTGTGACAAAATATTCTGACCAAAACCAACTTGGAGAGGAAAGGGTTTATTTGTCTCAAAACTCCTCTGGTCACAGTTCATCACTGAGGTAGGAACTCAGGGCAGGAATCTGGAGGCAGGAACTGAAAGCACAGGCCATGGAGGAATGCTGCTTACTGGCTTGCTCCCCTGGCCCATGTTTAACCTGCTTTCTTATACAATATGGGACCACCTACCCAGAGTTGGCACTGCCTACAGTGGGCTTGGCCCTCCCACATCACTCAACAATCAAGAAAATACCCCACAGACATGACCATAGCAGTCCAATGGGGGAAATTCCCCAGTTGAGACTGTGTGTCAACTTGACACTAAAGCTGTGCAGCACAGCAGGTGTTTACACAGAAGCAGCATGGGCACTACAGGATGATGGGAGTCCTGTGTCTTGGAATACAATGGCTGCTCTAAGTTACATGTTACTGACTGAAGCTCATTCTGAAATGCTTATAAACATGACATTGTGATCTGTTACTTGTCCATTTTACATAGACTCCTTGCTCTATCTCCAACAGCCTAGCCTCGGAATGGTTATAAGCTAATATCACAAAGACCTAGGGATACGGAAGAGAAGAGCTTCCTTGCAATGTGGACTTGTCTGCTGGAACTCAAAGCCCTCCTTCCAGGAGATTTGCATCTCATAGGAAAGAAATACATCAACAGTTCTTACAAGGACAGGGGACAACCTGGTGTTGAGTCCCTGCATTCTGGAACTGTGTCCCTCCTGGCTCACCTCCCTTCACCGATGGCCTCTTCTCCACGCATTTATTGGCAGCTGATGTCCCTGTTGGCCTCTATGCCAGCCAGCTTGGCTCTTAGACTGGGAATCTCTTCCATGAGCATGTTCATCCCCTCTTTACTGATTTCGGGTGTGCCTGTGACTGCCAGCTATGTGGCCTCAGACCCCTAAGGGCCAGACTTACATTTCCACTGGCTCCTGATATGAGTGCCTGTGGTCAGCTTCACTGAGGTGAAGCCTGGCCAAGACCCCTTCCAGCTACTTTAGATTAAAAAACCTAAAGCTGCCCCTCAGTGTTCCACAGGAGCTGACCCCTTCCTGTGCTCCCAGTGCCATCTTATGTGACAGCCCGATCTTTTCTGACCTCTCGACTCTCAGGCTCTTTCCTCCTGGAGCCCGCCCTCGCCACTCCCACCCCCTGAGTGTGCTACCCTGGATCTCCAAGTGTCTGGCTTCTTCTCCTTCTGACTAGCTTAAGTGCCACTTTTGGGGAGATCTTCCTACACCAACTGCCTGTCCTGTTTGGTTGTCCTGTGGCAACTCCCACTGTCTGAAATGGCTCGTTTGTTTGTTTTCTTCTTTATCTGCTGCCTGTCCCTCTAAATACAGGCTCCAGGGAACACAGACTTGGCCTGGCCCATTTAACACTCAGACTGTCTGAGTACCAGGAATAAGACCAGAACACAGATAAGCTCAGCAACTGCTGGCAGAGTGAGCGAAGACAGTAGAGAGCACATCGCCGAAGGCCAGCTTCTCAGATCTCCGTGTTCCCAGGGACCAGCTATGCCCTAGACCATGCTTGGACGGACGGCACAAGTGCAAGCTGTGAAATGTCAGGGACCCGGGACTGCCAGCCTAGCTGGGAGAGTCTAACATCTGGAGTGATCGTGGCCTCTGAAGACGGAGCCAGAACAGTGAGGGGGTCCAGGCTGGCAAGGAGAGGCTCGGGAGAGACACATCACCAACGGGTCCCTGGGAAGACAAGACCATAGGCATCCCAGGCAGGGGATTGTACCTGCTACCTGCTCCCCCAGGGGCATTTCCACTCCTGCCTTCCTTGGTGGCAGGCTGAGGAGCAGCAACCCAAACACATGAGGGGCCAAGCCTAGAGCCTATAAAGGTTAGTTTAAGCAAAAATGGGGGAGGGGGTGTCTTTGCAGATGTGATTAAAGATCTTTTTTTATTTTTTTTATTTTTATGTGTATGAATGTACTGTCTGCATGTAGGTTTGTGCACCCGTGTTGTACAATGCCGCAGAAGAGGGTGTCACATTCCCCCGGAACTGGAGTTAAAGATGGTTCTCAGCTGCCGTGTGGGTGCTGGGGATCAAGCCCAGGTCCTCTGCAAGAGCAGTCGGCGCTCTTAACCGCTAGGCCATCTCTCCAGCACATAATTAAAGATCTTAAGATGAAGAGAGGAACCTAGATTGCAGGGTGGGCCCCAAATGCAATCCTATACTAGCTCCAGGAAACACAGACCTGGCCCAGCCTGCTCAACACTCTGTTGAACAGAAAGCACAGATGACCTGACACAGATAGAAAAGGGGACGATGGAGAAAGAAACTATAATGATGTGGCCAGGAGCCAAGGAGGGCTGATGAGAGGCAAGAAACGGTTTCTGCCCTCCAGTGTCCAGAGAAAGCACAGTGCTCTGTACCCCACGATTTCAGCCAAGTGACACAGATTGTGGACTTCTGTCACCCATACTATGAAGAAAGAATGATTATTCTTTAAAGCCACCAAGGCGATGATAATTTATTTCAGCAGCCACAGAAGTCTAACACAGATCTGTCAACATGGCCCTGAATCCCCTGGAGCGCTGCCGTCACCACTAATGAAGAGAACATTGCTCATAACACACAAATGGGGGGGGTGCGAAAGGATTGGTACCGTCTCATTGTTAGTGTAAAAACATTTTTAGTAATTTGTGTGTGTGTTATACATACATGTTCATGTGGGTGTGTTCATGTATATGTGTGCACGTGTCTGTGTGTCTATATGTGTTTGTCTCTGCATATGTCTCTACGTGTACCTGTATGTCCACATATGTCTATGTGGATGTTTGTGTGTCCATATGTGTGTGTATGACTATGTGTGTATCTGTGTCTCTCTTTGTGTATGTACATGTGTATCTGTGTCTGTGTTTCTATGTGTGTCTATGTCTGTATCTGTGTTTCTGTGTGTATCTCCATGTGTGTGTATGTGTGTTTCTGTGCCTGTGTGTCTGTGTGTGTGCCTGTGTGTCTGTGTCTGTGTGTGAATGTATGTACCCATGTCCTGTGTGTAGGCCAGAGCCCAAAGTTGGATGACTTCCTGTCTCATTCTCCACTTTACTTTTTGAGAAGGGTCTCTCACTGAGCCTCGAGCTCACCGATTGTCTAGGCTGCCTGCTGAGTAAGCTCTAGGGATCCGCCTGTCTCTACCCCAAGAGCTGGGGTTATAGACGGATATCACTGCACCAAGGTTTTTTTAAACATTGCTGCTAGGGATCTGAACTTAAGTCCTCAAGTTTGTTTGGCAATCACTCTACCAAATGAGGTATTACTCTGGCTCCCTAAAATTAATTTTTAAAGCTCTCCAGGTAATTCTACTGCATTAGGAACCACTGATTTAGGACTAAGAAGTGAATGGTTGGTGGACACTGACAGGAACTTACTTTCACTTCTTCGAGCAGTCAGGGCCCCAAGATGAAGCTCCTGCTAAAAGGCCAGTGTGAGTTCCTGGATGAAACATCTAAGATCTCTAGCCAAGGGAAGTATCCAGAACCTCACGGAAGAGCTGATCAGGGCCAGAACAGAAGAGGCCCCGGGCCTCAGGATGCCAGAGTGGTCTCACATTTTCTTTTTCTTTTTTTTACTGTCTGCATGTAGGTTTGTGTACCTGTGTCGTGCAATGCCGAGGACGTCAGAAGAGGGCGTCGGATTCCCCTGGAACTGGAATCAAAGACGGTCCTCAGCTGCCATGTGGGTGCTGGGAATCGAACCTGGGTCCTCTGCAAGAGCGGCCGGTGCTCCCAACCACTAGGCCATCTCTCCAGCCCCTGAATTTTCATCCTTTTTCTTGTGAGTGGCTTGGCATCCACTTCTTCCTGGAGGCACACAAAGACATGCCATCAAGATGCCCTTTGTGCCTCTGTCTTGGGTAAGACTCCCCTCCCAGCACCCCCAGATGCCATCACAGAGCTGGTCAGCTGGGACTTGGGCTGAGAGAATAATGTGTAAAAAGAGAGGAGTCGGAGCGAAGCCCTGGGGGCTCGATCTTTCCTTTCCACGGGCAGAGCAGATCTGCTGCTGCATAAAAGCCAGATTAGCCAGGCCCTGGATGGGGGGTGGGGGTGGGGGTGGGGGTGAGGAATTGGAAGGCTGTCAGAAAAGCAGCCCCCTCTAATGGCTGTTTTCACTCACACTCGCCCCGACCAAGTTCAACCCACTTCTCACAGACACAAGAGCACACTATCACAAGTACACTCCCAAACACAGGCACACAGCCATGAGCTGATGGGCCATGATGGTTCATCTTAACTGTCGACTTAATTGAACTGAGAAGTGCCTAGGAGATGAGTGAAGCACGCCCCTATGTTTCTAGAGATGGTTAACTAAGGGGAACACCTGCTCCAAATGTAAGAGGTGCTGGGAGCCAGGGAACCCAACAGGATTAAAGGGGAAATGGGGGGGGGCAGCTGGTGTGTGCATCCCTCTGTCTCTCCCTACTGACTGCCATCATGAAAGCTGTTCTGTTCCACCACACAGCAACCCTCCCTACCATGATGGAAGGAAACCCCTGAAGCCACAAGCCAACAAATCCTTCCTCCCTTGGGTTTTTCCAGGTATACTGTCGCTGCAACAAAACATCTGGCTGATACAAGGGCACATCTCATACAAGGAGGCCTGGCTCAGGCCCAGAAGCCACTAGCTTCTGTCCCAGACATGGTCTGCCACTAGCTGTGCAACAGTAGACAATTGCTATTTTTTCAGTCCAAACCACCCTCTGGACCAGTCTCCACATCTGTCAGACATCTTGCCAATATTTCCTTCAAGATGCCTCCAGGCTAACAGACTCACCCTTGCCACTGCTACAGCCTGAGCCAAGCCTGGGAGGCTGCAGCAGACTCCTCCCTCATCTCCTTGCTCCGCCTTTTGCTTCCTAGAGTCCAGTCTTCTAAACCTAAGTCAGGTCATGCCGGTCAGCTTAGAGCCCTGCCAGGCCTTGTAGTCTACTCACACCTCTCACTGTCTCTCTGATCTCCTACCTACCACTCTCCCCACCCCTTCCTCCTGTTCCCATCCATGTCCCCCTGCCTTACCTCAAACCTCTCACCAAGGGCCTACATCAGAGACTTTGTAAAGACTGAACTTCCCTAGGGGTGAATGCTCTGCTCTCAGATGTCTACAGGGCTCTCACTTTGTCAGTCTCACATCTTTCCATGTCACCCTCCAAGAAGACTCTCCCTTACTTAAAATACTGCACTCCTCCTCTCCTTCTCCAGTGTTTTCTGCCCCCCCCCCCCGCCTACTCAGTTTTCTTTGCACAGCTATCATCTAGGAACCATCTGTTTCCCACTTGGTTTATTTATGATGTGTTCCCCACTTTCCAATCAGTGCGTGTGACTTCTATGAGAACAGAGGTATGTTTTATTCTTTTATCTCCATGATTCTAGAAAAGTGCTGGCACATTAAGATACTCCATAAATATTTGCTGAGTGTTGGTTTGATGCAAGTGGAGAGAGAAATGACGGGAAGTGTGGCAGGTGCCCGCTGAAGTCTCTTCCAGTAGTGAGGGTCTCTCTGGGCACCCACTATCACTCATTAGCTTCATCCAGTTGTGAGCCCTGACTCTGCAAGTCTGAGTGAGGTAGGTAGGACATAGAAGACAAGGTAAGTCAACATCCAAGAACTGAGCCCATGCAGGGTGACACACTGCCATGACTTCAGGAAGCCTGTTAGAAAGAGGAATAGAGAAGTTAGGGGAGGTAATCAATGCAGATGAGAGAAGCACTCCACCAGACCAAGCAGAAGGGACCAAGCTGGCTTTTCCAGGGCAAAGGCACCTAGTCTGCCTGCAGGGAAACTGACACACAGTCACTTCACACGTGTCACATGCTTTGCCTTTTGCTCTTGTCTTTCTGGGGCAGAGGCATGGTGTGTCCAACATGGCTTCTGACAATAGACCTGGCAGCAGCACCTTGTCAACTCTGCAGACATCTGTCTTTTGTCTGCACAGTTACTGTGCTTGCTTTATAATAGTCTTACAGTGAAGCAGAGAGGTAGATATTATACGTGGGTTGCAGATGAGGGATGATATGGCTTGAATCTGAAATGCCCCCCCAGACTCATGTTTTGAACAATTGTTCCCCAGCTGCACTGCTGTCTGGGGAGGCTTAGAATCCTTGGGAGAGGAGGCCTAGCTAGTGGGAACAAGACATGGGGAGCCTCTGGAAGTTAGCCTGGCCCCTGGTACAGCTCCCTCTGCTTTTTGGTGAACACCGTCTGCCCTGCATGCCTACCACTGTGAGCTGAGCTACCCAACCATGCATTCTCTTCCATGAAAGTCTCTCAATCATGGATCAAAATAAATCTTTGCTCCTGCAAGTTGTTTCTGTCAGCTATTGTGATCACAGTGACATAAAAGCCACCACTAGAGCTGGAGAGATGGCCTAGCGGTTAAGAGCGCTGACTGCTCTTACAGAGGACCCGGGTTCAATCCCCAGCACCCACATGGCGGCCGAGAACCATCTGAAACTCCAATTCTAGGAGAACTCCAGTTCTAGGGGAATCCGAGACCCTCTTCTGACCTCCGCGGCATTGCACTACACGGGTGCACAAACTTGCATGCAGACAGTACATTCATACACATACAGAAATAAATAAAATTAATAAAAAAAAATTTTTTAAAGCCACCACTGTAACGGAGAAATAAGCAAAACCAGCTCCTGTTTTCATCCATTTTGCAGCTGATCTGTATCACAGGCCACGTGAGGTCCCACATGATGCCCCAAGTTAGCATCATACTAAGCATCCATCCCCGAAAGACCAGCCCACACAAGTGGTCAGGGCTGACCGCAGACAGGACCCATCCACGGGAGTGAAGAAACAGAGTCTCCTGTTTAGACAGTCCTGCTCATGGCATCACCACGGATAGAAAAGGAGGTGAAATCACCATCCTCAGAACTCCTAGGAGAACATTCACACAGACATGTCATTTCAGAGAAGAGCTGCCCTGAACCAAAGGAGACGAGTCCAAAGCTGAGAAGGTATCACAGGTGGCAGATGGGGGCAGGGTGGCAGGGAGATGTGGGGACACAGAGATGTGCCACTCAGATCCTGTTTCAAGAAGAGATGATAGCCTGGCAACCAGGAGCGCAGTCAGCCCTCAGCAGTGAGTCTTGTCAGGACTGCCTCTAAGCCGCCAGGACTGCAGATGTCACCAAGCCCTCCAGGAGCCACAGCCAGACACAGGTGAGGGCAAGGGTATATTGGCCAACCAATGCCAGGCATTTCCAATGAGCTGTTTCAGCCACAGAGCTCCCTATGGGTTCACCCAAGCTGTGGTGAACATCAGAGAAAAACTTATCAGCAACAGGAACTCTTCCAGCAAGATCCATCTGAACTGTCAGGCAAAATGTTGCAGAAAACGGCACAGGAAAGACAGCCTCCCCGGAGGCACTGACCTGCAACTGCCATTCACCCAGCTTCTTTCTCCATGAGCAACCCCAGGGGCACCTGTGACCTCGGTTCCCTGACACATTCCTCCTCTCCACCTTGCTTCCTCCCTTTCAGGGGAGCACTTGTCCATGGTTTCATAAGTTTCTCCCAGGAAGTAGAATACATCCTCACTGCACGATTCGTCAGAATCCATTGTTCCTACTACAGAGCCAGTTAAACAAAGAAAAGACAGGGTAATAATATCCGTGTCCAGATGGCAGCCAGCCCTAAGTCAGAAGGAATTAAGTTTCTCTGCCAGACCCTGTTGGTGCATCTAAGAAACCTTTCACCTTCTCCTCAGACTCCCTAGATCTACTGGTAGCTTCAGATCACCAGGAAGAAGTCCCTTGTGGTTGATGGAAATTGAATGAAAGGAAAGAGAAAAATGCCACCCCGGGGTCAGAAGACTAGGAGTCTTGTCATCCATCACTCGGCTGGGCAGAAGACCTGAGGCGGCTCACTCACTCACTTACTTTCCAATGCCTCTTCCTTTAGAAAAGGACAGAAAAGAAACCAGCTTGTTACAGCTGGTTGAGGTCATAAGGAAAGCTTGTTTGCATCTTAGGATGGTCAGAGGTGGCAGTTCCAGGCTTGGCTTAGTGCTGTCACTGAGACTTGGTTTCTTGCCCCTTGTTCAGCTGTCCTCCTCATGTCAGATTCAGTTGAGCACTTGCTTCTCCCTCTCAGTCATCACAAGATGGCTTCCAGTAGCAGTATGTGTTTCTTTATTCAAACCCAGTAGGAAGAAAAGAACCTCTTTCCCTCCTGTGACTTCTTTCTCCTGTAGATTTTGGAAAATCCAAGGAACCTCATCTAGAAAAAAGTTCTAATGTGCCCCAAGATGCTTGTGGCCCAGCTTCCCCTCTTCCCACCCTGACCCTGAAGAGAGTCTTTGTCATGGCTGCCTTCCTTCAACCTGACTGAGCCAACATGTCGGTCCCTGAGCCTCTACCTACTGCCAGGGCTTGGCAGGTTCCGCTGGGTTGGAGTCATGAGGCCCCTCTGAAGATGGAGAAATTGTCAATCATGTCAGGAGAGGGAGGGGATGCTGGGAGGCTGCTTGCAGGGCACCTCCTATGTCCTCCCTTTGCCACACAACAATGTAAATTCTTTGGTAGATTTACAATTCAATGTCCTTGCATGCTGGGCAGAATAAAACTGGGAAAGCCACCTGTAGCCTTAAGGTGCTGTGAAAAGCCAACTGAGAAAGGATGTGTGAATGCCGGTCCTATCCCTTCCCGCTGGTCCTTCTGAGGTACTTGATTCTTCAAGATTCCTGTGGTTAGAATGGGAGGTAGTCATGGGTCATTCATGGTAGTGCTGCCTCATTCCTTTTAACAATGAGTGAGGCAGACATGTGACTTGGTCTTAGCCAATGAGACCAGAGAGAAAGTCAGCTGGAAAACTTTAGCTAACACAAAAGTAAGTGGATGGACACACTTTCACTGGAAATCGCCTAATCTGTATGTAACATCTGAAAGAACAGAAGTTATCTGTGGCCCTAGGGAAGCTAGTATGGTGCAGAGGTCAAACAAGTTGCAGAACGGAATGTTGATGAGCTACTGAGCTCTATGAAACTGTCCCAATTGGAAACCTTGGTCCATGGGCGAATAAACCATGGGATGAGAGTTTTAATCTAGTTTATTTTAATACTTGAAGTTACTTGCGGCCAAAAGCTTCCCGCTGATAAGAACTTGGCATCAGATATCAGGTTTCCTGATCCTAAATGGTGTGATAGTCTCAGTCACATCACAAATGAGTGCCCTTAACAGGGACCCCAACAGAAATGCTGGGCCACTCAAAGAATTAACTCATAAAAGAAAGCAGGAAGAGTTAGTTAGTCCCCTGAATTATGCTCATGGGGTATTATTGTGGAAGCAGGTGGATCACCCTATCAACATGGAGAAATAGTGCAGATTGGAAATTAAGAGGAATCAAGAGTGACCTTCTGGGGGTCTAGGAAGATATCAGTCAGCAAAGTATTTACCATGTCATCATGAAGACCTGAGTTCAGACTCCTAGTATCTGCACTGTGGTATATGCCTGTAATCCCAGCATTGAAAAGACAGAGACAGGCAGATCCCTGGGGCTAGCTGAACTGCTGAGCTCCAGGTGTGGTGGGAGAACCCCAGCTCAAAATGTAAGGTGACCTCTGCCCTCCACATTCACACACACACACACACACACACACACACACACACACACACACAAACCTGGTAAACTAGAGCTGGGTTCTCATCATCAGGAAGCTTCAAGGAGGCTGAACCATCACGGGCAGGGTGAGAGAGGACACCAGACTGGCCGACGTACAGGGCTTCTGCCCACCTCCCTGACACTAAGACTTAGCACAAGTTTCCATGCCCTTCAGTTAAGTAAATTGTTATCCTGAAATGAAGGGCTCACTACTTCAGGACCCAGTCACCTCACTCAATAAAGGAGCCTAGTGACCCCTCTGAGTATCTCTCCAGGGCTGTTTTGAGATCAGATGAGCAGACAATGAAAACAGCTGAAATTTCTCGATGTGTCCGACGCACCAGGCTCTGCTCTCACCGTGTACGGATTTATGAATTCACTGAACACTAGCAAGGCCCTGTAATGTGGACAGATCATTTTCCCTACTTCACAAAGGAGGAAATAGAGGCCCCGAGAAGCTAAGTAACTTGTCTAGGGTGATCACCAAGTACGTGAAGCTGGGTGCGAACTCAAGCACGTGATGACAGACTAGTCTCAATGCTGAGATGCCATGCAATACAAGGCCCCATTGAGAATCCTTCAGAAAGAAGCTTTGCCCTGAACTGCCAGTGACAGCAAGTCACTGATCCTGTTGTGATTTGTTTGTCAAGGAAGAGGCACCCAATGGTCCTCTTCAGTAATGAGCCCCGGGGATCCCGTGCTCCACAGCACGGGACACCCACGGGCTGGTCTGTCTCTTTTTCTCTGCTTATCACAAAGTCTCGGCACCAGGGTCCATTTCTAGCCTTTCCAATTTCTACCCCTTCCCTTTCCACATGTCCTAACTCCTGTGGCTTCATCTTTACTGTTAGCCTAATACTAACAGTGAGTGGGGTAAGAGGCAATAATGATGGAAGTTGGGTGCATTCTAATTAGATTATGTTCTCCAAAGCTGAGAATGAATAATTGCACATGCCAGGCAAGTTGCCTTAAAGACTTAATGTTACCAGATCTGCAAAGATCTAATGTTACTAGAAAGAGAAAAAGTGCAAGGAACATTCTGGATTATTTGACATTCATTCTTCAAAGGAAGCAATAAAAATGACCTAATAAGAAATTATGTTACAGACACTCATCAAGTCCACCCACCTCTCCACTCAGGATTCCTGTTCTTCAGGCCAAATCCAACCCTGGGAACTTTCTGGACCCAGCAGGCTATAATGAACCCAACTGAACTTAATGAGATTGTCATTACTCATCTCTGCCAAGCCAAAAGGAGAGGCACTGCATGGCACAAATTTCACACTCACACATATACCAACTAAATAATAATAAATATTTCTTGATTCAGGTGCTACCAGAATCAATCAGTCGGTAGTATGCAAATCCTCCTGGAGGCATCTGACAAAGGCACGGGGAAAGGACAATGACTTTCCCACCCCCCAAAAGTGGGATACAATTGGAAATGGTCCATGTTCCTGGGCTCAGATTACCAGGCCTAATTTATCATCCTCCTCCTATATTCTTATATAAGTAGTAATACAGATCACCCCAGCCAATTAATCAATCTGTAATTAGGAACTGACACGAACATTTACTACCATCAGGCATAATTTATATGATTACAGATGATTAAATAAAATGTAATTGAGTGAACAGGCAATTTGTTAAGCACATCTAGACGCAGCCACATCACCTAGGGCTGGAAGTGCTGGAGTCCCCTCCAATGGCAGGTCAGGAGGCTGGTCCTGGGAGGGGTTCCTTGAGGGTGACGGAGATGACAC
Source organism: Rhizomys pruinosus (assembly GCA_009823505.1). NCBI lineage: Eukaryota > Metazoa > Chordata > Mammalia > Rodentia > Spalacidae > Rhizomys > Rhizomys pruinosus. The sequence continues at coordinate 4,438,605 of VZQC01001095.1, read as the reverse complement.
GGTCTCTAGGGCCCGGTGGGGGCAGTGGAAGGGGGCCAAGCCACAAGGGTCTTGGGGCACATTAGCACTCGGGGTTTTTTCCTACATGAGGTCCCCTGAATTTTCAGAACTCCTCAGTCTACAAAGAAGAAAGAAGAAGGGTCATTTAAATGACATGCCCTGGGGCAAAGCAGTCTCATTAGAATTGTGCCCACTGTTTGAGGGAAGGACCCCTACCTCCCTGCATCCCAGAAGCATCCTTCTAGAAACATTTCTAACTGTGAAGTTCTCTAAAGACAAAGCTGGTGTCCAGCAGGAAATACTGTCCCCTTTCTAAAGGGAGCTTCTGAATGACACAAAGGGCCAGATTGTGCCTTGACTGTGTTATTACCCTCCTCTCTTTTAATTCTCCCCTTCTTCCCCAATTCCAAAAATGAGCTGCTGAAAGCTGTTAAATTTTCCCTGGATTTGCCATGGCCCCAAATGCTGTACTGACTGAATACCATTGCTTTAGGATGGCAATTGCAGGATTTCCAGTTTCATTTATCTCAGATAAGCGAGGAAAACATGTGTCCTGATGCAATTTTACACAACATTCTCATCAAGTCCTAAGGTAACTTAGAAAGCCCACCCTACATATTTCAAAGGAGATTCATGTCAGAGCCTTTGTCCCCATTGCTCCTTCCAGGAGGATATCCCAGCTCCCCCATCTTTCCTAACTAACCTTTCAGTTCACCCACTGAAACTCAAGACAGGCTTTTTTACTTCTCTCCAGGAACCATTCCCTCCCCCTCTCTAATCCCATAGCCTGCTGTCAGTACATTTTCTATAACCGCCACCTCCCCTATGTGAGTGGAATCCCTCAAGTTCTTCCCAAGTCATCTTCGTCTTATGACCCCATTACTTAGCCCCATATCAGGCACACAGTGCACAGTGTTGCCCAAACAAATACAAGGCTTTAAGATTTCCCAAGGATCACATCGCTGGTAAGGTATGGTGGAGCCTAGATTCAGTCTTGCGTCCATCAGACCCCAAAACTTATTTTGCTAACTCTACATTGTTTCTTTATATAGAATGTATGACCTTTGCCCACAGAAAACATACAGTCCAAAGCAACGAGCCAACAAAAAAGTGAGAAGAATAGAAGACACCACTATGAGTGACCACATAGCTTAAAAGTGCAGGAGCAAAAGCAGAAAGATGGAACTGAGGCCTATTGAGAAGAATATGAACTTGACCCCTACATCACACCATATGCAGAAATTATTCTAAAGGGGTCATAAAAATAATATTAAAAACTAAAAGTGTCTGGAAGAAAATATGCAAGAACATCTTCATAATTTACAGTTAGGCACAGTCTCTTATGCAGGGCACAAAAAGCAATAAGTATAAAAAATTGACAAGTTGGACCTTATTAAAATGTAGCCAATCAGGGCTAGAGAGATGACTTAGCATTTAAGAGCATTGAATGCTCTTGCAAAGCACCAGGGTTCGACTCCCAGCACCCACATGGTGGCTAACAACCATCTGTAACTCCATTTCCAAGGGATCTTCTGACCTCTGTGGGCATTGTATGACATAGTTGCACTTACATACATTCAGGAAATATACTCATACACGTAAAATAAAAATAATAAATAAAATATTTTTTAAAAACCTAAACTAGGGACTGGAGAGATGGCCTAGCGGTTAAGAGCACCGACTGCTCTTGCAGAGGACCAGGGTTCAATTCCCAGCACCCACATGGCGACTGAGAACCATCTTTAACTCCTGTTCCAGGAAAATCCAACACCCTCTTCTGACCTCCACAGCATTGCACGGGGACACGGGTGCACAAACCTACATGCACACAGTACATTCATACACATAAAAAATAAGTAAAATTTTAAAAAAATTAAAAAAAAACCCTAAGCTATCATTTAGAAAAGAATAAATGGACCATGCTCGGGAAGATAATATTTTTCAGACACATGTCTGACAAAAAATTATATCCAGGATATAGGAGAAACTCTGAAGTGAATAAGACAAACTAAAAATGGCTAACAGGGCTCAAATGTCGTGATTCTATTAATATGACATTATGGACAAAGAAGAACTTTAGGTTGAGAAAATAGACTGCTGGCTACCAAGGGTCGGAGGCAGGAGCATGGTACAGGCTACCAAGGAGCATGAGAAAACTATCTGCAGTGATGCAGGTGACCGACATCTTGATTATTGTGGCACACACTTCACAGTACACACTTGCAATATAGAACAAGGCATCCAAAAGAAATGAATTTACTGTCTATAATTATATCTCATTCAATCTAACTTATGCAAACAGACAAAAGGTTTCAATAGCTACTTCACAAAAAAAAAATAATAAACAAATGGTTAAGAAGCACTTGAAGCCGGGCGTGGTGGCACACGCCTTTAATCCTAGCACTTGGGAGGCAGAGGCAGGCGGATCTTTGTGAGTTCAAGGCCAGCCTGGTCTACAGAGTAAGTTCCAGGACAGCTGGGACTACANAAAAAAAAAAAAAAAAAAAAGCACTTGAAAAATTTCCCTTTGCTGCTGGGCATGGTAGTTCATCCCTTTAATCCTAGCACTCGGGAGCCAGACGCAGGTGGATCTCTGTGAGTTAGAGGCCAGCCTGATCTACAGAGTGAGTTCCAGGCCAGCTGGGTACATAGGGAGACCCTGTCTCAAAAAAAAATGCCATTGTTATTTACTCATTGAAGAAATATAAAGTGTCACAATGTGGCATCCTTTGTGTACTCCACAATGGTTTATATGGAAAAAAGCAATACCTGGTATCTTGTTACCTCTTATTTTTTAATCTATTCATCCAATGGACCCTCAGCAGTGGATGACAGTGACACAGGCACTAACCAGAGGCTCCCAAGACACCTCCCAGTCAGTGCACAGTCAAGGGCAGACAAGGCTCCTTCACACACCTTTGGCTGTCCAAGGAGAAACTCAGGAGTGGCCCAGAGAGAACTAATCCCTGTCTTGGAGCATTCAATTGTGCTTTAAGAACAAACCCAGAAGAAACTGGAAGGGAGCTAGAATTAAATCTGGCATTTATTTCTTGGGGCACACATCCCATTTGGGTATCCAACCCACACACATGGTTTTCCAAGTTGCCTGCTGTTTTAACTAGGATTCTTGGATGGGTTTCTGCGTAGGGCAACCCTACAGAGAATAATTACTATCCAGTGCCAGATGAGTGTTAGAAAATTACCATTTCTCTCATTCTACTCATAACCTAACACTAGGAGGTACGAGTTGGCCATGACCTTACCCTCTGTACGAGCCAGTGGCTGCTGGGCAAGATGAGCTGGTAAATAGATGATGTTGTGGTTTGAATGTACATGCCCCTCCAAAATTCAGATCTAAGAACAAAATATTGGGAATATTGAAAGGTGGCAGTATTGAGAGGGAAGTGGTTATGTCATGAGGCACCTTCATGAGTGAATTAATGCTCTTATAAAAGACATTGAAGGGAGGCGAGCATGGTTGCGCACGCCTTTAATCCCAGCACTCAGGAGGCAGAGGCAAGCGGATCTCTGTGAATTCAAGGCCAACCTGGTCTACATAGTGAGTTCCAGGACAGCTGGCCTACAGGGAAACCATGTCTCAACAACAACAACAACAAAAGACATTGAAGGGAGCATTTTAATGCCTTGCACCCTTCTGCCTTCCACCATGTGAGAACACAGCCTTTGCCCCTCCTCCCCTGTGAAATTGCAGCAATGGGGAGACACCTTGGAAGCAGAAAACAGCGTAACATGTGAAGCTAGAATGTCCGTAGAAACACAAACACTAATGGCCATTCTAGCAAGGTCTTATGTTTCTACATAAGAATCGTCATTGAAAAATGGAGAATCCATTATTTGTGACAAAGTGGCAAAGGACTTATCTTACTTATGCCTTTTGCAGAGCAAGGATGATGGCGTAGTTAGTTGCTAACTTAAAGACAGCACAGGGCAGAGGATAGAGCTGATGGGTAGTGTTCGCCACATGTTCAAGACCTAGATTCCACCTAGGCATGAAGGAGAAAAAGTAGCACAAACCAAATAGATTTTCTTTCATTTTTAAATTTATTTTTATTATATATACATATATATATATATATATATATATATATATGTGCTTTGCCACATATGTGCAATGTCTATAGAAGCCAGAAGAGGACATTGGATCCCCTGGAACTGGGTGCCCTGGACAGTTGTTAGCCACCATGTGGGTGCTAGGAACTGAACCTGGGTCCTGTACAAGAGCCAATGCTCTTAATAGGTGAGCCATCTCTTCAACCCCAGAGCTAAACAGTTTAGAAATGACAAAAGCTGGGCTGGAGAGATGGCTCACCAGTTAAGAGAGTGTACTGCTCTTATACAGAACCTGAGTTAGGTTCCCTGTACCCAACATCACAAACAACTATTACTCTAGCTCCAGGGAATCTGATAACCTCTTCTGATCTCCATGGGCACTGCGCACATGTGTACAAACCCACACACAGACACATACATATACACATAATTAGGAGAGATGGCTCAGTGGTTAAGAGCACCAGCTGCTCTTGCAGAGGACCCGGGTTCAATTCCCAGCACCCACATGGTAGCTAAGAACTGTCTTTAAGCCGGGCGTAGAAGCTGGGCATGGTGGTGCACTCTGGAGGCAGAGGCAGGTGGATCTCTGTTCAAGGCCAGCCTGCTCTACAGAGTGATTTTCAGGCCAGCTGGGGCTATAGGGAGACCCGGTCTCAAAAAAAAATTAAGTCTTTTTAAAAAATAATAACACATTCATACTCACAGTTCTGAAGATCCTAAGTGCAGCATCAAGGTGTCAAAGTATTTATATTTTTCTAAAACCTCTGAATCAATCTGTTCTGTGCCAGTCTCCTAATGCTTAGGTTGCTAGCAACCATGGGTGCTCCTTGGCTTATAGACACACCACTCCAAGTTCTGCCCATGATGGCAGTGTTCTTCCTATGAACATCTGTGTCGCTGTATGCAAGTTCCCCTCTTCCTTTAAGAAAACCAGTGATGAAAATATGACCCAACTTAACCCCACACAGCTTCACCTTCACTCTAACTTTGCATCCACAAAGCCTTGTTTCTAAAAGAGCTCTCATTCTGAAGACCCAGGGATTAGGACTTGAACACATCTTTTAGGAAGACTTGCTGCAACATACAACAAGTTTTGGAATCATTCAGTCTCCACAACCACCTTGCAAAGTCCATCTTGAGAATGTTGGCCCAGCAGGGAGCCCTGGCCCACAATCTGCTTGGCGTCCGTCCTCATGTCTATAATGGCAGAGCTTTAGTCCAATGCGAGCATCAGATACACACTAAGCCAATACATACCTTCCCTGGGACTTTTGGATTTGGGATGAGAAAAAAAAAATCTAGGCTGCCTCCAGCAGTCAGAGTATAGTCATATTTTATGCTCTGGAAAAATTACATATGCTGAGACAGACCAAAGATAACAGTCAGAAGAGGGAAAGAAACAGAGAATCTCCTAATGTCACAGTTTCTGCTTTACTACACTTCAGCTGTTCAACATTTCCTTCAGTTCACGGGGCTAACACATCTTTCTTTTTGCTGAAGCTAACCAAAGTTGAGTTCCTGCTACTAACAAAATAATCATAATAAATGATGAGTAATGTAGACTTAAATCTCTCTCTCTCTCTCTTCCATGGAGTTAATTGGTCTGGGAAAACTTAGCATGTTTTGTCTTAGTGCCCCTATGGCCAACACAGCCTGACACATAGGAGGCACCTGATAAATGTTCCTAGGAAAGAAAACGTGGAGCCAAGTGACCAGGAAGCAGTGACCTTCAAACACTGGAGGACTGCACATAAGAGCTGCTGTAGAAGCTTCTTCTGCCAGGAGAGCAGATGTCTAGTCTTGTCTGTCCTAAGGACGCACAGATAGAAGAAAACAGTGCTTTGCCTTTTTTCCCTGGGGTGTGTTAAACAGTAGCCAAAGAGTTCATGTGGGTGGTTTTGACTTTACAAGGAAAGAAAGGGGGAAAAAAGTAAAAGGAAACCTGACCAAGGTCTCCCTGTCCTCTGGCCTCCCTCCCAATCACAGGCTCCCAGACAGTGTCACTATGCCACCAGGCTGAACTACCTTCTCAGCAGTACTGTGTGGGCTCACTGGAGCATTATTTTTCAGACATTACAAAGTTTCTTGGGTCCCTTGCTAAAAAGGTAGATTCTGTTTCAGAAGGTCTGGATGGAGCTCCTGACTCCATTCAAGAATCACAGGTCTTTGGGCGCTCATGAGACTTTCATCTCTGACCCAACATTTATAGCTCTGTTAATGTGAATTTCTACCCTCCAGGGCATGACCTCTGAACTCTATTCCCCCAGAAGAATTAGGCAAGGGAAAACCCAAACCCTGAATGCTTGGATGATTGGATTACAGGGAGTCCCACTCATTAATAGAAGATGCCACAGAAGACAAGAACCATATCAGCAGCAGCAGCAGGAACTTTAGTCACACAAAGGTAAGTTAAAATCTTGACTCTGATTTTAATTTGCATTTCCTTAATTACTAGCGACGATGAACACTTTTTTTTTTTTTTTTTTTTTTTTTTTTTTTTTTNCTTTTCGAGACAGGGTCTCCCTGTAGCCCCAGCTGTCCTGGAACTCACATTGTAGACCAGGCTGGCCTTGAACTCACAAAGATCCGCCTGCCTCTGCCTCCCAAGTGCTAGGATTAAAGGCGTGCGCCACCACGCCCGGCGACGATGAACACTTTTTAAGATGTTTCTCAGCCATCTTTACTTCTTCATTTGTGAAGTCTCTGTTCATCTCTTGACTCCATCTTTTGAGTGAGTCATTTGTTTTCTTCTTTGAGTAGTTTATATACTCTAGATGTCAATGCTCTAACAGATGTATCACTAGTGAAGGTTTCCTCCCACTCTGTGGGTTTTCTTTTCACTTCTTTGATTGTTTCTCTTGCTGTACAGAAGCTCTTGAGTTTAATAAGGTCCCATTTGTCAATTGCTGACCTTATTCTTTGCGCATCTGCTGTCTGGTTTAGAAAGTCTTTTCCTACGCCTATTGTAGGTTACTACCAACATTTTCTCCTATCATTTTCAGAGTTTTGGGTTTCACATTGAGGTCTTTGATCCATTTGGAGTTGATTTTTACATGGCAAGAGGTATGGGTTTAATTTTATTCTTCTACAAGTGGTGATCCAGTATGCCAACACCGTTTGCTGAAGATGCTGTCTTTCCTCCATTGAGTCTTCTTGGCCCCTTTGTTGAATATGAGGTGGCTGAAATTGGATGTGTTTAGGTTCAGACCCTCAATTTTGTTCCATTGATCTATGGGTCTGTTTTTGCGCCAATACCAGGCGGTTTTATGACTATAACCCTGTAATATAGTTTGAAGTTTGATATGCTAATCCCCCCTGTATTGCTTTTTTTGCTCAGGGTGGCTTTGGCTCTCCAGGGTCTTTTGTTTTTCCATATGAACTTTAGGATTTTTTTTCCTTTTTTTTCAAATCCAATTTTTAATTGAAGCTTTGTGCATGTAGGATGTTTTTTTCCTAGGTCTGTGAAGAAGCTTGTGAGGATTTTCATTGGCATTGCATTGACTCTGTATATTACTTTGGGCAGGATGATCATTTTTACTATATTCTTCCAATCCATGAGCATGGGAGGTCTTTCTATCTTCTGGTATCTTCCTCAATCTCCTTCTCTGGTAAGACTAGCTATGATCAAGAAAACAAAGGATACCAAATGCTGGAGAGGTTGTGGGGAAAGGGGACCATTTATCCACTGCTGGTGGGAATGCAATCTCATGCAACCCCTGTGGAAAGTAGTGTGGAGAACTCTTAAAAGACTGAAAATGAGCCTACCACCTGACACAGTCATACCACTCCTTGGTATATACCCACAAAACTCATCCTATTGCAGATACATGCACATCTATGTTTATTGCACCTCTATTCACAATAGCAAAGAGCTGGAAGCAACCCAAGTATCCCTCAATGGATGAGTGGTTAAAGAAAATGTGGTACAAGGCCACTAAACCAATAAAGCAAATATTGGTCTCCTCGAGTCAAGCAAGACTCCTCCATCAGCATCAGCTACTCCTCACTTGCCTGGAAATACTGTGCAGCAGTGGCAGCCACATGTCTGTATATCCCAAATCTAATTGGCTAGTAGCTCTCTCCTTGGAGGAATAATTCACGGCCGATGCCACAAGCTTACTCTAGTGGTTAGGAAATGTTATAAGCCACAGTAAGACCTTGTCATTTTTTACAGAAAAGCTATAGTCCATGGATTAGCATACCATACAAACATCTGTGTCTATAGCAACGTAACCTACCATAATAATTAGTACTGTTTAAATGCCTGTATATCTGATTGCTTGTGCTTCATTAGTAGGATTGAAAGGTTATTCCTGGATAAACTGTCAACCTATGAAAGGAAACAGCCTGAACTGATCAGAGTCCAAAACGACAGCTCCAAAGAAAATAGACTGTACTGCTTCTCGCCCACCTGTGCCCCTTTTCTAAGCCTAGGGAACAATCTGCGGAAGAGGGGGCATGGTAGAAAATAAGGGCTGCGATTGGGGCGAATGGTGAAACTACAGCAATATAGACTGGACACTTATTTGATCAACATGATTGTACATACAAGCCCCTCCAGCTGGATGGTGGGAGCCTTGGGTTGTGTGGGTTTGGGCATAGCTGCTTGCAAATTGGTTTTACATGAAGGATGCTTGTATTCACCACCTATTACTTATTGTTAAAAAAATCAAATAAAAGAGCCGGGTGTGGTGGTGCACGCCTTTAATCCTAGCACTTGGGAGGCAGAGGCAGGCTGATCTTTGTGAGTTCAAGGCCAGCCTGGCCTACAGAGTGAGTTCCAGGACAGCTGGGACTACAGGGAAACCCTGTCTCGAAAAGANACATACAGAAATAAATAAAAATTAATAAAAAAAAAAAAAAAAAAAGTCAAATAAAAAAATTGAGATAAAAAATAAAATAAAGTTTTTCTATGCAGAGGAAAAAAAAAGAAAATGTGGTATATCTACACAATGGAATTCTATACTGTAGTAAAAAAGGACATCATGAAATTTGGCAGTAAATGGATGGAACTAGAAACCATTATGTGAAGTAATACAGTCCCCAAAAAGCAAACGACATATGGTGTCCCTCATTTGTGGATGCTAGCACCAATTCTCTCTCTTTTTTTATTTTTTATTTATTCATTTATTTATGTGTATGAATGTACTGTCTGCATGTAGGTTGGTGCACCCGTGTCATGCAATGCCTCGGAGGTCAGAAGAGGGTGTCGGATTCCCCTGGAACTGGAGTTAAAGATGGTTTTCAGCTGCCCTGTAGGTACTGGGGATCGAACCTGGGTCGTCTGCAAGAGCAGTTGGCGCTCTTAACCACTGAGCCATCTCTCCAGCCCCTTACCAATTCTCTCTTTAGAAGGTGTGCTGGATAGCTTTGGTGTCAACTTGACACACCTGGGTTGAGGGAGCCTCAATTGGGGCATTGGCTCCATTGGACTGGCCTGTGGGCACATCTGTGGAGTATTGTCTTGATTGTTGAGCAATGTGGGAGCGCCCAGCCCACTATGGGTGGTGCCACCCTGGGCAAGTTGTTGTGTATTGTATAAGAGGGCAAGCTGAGCATGGGCCAGGGGAACAAGCCAGTAAGCAGCATTCCTCCATGGCCTGTGCTTCAGCTCCTGCCTCCAGGTTCCTGCCCTGAGTTCCTCCTGCCTTGGGCTCCCTGAATGATGAACTATGACCCAGGAGATGTGAGCCAAATAAATCCTTTCCTCCACAAGTTGGTGTCGGTCAGAGTGTTTTGTCACAGCAATTGAAGAGAAACTAGAACAGAAGGCAAACTGAGTAATTGCTTTTTATTTCTCTGTTTTTTATTTTTTTACAATACCTGATGTTATTTAGTAAATACAATACTGATGTTACATTGCTTTGTAATGTAGGAAAGTAAAATAACATTGTTTATTAATCTGCATACAATCCTACTGTCACAATGTGAAATCCTAAACATGTTTTGGAATTAACCTAGAGTTTACTTTCAGATGTCATAATTTTGATGTATCTGCAGTGTCCATATAGGCATATTTTAGAATGATATAAATGAGAAGAAACAAGAATGACAAAACAGACTGGGTCAAAGATCTGACATAAACAATACAGTTAAGCCCAAAATGGTAATCTTCAGCATCAAAATTTTAAAGAAAACTGAGAAAAAGATGAAAGACATGTATGGCAGAATACATGAGCTCTGAAGGGAAGGGGGCAAGGAAGGGGAATTGGGTCTAAATTTGATTAAGAAATGTTATATTAAATACACAAAATTCAATAAGAAAAGAGAAGAAAAAAATCTTGACTCCATCACTTACTTGGCTGTGTGACCTCTGTCAAGAAGCTTCTCCTCTCTGAATCTTAGAATTGTCTGTAAGATGAGGAAACAAGTTTAACTCTTCCACAAAGCTATGATATCATCAACATTTGTAGAAAAATTAGTACAGTGTCATAGATCAAATAAGGGTGTATCTGCAGACATTGGGAAAGATTTTAAAAGATGAAACTGTAGAGATTTAAACACTCCTAAAAAAGCATGAGGTAAAAGCTTAAAAAAAACTCATCACACACACACACACACACACACACACACACACACCTCATACATGCTCAAAGAAAGAGGGAGAGATGGATTTTTCAAAGTCAAATTCAAATATGATTTCCTCTTTATCTACATAGCAAGCACGGAATTGTTAAGGCAATCCAATGAAGAGAGACTCAGAGGTAAAGGAAGCCTGCTGGCCCTGTGCTTTCTGGATCACAGCTGTGTATCCTGTGGACATGGTTTAAGTTTGTTAATTAACATCCGTCCTCCTTTTTCCTCCTACATTCAGGGTGGCAGGGTTCTAAGAGCTTTGAGAGATTTATTTTTATCCTTCAAGTGGATAAAAGACATTAACGAAACCATTCGAGACTTCAGGGACTGGGTTCCACCACAGAAGCCAAGAAGAGGTAAATATGAGTGACCATTATTATTAAATGTCCTCTTAGCAAAGGTGCAACCATAGAATGGCCTGCTGGGAAGATAAGCGTGTGGAAAGTAGGGAGAGAGCTACACGTGCATTAGATGTAAAGAGGCACCCCAGCTTTCTTATGCAGAAGAGTTAATGAAATCACTCTGTGGAAATGCAGACTCCCCCCCCCCCGCCCCACCCCCGCCCCCGCCCCACCCGCCGGACTACCAGCTGGTCCAGTCCTTAGACGTATAGTGTTCTGTTATGACGGCTCCCACAATCTGGGTCAGCACAATGTTTAAACTCTTAAGTGGAACCACTAATCTCCGCTAATCTGACTATAAAGATGTGACCTAATGCTTACTACAAAAGAATTGGTAATGCATGCTCCTTTCACAGACTGGCTTCACATGTGCCGCCTCCTGTGCAAAGGGCAGGATCTTCAGGATTGCATTTCATCATTCAAATTCTATTCCCAAACCTTCCTGGAAATCTCTTCACAAAAGAGGACAAGGATTTAAATGGCACAGCCACCATGGCACTGTTAATGCCTATAGGACATTAATGCAGGGGACTCCTGGCATTCTGAGCCCCTATCTACTGAGCCCTCTTTTACTTATTTTTTTTATTTTATTTCTGTATGTGTATGAATGTACTGTCTGCATGCAGGTCTGTGCACCCGTGTCGTGCAATGCTGCGGAGGTCAGAAGAGGGTCTCAGATTCCTCTGAACTGGAGTTAAAGATGGTTCTCAGCCGCCATGTGGGTGCTGGGGATCGAACCCAGGTCCTCTGTAAGAGCGGTCAGCGCTCTTAACTGCTAGGCCATCTCTCCAGCCCCTGAGCCCTCTTTTAAACTGGAAGCACAGCAATGACAGGTGATAAGTATGTGGCTTGGCAGAGCTTCAGCCTTATAGATGGAAGGTCTGAATGGCTGTAGGCTGATTAGACCAGTGGGCACAGCTTCATAACTCTGTGACCTTTGCCTAAAAGGCTGCCCCATCAGGGAAACATGACAGAGGTCTATTCCTGGTTAGGGGCACTTAGGGACTTTGGAAAAGTCGTGGCATGGCTCTTTATCACAATGAACCTAACTATGGAGTAAATGTTGGTCATTTCTTCATCCCTCTAGCCCTTTCTACTCCTTTATCTGGGCTAATATTTCTGAATTCCCTGAAGAAAAGAAGAATCATGGTTAAAATCCCACATTCCCATCCCCTTTCCAACCTACTGATGCAGAATCTTTCAAGATAGGATTCCTGAAAACCGTGTGTGTGTGTGTGTGTGTGTGTGTGTGTGTGTATGTGTGTGTGTATGTGTGTGTGTGTTGTATGGTGTAGTGTAGCATGTGCAGGCCAGAGACTGATGTCAGGTGTCTTCTGTTCTTCTCCACATTGTTTACTGGGACAAGGTCTCTTGCTGAGCTGGGAGCTCACTGGTTCAGCAATGCTGCTTGGCCATAAGTTTCAAGGATACAGTGTTGGGATTATAGGTGCAAGCTTCCATGTTAGGCTTTTTGTGTAGAGTCTGGGATTCTGGAGATCCACACTCATGTTTGCAAACTTCCTGTTTGCATAGCAAGCACTTTTCCAACTGAGCATTCCCTCAGCCCTGGAAGTCCCATTTTAATAAGCTCTGCTGGTGAACTCCAAATACAAAGTGCTATATTCACAATCTAAGTTTCTCAAAACTGTTGTAGGAACCTAGATAGAAAAATGATTACGCAGGCTGGAGAGATAGCCTAGTGGTTAAGAGCACCCACATGGCGGCTAAGAACCATCTGTAACTCCAATTCCAGGAGAACTCCAGTTCCAGGGGAATCCGAGACCATCTTCTGACCTCCGCGGCATTGCACGACATGGGTGCACAAACCTACATGCAGACAGTACATTCATACACATACAAAAATAAATAAAATTTAAAAAAAAGAGAAATGATTATGCATAAAATAACCCCAGCAGAGCAATTGTTCTCAAGGAGTTCCCATAGTATGGCAAGTTCTTAAGGGAAAAGTTAAATATATTGGGTGTAGAAATGAGAAATGGGCCTAGTAGTACAGGTCTGTAATCCTAGATGTTCAGTAGACTGAGGCAAGGAAGATCACAAGTTCAGGGACTGCCTTGGCTACAGAGTGAATTCAGCCAGCCTGGGAAACTTACTGAGACTTTGTCTCAAAGTGAAAATTAAAAAGAGGGGTAGGGGGGCTGGAGAGATAGCCTAGTGGTTAAGAGCACAGCCTGCTCTTGCAGAGGACCCGGGTTCGATCCCCAGCACCCACATGGCGGCTAAGAACCTTCTGTAACTCCAATTCCAGGAGAACCCCAGTTCCAGGGGAATCCAAGACCCTCTTCTGACCTCCGCGGCATTGCACGACACGGGTGCATGGACCTGCATGCAGACAGTACACTCATACACATACAAAAATAAATAAAATAAAAAAAAGAGGGGTAGGGACATTGCACAGTGGTAGAGTACTTGCCTAGCATGAGCAAGGCCTGAGTTCACTCCAACACCACAAGGGGGCAAAGGTATAAATTTGGAGTACAGAAAGGTTGTGACCTCTCTTTTTTTTTCATATATTTTTAATTAATCTTGATTTTTGAAAATATGACATTAATAAAATATTACAATAACCTTCCCTTATGCTTTCCATGGTTTTAGTTACTCATGGTCAAGCACAGTCCAAAAATATTACATGGAAAATTCCAGAAATAAACAACTTGTAAGTTTTGCACTGAGTGCTATTCTGAGCAATGTGATTACATTAATTCCATTGAGCTCCATACACAGCCACCTGGGGCTGGGAATCATCCCTTGGTCTAACCTGTCTACTCTGTGTATATCACTGACCAGCCATTCTGGCTATGAGGTCCACTCTCACTGTGCTGCATGGTTTGTGTCGGAGCATTTACCTACTAGCCTAACAGGATGCCTGACTCCATTCCCTCCCTTTCATCTTATCACCTAGACATCAGGTTACCCAATATCATCACAAGAAGTATAGGCCTAGTACATTAAGGTATTCTGACAGAAAAAAGAATGCACCCTCATACTTTTGTTACAATCTGTTAGAGTATCTCTACTATATTAGTAGGTGTTCATTTCTCTCTTACTATGCCTATTTATAAATTTATCATTAGGTATAGGCTTAGGTCTTGGGATGATCCCCGTGAATAAAAGGAGCTGCTATTCTGAGTCTGGGGTGTTCTTTGCATGTTGCAGTAACCTCTCTTATAGTCTATGAAGGACTGCTGAAAATATATCATATCTAGCCGGGCATGGTGGTGCATGCCTTTAATCCTAGCACTTGGGAGGCAGAGACAGGTGGATCTCTGTGAATTCAAGGCCAGCCTGGTTGACATATTGAGTTCCAGGCCAGCTGAGACTAAAGGGAGACCCTGTCTCAAAAAGACCAAAAAAAAAAAAAAAAAAAAAAAAAAGAAAATCATATCCACACCTGACTCATTAATTCGACCACCAACAAGGTTCTCCCGGCCTTTCCTTCCCTACAGTTCCCATGTCTAACTCCTTAGAAATAAGAAAGAACATTTAGATGTATCCATGACTATTAGCAACATAAAGTCTAAAACTCAGGTGTGAGTCCTTGAATTACAACTCACCACTGAGCATTCCAGTCTTAACCCAAAGAACAACTTCATGACCCTTGGAAAGAATGCTTCCCACTCTGTGCACAAGTCAAGCTGTCTCTGGTCTGGGTTTTCTGATGAACCTAAGTAGAAGCCAGAAAAATTGAGACTTGACTTATTCATGAATGTCAGATTCCAAGTTCTCTGTTTCTTTCTTCTTACAGAAGTCACCTCTGGCAGCCATGATCCTTAGCACCCAGACCTCTCCACAACCCTGAGTCCAGCCCCACCCTACTACTGGCTATGGACCCTGAACCTCAGGGGCTTTGGTGTGGGCCCACAATGTTTCCCCTGACCATAGTAACCAGGAACAAGCTTGTGGCCTAAAGAAAAGTCAATCTGAATCTTTACCATAGTATTTTTTGGTTTTTTTTTTTTAAATAGCAGGAGAGAGAAAGAAAAAAGAAAAGAAAGAAAGAAGGAGAGAGGAGAGAAGAGAGAGAAAGAAAAGAAAGGAAGAAAGAAAGAAAGAAAAGAAAAGAAAAAAGAAAAAAGAAAGAAAAAAGAAAAAAAGAAGAAAAGAGAAGGAAAAAGAAAGAAGAGAAAAGAAAAGAAAGAAAGAGGAAAGAAGAAGGAAGGAAGGAAGGAAGGAAGGAAGGAAGGAAGGAAGGAAGGAAGGAAGGAAGGAAAAAACAAATCTGGGGCTCTGTGTGCCACTGTCTCTGCCTTGTAGAGAAATCTGCATTAAGGAGTGAAGGCAAAAGTATGAGAAAACTGGGGCGATGGCTCAGAGGTTAAGAGCACTCGCTGCATTCCCACCACCCATATGACAACTGTCTGAGACTCCAGTTCCAGGGGATCCAACACTTTCTCCTCTTCTGGCCTCCTTGGGCAGTGCATACCTGTGGTGTGCTTACATACATGGAGGCAAAACACATACACATAAAACGAAGATAATAAATAAGTCAGAAAGAATGAGAGAGGCAGAGAGCAGAGAGCAGAGAAAATGCATCATCTGAGAGTACCAAAGACCAGCCCAGCCCTTTCCATGGATAGACTAGTAGGGCTCATAAGCTTCCTCTTTAATGATGAGACTAGCTCAAGATGAGTTTCTATCAACTTCCTGCCCTCAGATTTCCAAGCCATTACATACATGTGTCTCTCAATTTAGTCTGGTGTCTCTTGGACACAGATATGAAAATCACTTGGATTTGTTTGGTGCTCGGCATTTACTCATCTGTCCATGTCTGTATCCATCCTGCTAGCTGCCTATCTGCATAATACATGACAAGCACTTTGTAAAGACACTCACTGAGAGCACAGGATCAGGCAGCCATATCTTGGTCCTTTTGGAGCTTACATTCCAAATCAATTCTCAGAGTATTGTAAAAAGAAAAGGGGGGGACTGGAGAGATGGCTCAGTACACTGACTGCTCTTGCAGAGGACCAGAGTTCGATTCCCAACACCTACATGGTGGCTAAGAACCATCTTTAATGTCGGGTATAGTGGTGCACACCTTTAATCCCGGCATTCAGGAGACAGAGGCAGGTGGATCTCTGTGAGTTCAAGACCAACCTGGTCTACAGAGTGAGCTCCAGGCCAGCTGGGACTAAAGGGAGATCCTGTCTCAAAAAAAAAAAGACTCCATCCTATTGGTAAATCTGAGTGACACAGGGAAGTCTCCTCCTAACATTTAGTACTGCCTAAGCACTGAAGGATGAGTGGGTGGCATCCTTCAGGTGAGTAAGAACACAGGGAATTATCTGCTGGAAGTCTGTGAATCTTCAGAGAAGTACAGAGCCCAAGAGTGGTGGCACACACTCATAATCCCTGTACTCAGTAAACTGAGGCAAAAAGATCATGAGTTTGAGGCCATTCTGGGCTACAAGGGAGACCCTGTCTCAAAAACAATAAAGTCAAAGAACAGAAGGGGCAGGAGACATTGTTAATAGCTGGAACAGAGTGAGAAATGAGAAAGAGGCAGGTAGGAACAAGGCTGGTCTGTGCGCCCTGGGATGGCATATTCCTGATCTTTGCCAGCCATGGAGGTTTTCCAGCTAGGAGAGTATTAAGTGCATTTACACTTTAAGAGGATGACTGGGCTGCTGTGAGGAACACACTGGAGGAGCCAATAGTAGGCATGGCAGGAAGATTAGGGAAGCTCCTGTCAGAGTGAATAGACCTGAGGGTTAGAGCAGAGCGTGTTATCAATCACCCACAGTGGGGGTAAGAGAAGACTTCAGCTTCTGGCGCAAGCACCTGTGTAGTTTGTGATGTCACTGACTGATCTGAGACTACCAGAGAAGGACTAGGCTTAGAGGGGAAATTCTGGGTTCAATATGAAAAAGTTTTTACGATGTCTGCAAGACATCAATGAAAACAGCAATGGTTAATGCCTGCAGTATTTCACTGACTTCAGATCGATATGGCAGGTTTATCATGCCCACTTTACAGGTGAGCAAAATGAGATTTGCCCATATATACAGTTCGGTTGTATTCCTCTAAGTGGAACCTAAATCTCCTGCATCCTAGCCCATGTTGTCATTAAAGCTATGATGAGTCCCTGTTTAAACATACTAAGCAAATGTACTCTTACATAACAAGAGGCACCAAGTCCGTCCAAAGTTGTGTTCTGTGAAATCCAACACATGATACAGTTTGATAACCTAAAGAGAAACACAGAATCATCTTTGTGCTTCTTATGGCTATTGTCAGCCTTCCTTCCAATGAGAAAGCAGTACAACCCCAGTGGGGTTGAAGTCTTCCCTGGGCTTTGGATTTATCCTAAACTCTGCAACAACATTGGCAAAAACTGTCAGAATATATTCATTCTAATTGGGAAAAGGAAACTATCTCTGAAATTGGTTTCTTTATCAACCACACCTATGATGAAAAGGACAAATGGAGTTTTGTTTTTAAAAAAAAATCAATAGATTGACTCTTATGGAAATCATTAATGTGAACTGTTTAGCAAGAGGTTGATTTTTTTTTATTCCTGGTAAACATTCCATATAGAAATAAAAATAAAAAATGAAACCACATTCTAGTGAGCCCTTGATGGAGAGTCATATCTGTCCCATTTCTGATGTTTCCTGTGCCTTGGCTTCCAAAGGAAGGTTATATTTGGCTTGGGGGATGGGAACAGGGCCAACACTGGTTGTGAAAGGAAGAATAATTTTAGTTGGACTCAGATGAAGGGATGCTACCGTAGATTCTTGAGCAACAGTGTAAGATAATGAAAGCTATATTTGCCAAAACCTCATTCCAATACTGTTCTTACTAGGAGTCAAATCACTAGCTAGAGGAAGAGTACATTGGGGAAGGGACCCTTGTTATCTAAGTGACAAGCTTCCTCATCCTAAGCCCTGTGTCAGTAGCTTGGGCCCTGGAAGCTCTTGATAGAATAAACATGCGAATGCCACAGGAAGGGCTGGAGACTGGAAAGAGTTTTATGGAAGATGATGAATTCTTTGTCCTGAAATATCGTTCTAATGGATAATAGGAGCTTTTTTCTAGTTGGATAGAAAGAGCATACATTTCGCCGGGCGTGGTGGTGCACGCCTTTAATCCTAGCAGTTGGGAGGCAGAGGCAGGCGGATCTTTGTGAGTTCAAGGCCAGCCTGGTCTACAGAGTGAGTTCCAGGACAGCTGGGGCTACAGGGAGACCCTGTCTCAAAAAGACAAAAAAANAAAAAAAAAAAAAAAAGAGCATACATTTCTTAATTTTATTTATCTTATTTTATGTGTATGAGTGTTTTGCATGCGTATAAGTGGATCCGCGCAATGCCTGTGGAGCCCAAAAAGAAGAGGGCATTGTATCCCCTGGAGCTGGAGTTAAGGACAGTTGTTAGCTGCCATGTGGGTGCTGGGAACTGAACCTGAGTCCTTTGAAAGAGACCACTAAACCATCTCTCTAGCCCCTCCACCCTCAAATCAGCATATATACAGTTATGGATTTATTACTTCATGCATTAGAAGTGGTCTTCACTTCTAAACATAACTTGTCAGTCGAGAATCCTAACTGGTACTTGGGAGTTGGGGAGTGTTTTAATTTCTCAGTTGATCTCAGATAATGAGGAAGGGGGTGCCCACCACACAGAAACTATGGGAGTCCTGGAACTTCCTGTGTTTCATCCAGCTTTGGTGCTTACCAGCACAGGTCCAGCAACACTGGGAACTGAGCAGTCACTTAAGCCAGGCTCTTCTGAAAGAACAAATGCTGTATTCTCCAACTCTCCCTGAAATAGTCTCCTCACACTGATGGCAGGCACGGATCCCATGAAAACAACTAGAGATCCAGGACTCTGGGTGCCCACAGTCCAGTCCCATATCATCATTCCCTCAGTCTTTTCAAAAAGCTACATCCCCTCCTTGTGTCTTACTTTCTTGCTGGAATCAACAAGGACTAGTCTGTAAGGTCCGTTCCAGAAATGGAACAGTGCAGGTCATTTACCAGCAAGTTTTCCGTTCATTTTTCAATGGAGACTCTACATCAAATATGATAGAGAGAAGTTACCAAAAGCCACCTCTCCATAAACGAAAATGCACACTGGTAAGATGGGCGGAGGTGAGGTGGGGCAACAGCTCTGGGTCAGTTGGCCACCTTTGCCTGCATTTAACTCCAGGCTGAGGGTACAGGGTCTGGAGAGGTATCTGGTCACCAGGGAACTCCACTATGGGGCTCTTGCACTTCTCTCCTGGGCCTTCAAAAGGCTGAGTTAAGAATTTTCCAGGTAGGGAATTCTTTGGAGACTCCCTGGTACAGTTTTTTTAAGTTTCCCCTGAGGAATTATGAGCCTGACAGCGGATAGCCTGTCTATTTTTTAAGGGAAAGAATTGTCTATCCATGACAACAACATACACACACACACACACACACACACACATATACACACCAGCCTCCATGTTCCATGTTCCCTGAACCTCTATACTGACAACTCACCTCCTGCTGCCAGAACTGGGACCCCTAAAGGAAAGGGACTCCTTTGTTGGGAAAAAAAAAAAAAAAAACGAAAAAAAAAGGACAATCCTATTCTTTGGTCATTAATCATGCCTGTAAGAGCGTTTATTAATGTCCTGTCAAGTGCTCCGAGTAAAGGCAGCCTGTTAGCTGTCCTCCCTCCCGGTTAGCTGTGTGCAAACACTAGTGATTAAGCGCCAGATTTAACATCCTCATGAATATTTAAGAGGTTGTTTTTGAAAGTTTCCTGTCCTTTTACACTAATAGCCCCATTAAAACCTGTTTACAAGCCAGTCAAGAGAATAACTGTATGCACTTAAAACAGGAGAGTAGTCCCCCAAGAGGGGCCCCAGAACCACGTGAGGATCAATATGCTGCTTAAAGTAAGACTGTCTGCCTGCTCCCCCTACCCCAGTGGAACCCAGACCCATGAGAGCCACGAAAGGACCTGGAAAGCACCCAACTTGTTAATTACGCCAGTGAGGTAGGGGAGCAAGCCCTCATTCTTGGGCTCCCTGTTGCCTTTCATGGGGTGACCCCAGCTCCACAGACTTCCTACAAGTTGCCCAAATGATGTTAACAGCATCAAGCCAAGGCCAGAAAGAAAGTGTGTCCTAGCAGTTGCCCAGCCCTGCACCCTCTTCTGCGCCAGGACCAACCCAATGGATCTCAAGCAGCTAACGAGGGTGAGAGAGGAAGCAGTGTACCACCTCGTCCTTAAACCTGATACTTCCCAAGGCCTCAGACTCTAAAGAAATGAGAGCAAGTCAAGTCCAAGGACCCCAATAGCACAGCAGTCTGGGGTTGTTTATTCCAGAAACAAACAGCTTTCCACAACATTCCCTGAGTTGTCAATAAAATAAAAAGTAATAAGTCACAATGTCTATGTGTAATGAAGTAGGAAGGATTGCAATACAATTCTTTTAAAAGTCCATCTAGAGGGCTGGAGAGATGGCCTAGCTGTTAAGAGCGCCAACCGCTCTTGCAGAGGACCCGGGTTCGATCCCCAGCGCCCGCATGGCGGCTGAGAACCGTCTGAAACTCCAATTCCATGAGAACTCCAGTTCCAGGGGAGTCTGACACCCTCTTCTGACTTCTGCGGCATTGCACGACATGGGGTGCACAGACCTACATGCAGACAGTGCATTCATACACATACAGAAATAAATTTTAAAAAATTTTTAAAAATATTAAAAAAAAAAAGTCCATCTAGAAGAGTTAGAAGGTTTATAGTTTGGAAGCCTAAGGACCCAATGCTGCAGCCACACATAAATTTATCTCCATAATAGCCCACTTACCCTCTGCCTTTTCCTGCACTAGCTTCCTGCCTCGTGTTTTCACCAAAGAGTATTCAAATGAATCGAGATTAATACCTGAACTAGAAAGACAGGCTGCCCTCAGGAGCCTGACTCACCCTGGTATTTGGTGTCAAGGAATTTTATAAACTGGTGATAAACTCAGCCTTTATTAGACTGTGGTGGTTACTAGGTGTCAGCTTGACACCTAGGAGGGAGGCCTGCCTTGGGGCATACATATGAAGGATCGTCTAGATTAAGGTTAACCTCTGAGCAAGTCTGAGAGGGATTGTCTTGATGACCTTAATTGATGTGGGAAGACTCATCTTAATTGCAAATGGCACCATTCCCTAAGTGGGGTCCTGGGTTATGTAAAATGGAAGGGTAAACTAAACACTGTGCTTGCTTGCCTTCTCTACTCTCTGTTCCTGGTTGTGTGGTGACTAACTCTATTACAGTTGTATGCTAACTAGCTCCTTCAAGCTCTTTTTTTTTTTTAATTTTTATTTATTTCTGTATGTGTATCAATGTACTGTCTGCATGTAGGTTTGTGCACCCGTGTCGTGCAATGCCACGGAGGTCAGAAGAGGGTCTCGGATTCCCCTGGAGCTGGAGTTCTCCTGGAACTGGAGTTTCAGATGGCTCTCGGCTGCCACGTGGGTGCTGGGGATCGAACCCGGGTCCTCTGTAAGAGCGGTCAGTGCTCTTAACCGCTAGGCCATCTCTCCAGCCCTCCTTCAAGCTCTTGATGCCATAACTTCCTGCTACGATGGACTGTATTCTTGAACTGTGAGCTAAAATAAACTCTTTGCCCCTTAAGTTGCTTTTGTCAGACTGTTTTCTCTCTGCAACAGAAAATAAGACAGCAAACTTGCCATCACATTAAGTTATACTAAATACTCAGAACTCACCGCCTCCCAACCATGCTCTTTTTCTCTTGCACCTGGGAGGTAAAATTATCCCTTGGGGTATCTATATACTGCTGGCATCTGGCTCTCCCAACATTGTGTTCAGTAACAGCACTTGCACAGCCTGAAACTAGTCAGTGAGGATTTACCTCATAGAAACTGTTAAATGTTACAAATGGAGTTTGTTTGGTTCCCTCTCCCATATACTCCAAGGTATTTGTTGAGCAGCAACAGACGCGTTAGCGCAACACACCTCAGGTCTTTGAGTCTTAGAGTGTGGATCCCTGTGGAGTTAGAGAAAGCTGTTATGTGCAAAGGGAAACAGAGTGTTGCCAGGTATGCACCTTATTCTGCCCCTAGGTATGTGACCTCAGGCAAGTGGCATCTTCTGTCTGGACTAGACAACTCTAAGGCCTGTTCTGTTATGCACTGTCTGGTTTTATGACTCCTCTTTTACTTTTAGGTCAAACAGACATGATAGCATAGCATTCTGGCTACTGGCCAGAAAAATTTTTCAAATACTTTTCTGAATAGCACAATAGCAACTGTTGTAAAGCAATCAAAAGGACCCACTGTGATCTGACTCAACCAAGCTGAGTCAACCAATAGACCAACTTTCTTTCTTGTGTCTGAAATTCACCATTTCCTAATATTCAAGGTGTTTCCCTAAAATAGGAGTCTCAAGAAATCTTTCTGTTAATGCTTGATAATTAATGTTCAATATTATGATCCAGAGTCTTGATGCCCTGGGAAAGAACAAGGCTCTGGAGTTAGACCCGGGTTTAAGTTTTTGTCCTAATTCACTGTTAATGCTTGTGTAAACTTAAACAAGTTACTTGACAGCCTCGACACCCACTTTCTGGTTAAGGAGGTGAACCATTCTGGAGTGGTAGATGACTGACGCCTTCCTGAAGAGCTGTTTCAGTGATACTGATTCAAATTAAGTGTCTATTTTATGACTTGGGCATCCAGGTGGAGTGGATCACCTGTCTGGTGTCCAGCTGTGAAGATATTTCCTCTCAGAGTTGAAGGCCATCAAGATGTCCACTAGGGAGCGCAGATGTGCAAAGCAGAATGAACTCACTGGGCGGAATACTATGCAGCTTGTCCCAGCAGGGGCGGAGAAGCACATGGATCACTCTCAGAGAGTGGAAATCTCAGAAAGAACAAACCAGAATGAAATGCCTCGGCATGGCCATTTATGCAAATGAAACTAAATGCACACTGAACAAAATACATTTTACAAACACATGCACAGACCACAAGACAAACATGGGACATATTTAGAATAATTGCCTATGTGCAGAAAGAGAAATATGAGTGGAAGATTATCAGAAAGAAAGATACTTTAGTTGGTCGTTACAGGAGAGAGGCCAGTTATAAGCAATAGATGCTGGAATTCCATGTGCTGAAAAATGTGACTAACTCTGTTCTCATTTAGAAACAGTTACTGGGGCTGGAGAGATGACTCAGCGATTAAGAGCACTGGCTGCTCTTGCAGAGGAGCTGGGTGCAGTTCCCAGAACACATATGCTGGCTAACAACTGTCCTTAACTCTAGTTCCAATGGATCCAACACCCTCTTCTGACCTCCACAGGCATTGATTAACAAGGGTGCACTTACATACATGCAGACAATACACTCATACATATAAAATAAAATTAATAATAAATAAACTATTCTTTAAAAATACAGTTACCATGAAGACCAAATAGATAATATGTGTGAAAATTATTTGTACACCATGAAGTGTTTTTTTTTTTTATTTTTTATTTATTTTTCTCTAAGTGTATGAATGTACTGTCTGCATGCAGGTCTGTGCACCCGTGTCATGCAATGCCTCGGAGGTCAGAAGAAGGTGTCGGATTCCCCTGGAACTAGAGTTCTCCTGGAATTGGAGTTTCAGATGGTTCTCAGCCGCCATGTGGGTGCTGGGGATCCAACCCAGGTCCTCTGCAAGAGCAGTCGGTGCTCTTAACTGCTAGGCCATCTCTCCAGCCCCATGAAATATTATTTAAATGTTATTATTATCCCTGTCTTTATAGCCCAGATAGGAAAAATTCAAAAGGGTTTGAAGAGAATATTTAATAAATAAAGCCTCATGTCTGTCTTGATAAGTTTAAAGAAGACTTTTTTTTGAAACAGGGTCTCCCTATAGCCCCAGGTGGCCTGGAACTCACTCTGTAGACCAGGCTGTCCTTGAACTCACAGAGATCCATCTGCCTTGCCTCCCAAGTGCTAGGCTTAAAGGTGTGCACCACCATGCCCAGCTTAAAGATGGTTCTTAGCCACCATGTGGGTGCTGGGAATCCAACCCTGATCCTCTGAAAGAGCAGTCGGTGTTCTTAACCACTGAGCCATCTCACCAGCCCTAATGAAGACTTTTAAAGTCTCTTCATTAAATATGCCTCTGTAAATTTCAAGTTTATAAATAAAACGTACGGTCATTCCAATTATTCTTCCTCTAAGCTGCATACCTGTGGTAGACACTGTCTTTGTCCAGCCATGGCCATTCCTCCTGCTTTCTTAGAGGTACGGTACCCACCATTACACAGGCATCAGCATGCCTGTGGCCAGGGATCAACTGTGATTCATTGACCAGCACCATAAGGCCAGGTCCAGTGCTTAGTGAATATTGTGACTTGGTTCAGAAAGCAATGTAACAGAAAGTTTGCTTGCAGGAAACTTTGGAGAATACTTTTTCCTGGAGGGTAGGGGGAGAATGACCATCAAGTAATAAGCCTAAGAACAAAAGCTAGCCTGCCAGGGTCCCATAGAAACAGCCTGGTTCCTAGACAGCACCACGGGGCATACCAAGTCTAAAACCTTCTGGATTTCTAGTTATGTGAGATTACTAAGTGACTCTTTCTTTAACTTACTGCTTCGTCAGATGTTCCTGCAGCTACAGGCATCTCAGATGGTTTTGTGTCTAAGCTGGCCTGTCCTTGGAAGGAGATCTCTATTTCCCACACAAGTCCTGGGTAACGCCATGCTCCTCCTTCCTGCCTGTGGTTTTCCCCAGTGCACCTGGAAGTCTACAGAAGCAAACACTTGTGGTGTACAGCAAGCAAAATCTGTCCATAGTACAAGTAAGCTGGGGAGAGCTGGTGTTGGTGAAATAAACCAAATGTCAGAGTCTCTGAACATGTGTCATATACCTAGTTCTACCTCTGAGCAAACATCATGAGAAGTGCCTGATGAGAACAGATGTGGGCTGGAGAGAAGACTTGAAGCCATATAGAGTTGCCTCAAAATAGCAGAGAAGAGCTATGTATGTCACTTGGGTTTATTCTATGTCCTCCCACTGGGCCAACATACGAGTTAAGGTTGTACCTTGAATCAATTTTAGCTTAACATTTTAATTAGAGTTGCTCTACCCAGGCTAGCTCATTCTGTAAGGCTGAGTTTCTGGGCCCTTGATGTGTCCAAATCAGAAAGTCCTTCATGGAATAGCAAATCTCTAAAGGTCCATTCTAAAATTGTGAACGTAATCATCTTGATAAAATTCAAAGTCTCTTCAGGACCATCATTTAGTGAATACAGGTGACAGAGGAGGGAGCCAGGCTAACTGGAGAATCTGAGGTCATCAAAAATTCTCTTCCAATACTGCGTTTGTTGGAAAACAACTGGATATGGTCATTTCTTTTAAAAATTGGAAACAGAAAAAAATTGGAAATAGAGTTACTATGTGGTGAAATAATTTCACCTCTGAGTACATATCCCTAAAGGATGGAAAGCAAGGCTTCAAATAGGTGTAAGTACACATGAGTTCATAATAGCATTGCTCACAATGGCTGAAATAGATGAATGAATACACAAAAAGTGACATATACCTACAATGGAATACAGTTTGGCATTTTAAAGGAAAGGAGGCTGGGGAGAAGTGTCAATTGGTAAAGGACTTGCCACACAAGTGTGGACCTGAGTTCAATTCCCTATACCAGCAGTGTTCACCTGTAATCCCAGTACTGGGAAGAAAGAGACAGGAGGGTCTCTAGGGCTCACTGGCCAACTGGTCTGGCTGAATCAGTGAGCTCCAGGTTTAGTGAGAAACACTGTCTCAAAAAATAAGGTGAAAGGCCTGTAGATACAGCTCAACAGTTAAGAATACATACCACACCTTTCCTGTTGACTGGATGAATGTTCGATTTCCTTTTTCATTTGCAAAAGAAACAAAGAAGTGAAGAGAAAACCCACAGAGTGGGAGGAAACCTTCACCAGTGATACATCTGACAAAGGGTTAACATCCAGAACATATAAATTATTCAAAAAACAAAGGAGCAAGAAAACAAATGACCTACTCAAAAGATGAAGTCAAGAGCTGAACAGAGACTTTACAAATGAAGAAGTAAAGATGGCTGAGAAACAGCTTAAAAAGTGTTCAACATTGCTAATAATTAAGGAAATGTACATTAAAACCACTTTAAGATTTCATCTTACCCCAGTAAGACTGGCTATGATCAAGAAAACAAATGATACTAAATGCTGGAGAGGTTGTGGGGAAAGGGGAGCACTCATTCACTGCTGGTGGGAATGCAAACTGCTGCAGCCCCTGTGGAAAGCAGTGCAGTATGTGTTTATCTGCCTAGTCAATTTACATACATATCATTGTCTTGTTTTATAGGGATCACTGGGTGTGTAAAATATTTAGCAATTCTCCAGTGTGAAGAGCAGAAGTACTTCTGGTCTTCTCCTGGATATTCTTTGGAATGTATTTACTGTTTATTTTATTTTTTTATCTTTCTTACCCATTTTTGCATCCTATCTC
The DNA here is from genome assembly GCA_009823505.1 of Rhizomys pruinosus. Classification (NCBI taxonomy): domain Eukaryota; kingdom Metazoa; phylum Chordata; class Mammalia; order Rodentia; family Spalacidae; genus Rhizomys; species Rhizomys pruinosus. The sequence continues at coordinate 4,412,083 of VZQC01001095.1, read as the reverse complement.
ATTAATTTAATAAAATTATGAAATCCTTTTAAAATTCCACAATAATTTGATTTAGTTCTTCACATACAAGGAAAACAAGGAAAGCACTTGACCAAACGTAGCAGAGAAGGAGGTAATCTTAAAAGCATGATGACTTTAATACATGATCAATATGTAATCCTCTCCACACATAACACTTATTATCAGTACTTGAAGACTTGTGAGTTGGAACTGCATGTTATTTGAAGGATCTAAATTTTGGTGCACAATAGTTGTACATGATTTCATGGTTATATAGTGAAATGCATTGAAATCTAGTATTGAAACATAAATGTAAAAATAGTTGTGAAAATTGTCTATTATATTTTCCTTGTGTGTCTCATTTGTTTAGAGCATAAAATTTGTTTTTTTAATTGTTCTAACTGAATAAGGCTAAGTGAATATTGTAATTGAAAATATATTTTAAATCCTTGTCATGAGTTTTTTTTAAAGAACCTATTGAATATTGTATCATTCCTGATTACAGAACTTTGTGGGTGGTTTTAAATTTTATACTTCTATTTAAAAAAAGACTCTTTTTTTTTTTTTGGTCTTTTCGAGACAGGGTCTCCCTGTAGTCCCAGCTGTCCTGGAACTCACTCTGTAGACCAGGCTGGCCTTGAACTTACAAAGATCCGCCTGTCTCTGCCTCCCAAGTGCTAGGATTAAAGGCGTGCGCCACCAAGCCCAGCTTAAAAAAGACTCTTAAAAGACTCAAAATTAACTTACCACCGGACCCAGTCATACCACTCCTGGGTATATACATACAAGACTCATCCTATTACAGAAATATATGTACAACCATATTTATTGCAGCTCTCTTTTTTTTTTATTATTATTTTTGGTCTTTTTGAGACAGGGTCTCCCGGTAGCCCCAGCTGTCCTGGAATTCGCTCTATAGACCAGGCTGGCCTTGAACTCACAAAGATCCACCTGCCTCTGCCTCCCAAGTGCTAGGATTAAAGGTGTGCGCCACCATGACTGGCCTATTGCAGCTCTCTTTACAACATCAAAGAGCTCAAAGGAACCCAAGTGTCCCTCAACTGATGAGTAGGTAAATACAATGTGGTACATCTACACAATGGACTTCTACGCAGCAGTAAAGGACATGATGAAATTTTCTGGTAAATGGATGGAACTAGAAGCCATTATGCTAAAAGCAGTAACACAGTCCTAGAAAAATAAACAATGTATGGTGTCCCTCATTTGTGGCCCTAGCACCAAATCCTTATTTGTAAGGCAAACTGAGTGATTTTTTTTCTTTTTTAGTAAATATAATATCTAATGCCACTACAAGAAAGAGTACATTAATGCTGGGTGTGGTGGCACATGCCTTTAATCCTAGCACTTGGGAGGCAGATGCAGGCAGATCTTTGTTAGTTCAAGGCCAGCCTGGTCTACACAGTGAGTTCCAGGACAGCTGGGGCTACAGGAAGACACTGTCTCAAAAAGAAAAAAAAAAAAAAAAAAAAGTGAATCCCTAAATATGTTTTGGACTCAACCTATAGTTTGTTTTTAGACGTCATAATTTGGGTATTATGTGTGAGTATGTACATGCATACTTTGGAGTAATACAAAATTAAAGGGAACAATGACAAAAAAGACTTGTTCAAAGAACTGACTGAAACAGTAAACTCCTGCCCTAAGCAGTAAACTTCTGCATCAAAACATTAAGAAAAAGGACTGAGAAAAAGATGTGAGACATATATGGCAGAATGCATGATCTTTGGAGGGGTGGGGGCATGAAAGGGGGAATGGGTCTAAATTTTATTAAGAAATGTATGAAATGTGAAAAAGTTCAATAAAAAAAGTGTTTGAATCTAAAAAGAAGAGTACATACCAGAAAGGATCCCACACCCTTCCTCCAGACAGAGATGATAACAGGCTGTGCCATCCCCTCTCCAGGAAAGTACTAAAGTTCCTATGGGATCACAGTGGACTTTTATACAAAAAACAAAATGGATGGAGAATAGAAAACGTATAATGGCTGTGAAGGCCCCAGTTTCGTGTATGTCAACTTAGCATCTTCTGATGGTCGTGAACCCACTGCAAAAAGAAGACGTGCAAATATCAGGGACAGTAAAAGCCATGCTGAGTGGGCCAGGTCAGGGTGCTGAAAACAAAACCAGTTTTAGAGAGATCCTTCCACACGGGCTCTCAAAAGCATGTGTGTACTTTACTTACAAAGTCCACTGCACTAACAGCCCCACCAAGATTCCTGAATTTCCAATTGTGCCTGAAAACTGCACTGGAACTACTGACAGCTGCCAACTTCCTAGACTGTTAAACAAAATAAATTGTAATAAGCAGCTAGTTTTTTTTGGTATTTTTTTAAAGAGTGCCTACTGCTCATGCAGAGGATCCAAGTTTGATCCTTACCACCCACATCAGGCAACTCATAACCACCTCCAATTCAAAGTCCAGGGAATCTAATGCCCTCTGTTGGACTCTACAGACACCTGCACTCACATGTGAATACACACACACACACACACACACACACACACACACACACGTGCTTTAAAATAAATAAAATAAACTTTCAAAAGATAAGGTGGAGGGGCTGGAGAGATAATCACAGTTAAGAGCACTGGCTGTTCTTGCAGAGGATTGCTGGGTTGTTCTCAGCACTCACATGGCAGCTAACAACTGCCTGTAATTCCAGTTCCAGGGGATCCAATGCCTTCCTCTGGTCTCCAAGGCCAGTGCATCCTTGCAGTACACATACATACATGCAAGTAAAACATTCATATACATAAAATAAAAATAAATAATTATTTTATTTTTTTTTTTTAGACAGGGTTTCCCAACTGGCCTAGAGCTCACTATGTAGACCAGGCGGGCCTTAAACTCACAGAGACTCACCTGCTTCTGCCTCCCAAGTGCTAGGATTAAAGGCATGTGCCATCACACCCGGCATAAATAAATTTAAAGAACATAAGACAACCGACATTGATCTCTGGCTTCCACACACATATGCAAACTGGCACACACACATATGGACACACACACACAAAAAGAAAAAGGTTCTTATACAGACATTACACTTAATGCAATAAACCAGTCATAAAAAGGACAAACAGCCAGGCGTGGTGGCGCACGCCTTTAATCCAGCACTCTGGGAGGCAGAGGCAGGCAGATCTTTGTGAGTTCAAGGCCAGCCTGGTCTACAGAGCAAGTTCCAGGACAACTGGGGCCACAGGGAGACCCTGTCTCGAAAAGACAAAAAAAAAAAAGAACCAAAAAAAAAAAAAAAAAAAAAAAAAAAAAAAAAAAGGACCAATAGTATATGATTCCATTTACAAGAAGGACCTGAAGGAGTCAAACTCGGGAATACAGAACATAGCAGGGTGATTGTCAGGGACTAGCAGAGGGGAAGGATGAGCTGTGGCTTAGTAAGGATGAGGTTTTAGATCTACAAAATGAAGAGGTCTGGGGACTGGTTGTGCAACATAAATGTATTTAGCACTACTGAACTATATACTTGAGAATGTTGAGATAAATTCTAGATTCTGTGTATTTCCCACAGTTCGTATAAAGGAATACAGTGATTATTTTCTCTGAATCAAATTCAGGACCCAGATCCAGGCAGTCTGGAGTTCAGGGACCCCTCCCATACCCTACACCCAAAGAAGGACAAGCCCATTCTCAGTGGGGTCAAAAAAAGAGCAGGGAGCAGGTGCAGTCACTGCTCAGAATGGAGTCCTGCTTTGGAGAAGTCAGACCCCCTCCCGTAGATCTGACTCATGAGGTAGACATCTCTCCATCTAAACCAAGAGTGCTAGGAAGAGGCACCTAATTAAGAGAGTTATCTTTGACATCACTCATCCCATCCCCTCTATTGTCAGACCCGGAAGACTGAAATTATTTTGTCCAAGATGATGCTCAGAACTGGTGACAGTGAAGACTAGAACCATCAGAGCTTCATGAATTGGCCCCTCAATCCCAGGTAGGTCACTGGGAGTATTATTTAGCATCGCTAAAGAACTTCATATTTGCAAAGTGCTTTATGCTCATTTATTATTCATACACTAATGAGAATACTTAGATTGGCCCTTTTCTCCAAGGAGCTCAAAGCACTTTGTAAATGTTAACTCATTCACCCCCTATATCCCAATGGGACTGAAAGAAACCCTCATCCTTGCCTCTGCACTTGGTAAAGACTAAGGCCAGCAAAGACGGCAGGCATGATGGACAGCCAGCCCAAAGGCAGGATGCTTGAGCCACTGTACTCTCTGTGTCTTTTACCTAGCTACTGGCAGGATGCTTGAGCTCCCGTACTCTCTGTGTCTTTTACCTAGCTACTGGCAGGATGCTTGAGCCCCCGTACTCTCTGTGTCTTTTACCTAGTTACTGGCAGGATGCTTGAGCCCCCATACTCTCTGTGTCTTTTACCTAGCTACTGGCAGGATGCTTGAGCCCCCGTACTCTCTGTGTCTTTTACCTAGCTACTGGCGCTTAAATATAAGCATCTGATAAGCTATTTCTCTAAGGTTGTATGGCATGTATCACAGCAGAGGGACACAAGTTTAGAAGGCGGGGAATGCACAAACACGCTCTAACCATACCAGCCATCATTTACTAAGCATTCGCCACATGCCAGATTGCCAGTTCCTCGGTCATCTTGACGAGTCCTTGACTTCTCCTTATGACTGGCTAGTGCCCACTGCCCTTTTTCCTAGGCGTGGTCAGGGGTTCTAGTTTCAGTCCTGTTGCTGTGATAAACCACCCTGACCAAACACAGCATGATGAGGAAAGACTTCCTTTGGCTTACGCTTTCAGGTCACAATCCAGGGAAGCCAAGGCAAGAACTCAGGGCAGGAGCTTGAAACCACGGAGGAACCCTGCTTATTGGCTCCCTCGCTGGCTTATGCTCAGCAAGATTTTTTATACAGCCCAGGACCACTTGCCTAGAGATGGAACTGCTGACAGTGGGCTAGACCTTCTGCCACCAACTAGGGAGCAAGGCCAAACCACGCCCACCTGCCCACAGGCCAGTATAATTGAGGAAATTCTTCAGCTGAGGTTTCCTCTAGGTTGTGTCAATTTGATAATAAAAATTAACCAGGACATCAGGTCAAGCAGCTTGCCCAAGGCTACCCCTAGTCACGGCAGTACTGTGACAGGAACGCGGCTCTAACTCCTGGGCTTGGCTCCATGGCCACCTGAGGAACTGCCCCCCCCCCAGTGCTAAGGAGCAAACATGCAGAAATCATAGCTTGAGAAGGTTACAAAATCCTGTTCTTGGAAAAGCTACTCACCAAAAGCAATAGGAGAGCAGAGGATAAGGGACCCTTAACAGGGACATTTACCCCTTTCCTCTTGCATCCCAGCACCTGCAGCTTGTCTAACATAGCACTGTGCACGCCATAATATGTCACCCTTTCAAGACTGCCTGTCCTCCTGCCAACTTTAGCCCTGTGTCTCCACTGTATGCCGAAGTAGTGCCCAACCTAGCAGGTGCCGAGGATATACTAGTGGGACAGAAAGGAGAATGTGACTTTGATAGGAGACCTCAGTACCTGTCAGACGCTCCAATTGTCAATCCTTTTGTTATTCAACATTTAAAGCTACTGATATAAGTCAGAAGTTTCATTTTTTTAAAAAAAATGTGCACCCCTCATCTTCCACAAATAATCCACAAGTTATGACTGAGTAGTTCCAACAGTGCAGGGCTAGAAAAGCTGTGAGGAGAAAGTGGTATCTGAACAAGACTGAAAAGATGGGCAAGCGTGAAAAGCACTTGGAACCCAAAAGAGGCAATGAGTATGCTCTATGGGCAGAATAAGAGGAAGACCCGCCTACCAGAAGCAGGCTCAGGGGACATACCTCAAAGCACTTCTTGCCAGCCACAGAAGTCTCATCTGCCCCTTGAGAGCCAGCCATTGGTAGAGGACTGGCAGTACCTTATTTAACATGAACCCCAGTTCCTTTCCTTTTGTTCAGGAACAAAGGAGAAGGTGCTAAAACCAGGGTGTTCTCCCTTAACGAATATAGACTCACTGAGATTCGTAACTTGAATTTCTGGAGGAAAACCTGAGAGTCAATAAAGAAGCAGTGCAGCCTAAACAATATTAAAACTTCCTGGGACTGAAGTAATTAGAATTTCAAACACTAATAAATGACTGTACAGTTAATTAGCAATAGTCGTAAAAGTCTAAGAACAAATATACTATGTATTAAATACAACTAATGTAATTGCTGCACACCGATTGAGAAATTAAAGAGGGAGAGGCTAGAAAGTGAAAGTGCTTGCCACACAGTGTCTGCCAGAAGCGGAAACAGATTCTCTCAGTCTGTGTAACCACAACTACTCATGACAATAATATTATTATCATATCTAACCATCTTGTTGGACCTTAACTGGCTTTTATTGCTGTTGTTGTTGAGATGATTTGATTATTTTTATCTGTGGAAGTGTTTTGCCTACATATGTGTAAGTGTACCTGTGTCATTCAATGCCTGCAGAAACCAGAGGAGGGTGTCAGATGCCCTGGAACTAGAGTTAGAATAGTTGTTAACCACCATCTGGGTACTGGGAACCTAACACAGATCCTCTGCAAGAGCAGCCAGTGCTGTTAACCACTGAGCCATCTCTCTGTCCCCCAACAGCTGGCTTTATGCACAGATGAATAATATATAATAATATATAATATATAATGTATATAATATATGTGATAATATTATAGTCACTTGCCCAACTTGAAATGATCCTTCCCCAAATCTTGCAAAATGATCTCCCTCACTACCGTCACAGCATCTTACACACATCTTCAGGCCTCCTTGAAGAAAAGGTTCATGGGAGAACGCAAAAGCCCTTATAATGTTTTACTACAAAAAAAATGTAAATCTTCCAGGTGTGGTGGCACATACCTTTAATCCCAGCACTCAGGAGGCAGAGGCAGATGGATTTCTGTGAGTTCAAGGCCAGCCTGATCTACATAGCGAGCTCCAGGCCAGCTGGGACTAAAAGGAGAATCTGTCTCAAGAAAGACCAAAAAAAAAAAAATAAAATAATAATAATAATAATAATAATAATAATAAATCTGATCACGCTTCTAGATTTAATGGCCAATTTCTAGAAAATAAAGCTGAAAGAGGCAACAAACTAATACCAAATAGATTCAGAAATGAAAGATAAAAAGAACTGGAAAATTACCTCAGTGGTAGAGTATGTCCTTAGCGTGCTTGAGGCTTGGGTTCTATCCTTAGCATCTCAGGTTTCAGAGGACCTAAGGTTGAATAGTGAAAAGACATCCAGCAATCATGTTCTCTGGTATTTACCAAAATATGCTGAAAACATACATCCTGCACATAGATGTTATAGTGGCTTTATTGTTAACTACAAACATGTAGGAGTATCCTTCAGTAGATGAATGGGTAAACTGTGGCACATCCTAACAATGGAATATTATTTAGCTGAAAAATAAATAATAAAGCCACAAAAAAGAGGAACCTTAAATGCATAGTTCTAAATGAAGGAAGCCAGTGTGAAGGGTCACCTATTGTGAGGGTGCAACTCTACAATACTCTGTGAAGGGCAAAGCCAGTGAGACAACAAAAAGATCAGTCACTGTCAGGCACTTCAGGGGGATGACTATGTGGAAGAAGAGGAAAACTGGGGCAGAGAAACCAGTCTATGTGATACTGTAATGATAGATATATGTCATCATTGTCTAAGTCTATAATGTGAACAATGCCAATAGTGAGCCCTGGTGTAAGGCTATGGTCCTTAGCTGATGACGAAGCTCACCAGATGTAATGAATGGACCACTCACTGGGAAGGTGACAATAATGGAGGAGGTTGTGCATGTTTTAGGGGAGGGGAAAATCTCTGAACTTCCCTCTCGATTTTGTTAGGAATTCAAAACTGTTCTAAAAATTAAGAAATAATTTTTATTTAAAAATTAAGGAACAAATGTAGCTTACAGATTTTGTTCACTATCATAAATTTCTAAGAAAATTCAAACCCTTAAACATTAAAGCCAGTTTACCAATGGTCTAAGTGGGATTATAACCACACAGGGTTGTGCTTGGTTCTTGGTCCATTCCTGGCTTGTACTGGACTTCCAGTTGTAGATTCGGATTAAAGGGGCAAAGACAAGTAAAGGGTTACCTTTGACTACTGAAAGATATTTTTTGGTCTCTGTCTATTATGCAGGTGTTGTTTTTGATATCTGTTCTACCCATTTCAAGATAACTTGACTCAAGAAAAGCTAGGTTTACTTCCCTGAACTAGTGGCATGCACCCCAGAAGGAGATAATTTGGATGAACTTGGTAAATTTTCTCAGCTTAATTCTGGTCAACAGGTATGTTCCCCATTACTGGAAAACTACAAACCATTATATGGGGTTTGGGAAAGTAAAGAGACTACTTATGTTTACAGTAAATCATGTATAGTTAAGATATGCCTAAAATTGTTTAAATTTCTCTTATCAGCTTTGCCTGCTTATCCTGTGGTGTTAAATTTCTTCCAGGCAATGTTTATACAAGGCTTTCTTGGGCTTTTCTTCAAGCTTTATCTAAATATGATACAGTAATTAAAAGGACCAGATTGGTGTAACTTTTTTGGATGCTTAATGCCCATACCTAAGGCCCATACCAATTCGGCCAAGGGATTTAAGGGACAATTTTGTTCCTTGCCCTCTAAGGTCAATTCCCCCCCAGGGGATTTTGTACGAGAACATCTCTTAAAATGTTCTGCAATTGTAATCCTAGCACTTGGGAGGCAGAGGCAGGCGGATCTTTGTGAGTTCAAGGCCAGCCTGGTCTACAGAGTAAATTCCAGGACAGTTGGAGCTACAGGGAGACCCTGTCTCAAAAAGACAAAAAAAAAACAAAAAAAAAAAAAAAAAGAAAAGAAGTTTCTGGCAATTGGTGAGTCACTCCAGGCTTCTTATGCAGGGAGGTCTTGGGGATCCACCAACAGAACCCTAGCCCACGCTTTAATCGAGCGGATATGAGGAAGCTCATATAGAGGCAGTTCCTTGTGCTTCAAACGGCGAACGCCTGGTTTGGCACAATACCTTGTCTTCAGGAGATGGAACTAGTTAAGAATGGCCAGAAGGAGCCAGGTGCTCTTCATCACACACACCCCCCCCAAAAAAAAACCTGAGTGCCCCCTGAAGACCCACGAACCTCAAACGACTTGAGAAAACAAAGTTGGTTAATCTGGCTGATTGTGTGAACTGAAAGCACCCAAGAAAGTATAAAGCTGGGCATGGTGGCTTTAATCTGCTAGCAACTTGGGAGGCAGAGTCAGGCAGCGGATCTTTATGAGTTCAAAGCCACGCGCTGGTCTACAGAGTGAGCTCCAGGCTTACTGGGACTAAAGGGAAGATGCCTGTCTCGAAAATAACCAAAAAGAAGGAAAGAAGAAAAAGAAAGAAAGGAAGGAAGGAAGGAAGGAAGGAAGGAGCAACAGGAAGGAAGGAAGGAAGGAGGAAAGGGAAGGCAAAGGAAGGAGAAACGAAAGAAGAAAGAAAGAAGAAAGAAAGAAAGAAAGAAAGAAAGAAAGAAAGAAAGAAAGAAAGAAAGAAAGAAAGAGAAAGAAAGTATAACCAAAAGATAGTCAATATATTTCTTTTAAAGCCTGAAAAACTGTGCCTCCACATATTGGACATAAAGTTATATGAAATAATGTTAAACAGGCATAAAAACCTTAGATCTCAGCCTTGATTAACAGAGTGGGGTCACCTGCAGCCAAAGTAGAAGACCACTATTGTTGTTTATTAATGCTCAATAATAAAATTTCCTCTTTCTTTCTAGCAACTATCTAAGTGGAAACTCATATCCTGGCTATTAAAAAGCCCCAAAAGCAGATCCTGAATCCAGACATCATGGCCAAATGAACAGAAGGAGAAATCTAATAAATGGTTGCTTTGAAAGCCCTGGTCAAGAAATTCTAATGGACTTTTAAGTTGGCCATGGGAACTCCCCCTGTTCTTGCTTCTCCTGGCCCCTGCCTGGATCACGCACCTCACTGCTCCTGCCTTCACTTCGCTTTCATGGGCCCCAGTCAAGAATTTTTTCCCTCTATAGTTATGCTCCGGGGATTTTTAAATTTTGACTTGCCAAAGGTAGAAAAGCAGTCGGCATCCAGACTCTCTTCTGGCAACTGGGGTGACCCTTTTCGGAGGGTAACATAACTAAACAAGAGCTAGAAATTGACTAGGCAGTTTAGGGATGAGACGCCCCCCCACCAATTAAACAGACTCTTTCTCAGCTAAGAACTCAAGGCTTACTGGACTAGCCAGTAAGCACATATCCTTCTGGTAGCCCCACAAGAGCAGGAAAAGAAGAAAGAAAAGAAAGGGAGAAGGGAAAAATGAGAAGTGCATGCCAAGCTCCACAGATTCCTTATTTGACCAGAATAAGAAATGGAAATCCCCTCCCCCCTTTTTTGTCCTTGTTGCTTTGTTTTGTTATTATTATTTTGTGGCATTTCTGTTTTCTCGTATAAAGAAAAAAATTAAGGGTATTAATAATAATGGAAGAAAATTCAAACCCTAATGAACTGGACATTTGATTATATTAAAGATCTATTATTCAGTGTTTTGGGCATAATAAACGTGCTATGTTTTTTTCTCATATATTTTTGAGATCCTTCCTGAAATAGTTATAGCTGAAGTTCCACAGTATGAGATGGTGTAGATGAAATAAGATTCCTTGAGTTGGTAAGTCCTGAGGCTGAGAGCTGAGTACATATGGATCCACTATGTCACATTCCTACCATTGTATGTGTTTGAAATTAGACATAAGAGACACAACTTCATTTGACCTAAAGGGGTGGGGGGCTTATGTTAGCTCACACCTGTAATCCTGTAATCCTAGCCCTTTTAGAATCTAAGGTAGGAGAACTGCCACAACTTCAAGGTCTTTTGAAAAAGAAGCCAGACATGGTGGTGCATGCCTTTAATCCCAGCATCTCTGTGAGATTGGGGCCAGCCTGGTCTATATAGTGAGTTCCAGGCCAACTGGGGCTACAGGGAGACCCTGTCTCAAAAAGAAAATGAAGAAGAAGGGGAAAGAAGAGGAGAGGAAGGGAGGGGGAGGGGAGAGGAAGAAAGGAAAGGAAAAGGAAAAGGAAAGGTAAAAAAGAGAAAATTCTTGGCTCTTCACTTTGACCTCAAGTATTTGTCAAATTTGCCTGTCATTCCTTGGGTGGGAGATCGTGTCCCCCCACTCACAGCCTTCAGGGGTTCCCATTTCACCCAGTGTCAAAGTCAAGGGCTTGGCAGCAGCCAGCTTCCTGAATATGCCAGGCCTGCTTCCAATGAAGCTGGCTTTCGTTGGGCCTGGAACTTCTTACCCCAAGTCTCCTAATGGCTCAGATCACTTTCTGAGGAAGGTCTTCCCTGCCAATTCTATTTAAAATTGTAAAAACCATCCCATTCTCCTCCCATCCTAGTCATCCTTTTCCTTCTTCACTTGTTTCATGATGTGTATTACCATGGAAACTACCATACATGCTTTCTGTACATGATTATATTTTTGCATCTCTTTCTTCCCCAGCTAGAACTGACAGAGCAGCACTCTGGTTGTAGCTTGGAGTCAGTTCCTTCCAAAGGGCCATGCCCTCTCCTCCAAGACTTTCTCTTTACCTAGAGTACTCTCTCTACCTTCTACTTAATTTGTGATCCCAACTAACATGTGGACCTTCCTGGAAACTCTGAGTCTGGGCTCTGGACCTGCCAAGTACTCTGCACCTGCCAAGTACTCTGCACCACTCCCCACCCCCATTCACTCAGAATTACCATTTTCGGCTATCCTGGCCCGAACTGTGTTCTTGGTCCTATTTATTTGACCAAATTTAAAATCATGTTGAGGGGCTGGAGAGATGGCCTAGTGGTTAAGAGCGTCGACTGCTCTTGCAGAGGACCCGGGTTCGTTAAGAGCATCGACTGCTCTTGCAGAGGACCCGGGTTCGTTAAGAGCATCGACTGCTCTTGCAGAGGACCCGGGTTCAATTCCCAGCACCCACATGGCAGCTGAGAACCATCTTTACCCTCCCCCCAAACTGTAAGCTCGTTGAGGAATGGAATGTGGTATCATAAGAGACTTCTAGATCAAACACATTATCTGGGGCCCAACTGTCAAGTGAGTAAACAAAAATTATAAACACATCATGATCTTCCAACCCAAGGAAATATGACTGAAGAATATAGGAAGAAGGGGCTAAGACAGAGCATCAGGCTAGCCTGTGTGAGGCCCTGGGTTTGGTTCCCAGCATTTGAACAATTTTACAGTAGGATCAATATAGATGTGATATTGCATGCATTTCAAAAGCCTCAAAGAAAGAACTGTGTACTTTTGTTCAAAACTGTGTAATTTTTAACCACAAAGAAATTATACATGTTTAAAGACCTAGACATCTTCAGCAGTTTGTTTTTTTTTAATTTTTTTTAAATTTTTAAATTTTTATTTTTATTTATTTCTGTATGTGTATGAATGTACTGTCTGCATGCAAGTTTGTGCACCCGTGTCTTGCAATGCCGCAGAGGTCAGAAGAGGGTCTTGGATTCCCCTGGAACTGGAGTTCTCCTGGAATTGGAGTTTCAGACGGTTCTCGGCCGCCATATGGGTGCTGGGGATCGAACCCGGGTCTTCTGTAAGAGCGGTCAGCGCTCTTAACCACTAGGCCATCTCTCCAGCCCCCGTTTTTATTTTTTTATGTGTATGAGTGTACTGTCTGCATGTAGGTTGGTGCACCCGTGTTGTCCAATGCCATGGAGGTCAGAAGAGGGCGTTGGATTCCCCTTGGAACTGAAGTTAAAGACAGTCCTTAGCCACCATGTGGGTGCTGGGACTTGAACCCAGGTCCTCTGCAAGAGCAGTCAGCGCTCTTAACCACTGAGCCATCTCTCCAGCCCCATGTTCAGCAGTTTTAATTTTAAACAATGTATATATGCATGAAACATCATGTGACCCTATAAATATGTACAACTTTATATTTGTATACGTCAGCCAAAATAAATTTAAAAAAATAGGGATGTTCATTTAATTGAAGTTCTTCCTGGCAGAGAAAAGATGAAATCAGTGATTTTTCAAGCTGTAATTCAAAACTAGGAATATTTTGCTAAACATATAAGTTGAGGGATACCCAGCAGATGAGCTATGGGGGCTAGGGATACCAGCTTAGGTGTCAAAACCACTGGCTTCTAGTCCTAGCCCTAACCACTTGACTACATGACCTGAACCCCCATTCCCTTCTGGGAAATGTGCCACTGGGTGGGGGTTTCTGTACTCTCAGCTTCAACATGCTTTTTATTTATTTAATTATTTTTGTGTGTGTGTGTGTGTGTGTAATAATGTACTGTCTGCATGTAGGTTTGTGCACTTGTGTCGTGCAATGCTGAGGAGGTCAGAAGAGGGTGTTGGATTCCCCTGGAACTGGAGTTAAAGACGGTTCTCAGCTGCCATGTGGGTGCTGGGATTCGAACCCGGGTCCTCTGCAAGAGCAGTCGACACTCTTAACCGCTAGGCCATCTCTCCAGCCCTTCAACATGCTTTTAATTTTGGTCAAATAAATAGGACCAAGAATCAGATGTCACAAAGAACGGTCAATTAAGAGAATACCACCCTGTATCTTTGTTGTTGCAGTCTCCCAGGAACAGACCCTAAGACAGGTGCAAATACTTATTGAAGAAATGATCCCTGGAAGCCTTGAAGGGAAGGGGTAACTAGGGAAGGAAGGAAACCCAACAACGGGCAGTTATGGATCAGGTGAACGTGGCAGACAACTGAAGCTCAGTCATGCTGGGAGAGACGTGGAACATACCAAAGCCATCCTTCCAAGGGAAGGGAGAACCAGATACTCATATACCTGCTTCTTGAACCACTGGCCAGGCGTGATTCCAAGGGCCTGAACTCCTTATCACCTCCCAACTGCAAGGAGACCTTTAGGTGTCTGTTGTGGGTAAGCAGTGCAGCAGTTAGTGCAGCAGAGATGAGCAGAGTTCACAAAGCTTCAGACAACCTGGGACCGTCAGTGAGGAGGACCTTCCTCCCAGTTGCTTTTTGTCCTATTTCCATGAGGATCAAGTGCAAACAAAATCAAGTTGTGAGATTTGACAACAGTCCCAATCATTCATTGTGGTTTTTACTGCTGCACCCATGTTCATTTGTGCATTCCTTGCTTATATAAGGCAAAAGAAAGTGTCAGTTCAGCACTGCCTCAGTAGCCCAGCCTTGAAGGCTGCTGTAGGAATCCCCTGTGAACGCTTGGAGCAGCAGTTTCAAATCTTTGTTGCCTGAAGAATACTCCATCATGTTTCTGGGCCCTGCTTTTTCTCACAGCTTCAGGGAAAGACTCGAACGCCATCCAATTAGATGTGCACTTCAGCTGCTATGAATCCACCTACATGCAAATGATACCCTGAGGAGCATGTTCTTCAAGAGGAAGAAAGGGTTTGGGTATTGCTTTGGATATTTTTTAACCCATGCAGGCATTTCTTTAACAATAAAAAAAAAATCTGATTTTCCCTGAAGGTATTTCTAGAAAATGAAATCAAATACAGACACAGAAGCCTCTTTGCATGTATCGTCCACCTACCTTTTAACTATTGCCTTCAGTCCAACAGCTGAGTTTTAGGTTGTAACTTTTCCTGCAGTGGCGACTGTCGGTCACTGGGACTCAGGTGACTGTCCTGGTTGCCTTTACTCCTCATCAGGATGTCATTTGAAGTAGGCACAGCTCCAGGTCATTCCAAAGCAGTGCCTGCTACCTGTTGTGGTGCTGTCTGGGATCACCTCAATTTCAAGAGCAAGCGAATAAATGACACTTCCCTCCCCTCCTCCCTTTCCCCTCAACGAGGAAAAGGCGTACACACTACTGTGGGCTCTGCCGACTCTGTTCAGTGCAGGGCTCTAGTAAATCTCATCAGAATCCAAAACAGATGAAAGTCCAGACTTGCTTTGCTTGATATTTCCAGTTACTGGGGATTTCACGCCAAGCCATGCCTGGGTATTTTTTTCAAATTGCAAGATAGAACATTGGTAACGTCATCTTCCCCCAAAATGACATAAGAAACTCCTTGGTGGGAAGATGATGCAGGAAGAAGATTGGGAATACACTCCTCTTTCCCTTTCTTTCAGCTAAGTGATCAAACCTGCTTGCCACTTGTAACATGCTCAGAAGTCAAAAACTTCCCTGCCCAATGATCTGAGTTGCTTAAAAAGAAACATGGAGCAGCAGTTTGAGGATTGGTTCATTTTATTTGTTTTCCTCAACTGCTACATTCACATTTTACAGATAAGAGGAACAGAGAAATCAGGGTAAGGAAATCCAGGGCTAGAGAGATGACTCAATGGATAAGCGCACAGAGAACGTGCTATTTCTAGAGACCCACAGTTTGGTTACCAAGACCTACATTGGGTGACTTACAGCTGCCTGTAACGCTGAGTCCAGGGGCTCCAACGCCCTCTTCTGACCCTTCACAGGCACTGCACACACATGGCAGCCTCTCTTTTTCTCTGTCTCTCTCTCTGTGTCTCTCTGTCTCTCTGTCTCTCTCTCTCTCTCTCACACACACACACACACACACATAAATTTAAAATTATATCTTTCTGAGCTGGGCATGGTGGTGCATGTCGGGAGGCAGAGGCAGGCGGATCCTTGTGAGTTCAAGGCCAGCCTGGTCTACAGAATGAGTTCCAGGCCAGCTGGGGCTATAGGGAGACCCTGTCTCGAAAAGACCAAAAAATAAATAAATAAATAAATAAATAAATAAATAAATAAATAAATAAAATTATATCTTTCTTTTTAAATAAGGAAATCTGGGATGGAGAGATGGCCTAGTAGTTGAGAGCGCCAACTGCTCTTGCAGAGGACCCGGGTTCGATCCCCAGCACCCACATGGCAGCTGAGAACTGTCCATAACTCCAATTCCAGGAGAACTCCAGTTCCAGGGGAATCTGATGCCCTCTTCTGACCTCCGACACGGGTGCACAACCCTACATGCAGACAGTACATTCATACACATAAAATAAATAAATAAAATTTTAGAAAATAAATAAATAAATAAGGAAATCTAAGCTCTCCAAATCCTTCCTCTTACATCAATAACGTACCAGAGCTCTACTTTCCCAGTCCAGTTTTCTAGTCATCAAGAGGGGACAGAACGGCACCAGGAGAGAGCTCCGTCCCAGGAGATCAGGGGCCTGAGTTCAAGTACAGCTCCCCATGACACTCAGCAGTCACTTGGTCTCTGGGGACTTGAGTTTACTTCTTTGTCTAATTCCTGTACTTTCCACTTCAAGTATAAATACTGACCTGACTTAAGCTGAACCGAGACCTTAGCGACTCCCAGGGCAATCTGAGGAGTGGCTATTTTCACTGGCCCACCAGGCATGGAAAAGGATTAGCCAAAGTGTACAGAAGAATGAGGGCAGACACGACCGTGAGCTGCCACTAAATAAAATAACCCATGAATGAAACTCAGCTAAGAATGTACAGGTAGAAGTGGGAGGTAGCAGCAAGGACTAGGATGGCCTCCTGTGCATATTGGGAAGAGATTCCACATTCTCTGCCTGCCTAAGATCCAAACAAGTAAATGAACAACTCTTGCAAGAGGCATTCCTCCAGTCCCAGGGGATCCAACGCCCTCTGCTGCCCTCCATAGGCATTGCACTCAAATGGTGCATCCACATACATGCAGGCAAAATACTCATAAAACAGACAAGGTCTCCCTATGTAGCCCAATCGGCCTTAAACTGGCAATCTAAGTACTTCAGCTTCCTGAGTACTGAGATTACAGGCATGTGCCACCATGCCCCCACCATATATATATATATATATATATATATATAGAGAGAGAGAGAGAGAGAGAGAGAGAGAGACCAGGCTGGCCTTGAACTCACAGAGATCCACCTGCCTCTGCCTTCCAAGTGCTAGGATTAAAGGCGTGTGCCACCACGCCCAGCTTAAAGACAGTTCTTAGCCACCATGTGGGTGCTGGGAATGGAACCTGGGTCCTCTGCAAGAGCAGTCGGTGCTCTTAACCACTGAACCATCTCTCCAGCCCCCAAAATATACATTTTTTAAAAGTATTGCTGAACTGGTATAATCCTACAGATACACAAAGGCAAAAGAGTGAAATCAAGAGACTTAGAGATTGCTATTTAAGATGGGATTCCCATACCCAAAGAGGTCAAGCAAGAAGACAGAAGGAAGACTACT
Organism: Rhizomys pruinosus; assembly: GCA_009823505.1. Lineage (NCBI taxonomy): Eukaryota > Metazoa > Chordata > Mammalia > Rodentia > Spalacidae > Rhizomys > Rhizomys pruinosus. The sequence goes on along the minus strand of VZQC01001095.1, from coordinate 4,394,885 downwards.
GACCAGAGAGTGAGTCTACTGCTGAAGAGCAGAGTAGACCTGTTTAGACAGGCATCACTTAGGCACCACATTCTAGAAGAATTTGTCAGAGACTTAAGGAATATTCTTCACTACATATAGCTATAAATATGACATTCAAGGAATGCTCCAGGATTGTTTCGGGTCAAAACAGTAGCCGCTTTTTACTATCGTAGGAAACCTGACCAAGAAAGAAAGGCTATCAGAGTGTCCACCTCCTCAGAGAGGTCAAACCATGTCCAGAATATGAGAAGACTTTGGATTGAACCTTCAGTGGTCAGTGGCTGAGGCATGACCTACCTGCACACCAGGTAAGAGACCTGGACCAGTAGGAGATAGAGAGTTTGTGATCTCCAGGGCCCTGGAACTCTACATGTTCGTGAAGGAAAGTCAAGTGAGGAGCTCCAAGGATCTGGAGAAGATGATGAGGAATAACAGGTAACTCCAGACATAGTCCACAATCATCTCACAAGGACAGTATTCCTCATGTAGAAGTCAGATAGCCAAAGCCATGCCCAGTGAATGGATGATATGACAGAGTTGTCCCACAGGCACCAGTCCTCTGGAGCAAAGAGCATTTCAAGTCAGTCCACAGCGCAGAACCTGCCAGGGACTGATGAGTTATCCATTGGCCAGGAAAAGGAAATTCTGATCAAGATCATTACTGAGAAATGAGACCCAAAGTGTTGACAGCTAGGCAGATCTTGGAGAAGGATCTGAGAGAAGACAAGAAAGAGACAGACACACTTAAATCTCAGGGGTCTCAGCTTTCACAGGGTCCTAGTTCTATGATGATAAAGGATGGGAAGACAACTCAGGAATAAATAAGCATGGATGTTCTGGAGAGAGATCACTCTGAGAACAGAGGAGAGTCTCAGTGTCTTAGTCATTTTTTTTAATTTTATTTCTGTATGCGTATGAATGTACTGTTTGCATGCAGGTGTGTGCACCCGTGTCGTGCAATGCCACGGAGGTCAGAAGAGGTTGTCGGATTCCCCTGGAACTGGAGTTCTCCTGGAATTGGAGTTTCAGACGGTTCTCAGACTCCATGTGGGTGCTGGGAATCGAACCCGGGTCCTCTAAAAGAGCGGTCGGCGCTCTTAACTGCTAGACCATCTCTCCAGCCCTGTCTTAGTCATTTTGAAACAGAGACCAGACAACTCCCTTACTTCCCAAGGAGGGGACATGTATTTGGAAAACCTAGAATTCACAGGACAAGAAGGGCTGGAGTCTGCTGAGCCACTAAGCCCTAGAGTTGGTCTTCTCGCTGGCTGAGAAGCTGGAATAAAGGCACCAGAAGGATGTAATATGTACAGGAAGAGCTTTCTTTATAAATCTCAGTTTATCACACCAGAGAACATACATAGGAGAAACACCTGTTTATTTTATTTTATGTGTATGAATGTGTTGCCTGCATGCATGTAAGGATACCCATGTCATGCAATGCCCACAGAGGTCAGAATAGGACATCAGATCCCCTGGGACTGGAGTTATGGACAGTTATTGACTGCCATGTGGGTGCTGGCCATCAGACTGGGTCCTCTGCAAGAGCCATCTCTCCAGCCCAGGTGAGAGAACTTTTCAGTGCAAGAAGAGGTTTGTGCAGTCCTCAGACCTCTGTGTTTACCAGCACATCACACAGGTGAGAAGCCTCAAGTGCAGAGTCTGCCACAAGACTTTTGTCTATAAATCTACCACAGTGGGCCACAGAAGGGTCACACAAAAGAGAAGCTACACAGATCTGAAGACTATAAGAAATGTTTCAGGCACAGGAGGACTCTAAATATTCACACACACACACACACACATATATATATATATATATATATATATATATATATCAACTCAAGATCCTACAAGTATAAGGAATGAGGCTATACATCAGCAGGAAACATTCAAACACCATGTAAAAGTACATTCAAAAATAAAAATTAAAACATATACAGCCAGGCTTGGTGCCACACAGTTTTTTTAATTTATTATTTTTATTTTTATATGTATGAGTGTGTTACCTGCATGTATGTAACTGCATCCATGTTGTTCAATGCCTGCAGAGACCAGAAGAGGCCATCAGACCTTCTGGAACTGGAGTTACAGATGGTTGTTAGGCACCATGTGGGTGCTGGGAACTGAACCTGAGTCCTCTTCAAAAGCAGTCAGTGCTCTTAATGGCTGAGCCATCTCTCCAGTCCCCGATCTCCCATGGCACACACTTTTAATCCCAAAATTCAGGAGGCAGAGGCAGGCAGGTCTCTGTGAGATTGAGTCCAGCCTGGTCTACATAGTGAGTTCTGTGCTAGCTGGGGTTGCACGGTGACCTTGTCTCAAAAAAGTAAAAATAAAAATAGGTATTGCTATAGCATTAGAAGTCTACCATGATTATATAGGCCAGGCTGGTCTTGAATTTATGATCTGCCTGCCTCTGCTTACAGAATAAGCCTGGGATTAGAGGCGTGCACTGCCATACTGGGCTTCTTTTTCCATTTCTTGGCTTATGCTACTGCATTCCTAGTGAACATAAATATTTAATAACAAAATGGAGGCTGACAACAGTCCCTATTGCTACACTGTAATATTGGATTATCCTTTCAATAAATTAGATGGTCAAGAAAAACAATAAGAGGGCTGGAGTGACAGGTCAGTAGTTCCCAGCATCCACATGGCGCCTGACAACCCTCTGTAACTCCAGTTCCAGGGGAATCCGACACACCCTCTATGGGCATTGCATGACACAGGTGCTCTTACATACATGCAGACAATACCCTCATACAAAATAAAACCAATAATAAATAAAAGATTTAAACAACAACAACAAAAAATTCCCAGGGGCTAAAGGCCAAGACTGGTTTGTCCTAAAGGTTTCTTGTGAAGCCTGAAGACCTGGAGTTCCCACCGTGATGGCTGCATTGTAGATAAGGTGAGGGGCCTCACATAAAAGTGGAATCACAAAGAACTATTCTCTCTGCAAAAGAAAGAATAATAAATAAACCTGCTTCTCATTGTTAATCAACAAGAAAATTGTCTGTTTTCAGCCTTCTCATTAGATGAGAGGAAAACGAAATCTAGGCCCTACCCAGGATGTTAACCTTAATTTGTACTATTTATATGGTCCAGTGAACTTCACTGTTTAATTCAAAATGATCCTAAGAACATGGATGAACCTCAGAAACATTATTAACCTCAGTGGAAGATGCCAGGTATGAAAGACTACATATTACATGACTTCATTTTTATGAAACATTTTTAAAGTAAATATATAAGCGAGTTCCCAGAGCTCTGAAAGCCTGTTTCCTTACAATGCACCAACCCTGCCTCTTACAGTCTTTCTACCCCCTCTTCTACAGTGGCCCCCTGACATGGGTGAGTGAAGTTTAATATAGGAATCTAACTCCAGGACATTCACTCTGCCCTCTCATTCTCTACACTTTGGCCAACTGTGGCCTACCGTGTGTATGGCACTCTGTTGCATGAGGAAGTTTCAGTGGTGAGAGTTGAGGGATGCATTAGTATTCGCTCCACCCCCATTCCGCTATGTTCCATGAGCCTTAGGTATAGAGGGCACACTGTAGATGTATCCCTTGGGGCTGGGCATCTCTCAGACACATGTTCTGTGTGTGTGACCAATTGTGGAACTCTGTAATAGCCTCCATCTGTTGCAGAAAGAAGCTTCTTTGATGAGTGGTGAAAGGTTTACTTGTGTGTAAATATAAGGATCTATATTTAGCATACAAGAAGAAATTACATTTGTCTAGACATAAGATAGAGATAGGGTTTTCTCAAGGATCTATGACTTCCTTATCCAAGTATTTGGCTATATTTACAGTGCCAGCCATTGAGTTCCCTCCCACTGAGAGAGCTTTAAGTCCAATTAGATAACTGCTGATTACCACCAAGATAAAGAGCCACTACTGCAGCAGCTATAGCTTGTTGTGGTGGTCACTGTTGTGGTTATTAGGTTTTGAAGCTGGGGTTGGACCACTGATTGATTTTCCCCCTTAGCAGCTTACATAGCGTCCTCTAGAACTATGAGAGCTGGTCTTCAGGGGAAGGCTTCCAGGTCAGTTCTAACTCCATTGCTCCAAGTCCTGTATCTTCAGCAATAGGGTCTTACTGTAGGGACTGTGAAATAGTGTTCTTACGACTTTAAAAATATGCCTTTAATCCCGGCACTTGGGAGGCAGAGGCAGGTGGATCTCTGTGGGTTCAAGGCCAGCCTGGTCTACAGAGCAAGCTCCAGGACAGCTAGGACTTAAAGGGAGACCCTGTCTCAAAAAGACTAGATAGATAGATGATAGATAGACAGATAGATAGATAGATAGATAGATAGATAGATAGATAGATAGATAGATAGATAGACAGATATTTGGTAAAATGTGTGTGTGTGTGTGTGTGTGTGTGTGTTTGGTAAATTAAGGTGTAACCTTGAGCATGTATGCCTGGACGGCCTTGTCCCATGAGAAAGTTTATCCAAGAAGGCTCACTGAGGAGTTATCTCAGTTATCGGCCAGTACTCCCTTAATTCTCAGGAGACACTGTTCTCTCGGGAAGGCATATTATGGTGATAATGTTATCTTGCTCATGTTTCACTGAACTACTACATTCTGGCCACTTTATTATTATTCAATGTTCTATAAATATTCATCTGTGATGCTAATGAGTATTAGTATAGAAGCAGAGCACTCTGTCTTTAACGCTCATGCATGGATGAAGAAGCAAAGACATAAAACCACCTGCCACCCCCCCACCCCCGGTTCCTTTTTTCGAAGCCAAGTAATCTTCAGTTTTTCAGTTTCCATGGCTGCTTCAGGCCACATCTTACCATCACGTTCTGGGAGATAACCAAGGGCTGTGGCAATAGCCTGTGTTATTTTGGGAGTCTCTTGGACTACTCTGGCCAACAACTTGAAGGGAGGTTTCTCCTGTCTGGCAATGTGTATCTTGTTACATAGCCTTCATACGAACTTGAAGCATGGTGACGGCATGTACATGATCCATACAGATTCAGTCAGACAGAGAATTCCAGCTTAGAACTGAGAAATGGGCAGCAGGCCCCAACCTTAGCCATTGGCAACTGATTACTGCTGGGTGATGGATAGTCGATTGTCTTTAAGTGAGTGATTCTAGATAGGCTGACTAGACTCGAATAGATGAACTTGCACCATGGGACATCTGAATTAAAAAACTTGACTCAATAGGCCTTAACACATATGAGAGAATGAATGAAATCTAGTGAAGGGGGGATATTGGGGGGAGGGCACAGGCGAGGAAAGGGTTTAAATATGATTAAAATTTATTGTATGAAGTGCATAAAAATTCAATAAAAATATATATAAAAATAAAAATAAAGTAAATATATACAAGTAAGCACACTCATGACTTCTGGGGCTGAGAGGTAGGAATACTAAATAATTATAATTAGACAAAAAGATATTTGGAACTTTATAAAAAGTTTTAAAAACTGCATTATGATAAGGGATAAACAAGTGACTCTACTAAATCCCATTGAATTTTATGCTTCAAATGGGTGAAATTGCCAAGTGTGGCGATACACACCTTTAATCCCAGCACTCAGCAGGCAAAGGAAGGTGGATCTCTAGGAGGCTGATGCCAGACTGGTCGACATAGCAAGTTCCAGACCCTGTCTCAAAAAAAAAAAAAAAAAAAAAGGGGTATGTACATGATACTTCAATACAGCTGCTTTCTAAAGTTGTTCTGGCTGGGGCTGGGTATATGACTCAGCAGTTAAGAGCACTGGTTGTTCTTGAAGAAGATCCAGGTTCAGTTCAACACCCACATGGTGGCTCCCAACCATCCAAAACTCCAGAGGGGATCTATCACCCTCTTCCAGCCTCCACAGGCACTGCACACACATGGTGCACTTTCATATATGCACTCACAATACTCAAACATGTAAAATAAAAATAAATAAAATTTTAAACTGGTTCTTAGCTAACAGCATGTATAGATGAGCAAAAGGAACACAAGCCCTGCAGGGCATGGTGGCACACTCAGGAGGCAGAGGCAGGTGGATCTCTGTGAGTTCAAGGCCAGCCTGGTCTACAAAGTGAGTTCCAGGACAATTGGAACTACAGGGAGACCCTGTCTCAAAAAGACAAAAAAAAAATTTTTTTTAAGGAATGCAAGTCCTAAAAGGAGAGGGAGAGGGTCCATATGGTCAGAATGAGACAGACAACAAGCATGTCCTCTGAATGAATGGAAACACCATAACAAAACCTGTTTATACAACAGGTAGATGCTAATAAAGAATTCACACAGAAGAGCTGAAGAGATGGCTCAGCAGTTAAGAGCACTGGCTGTTCTTGCACAGGACCCGGGTTCAGTTCCCAGCACCTACATGGCACTAACAACCATCCATTACTCCAGTTCCAGGGGATCTGGCCCCCTCTTCTGACCTCCTTGGGTGTCCCATGACACTGATGTGTTTACATACATGCAAGTGGTATACTCATATACATAAAATAAAAATAAATAAAAATTTTATGGAATTCCCACAGTTAAAATTACAAACAAAATGTGCATCTCACAGTCAAAAATCACAAAATATACCAGAAAAGGACACTATGAGAACTGTCAGAATCATAAACAGCAAATCATGAGCCAGAAAAGACCTCAGGAAATTGAATCAATTGACATGAAATACACGGTAACAATAACAATAGTACTAACTGTACTCCTTATGGGTATAGAGCAAGGAAGATGACTCAAAATATGTACAAGCAACATAGGGTGCTAGACACAATCAAATACATTTGGAAGACTCCAAGAGATGTTCTAGAATAAAATGTATGTACAATAATTGACATTAAAATTTTAATGAATTGATAATGTAGTAGATTAAATATACCTAAAGAAAGACTTGGTAAGTTGTAGAGAAAATCTAAAGAAATTCATCAGAAGTCATGGAAGGAAGAGAGTTTACAAGGCATGTTGGATAAAATAAGGCAGACTGGGCTGGAGAGATGGCCTAGCGGTTAAGAGCGCTGACCACTCTTACAGAGAACCCGGGTTCAATCCCCAGCACCCACATGGTGGCCGAGAACCATCTGAAACTCCAATTCCAGGAGAACTCCAGTTCCAGGGGAATCCGAGACCCTCTTCTGACCTCCGCGGCACTGCACGACACAGGTGCACAAACTTGCATGCAGACAGTACATTCATACACGTACAGAAATAAATAAAAAATTAAAAAAAAAAGAAAAAAAAATAAGGCAGACTTCCGCAAGGACACCCAGAATTCTTGAGACAATAGAGAATATGGAAGAAGTGGTATCTGAAGAGATAATGGTTGACAGCTTTCTAGTTAAAAAAAATATCAATCCTCAAAATCAGAATGCCCATAATAATTATAATACATGTTTTAAGACACAGATACATCATGGAGTAACTGAAAACACCAAAAAAGAAAATATTTAAAATAGCCAGTAAGAGTTGGGTGTGGTCTCCCTATAGCACTAGCTGGCCTAGAACTCCCTACATAGAACAGGCTGACCTTGAACTCACAGAGATCCGCCTGTCTCTGCTTCATGAATGCTGGGATTAAAGGCATGCATCACCTCATCCAGCTGCTAATAAAAATTTTTAATACAACAAATATAGCACTTATAAAAATAAATCCATTTTAATAAATCAAATCTAATTAAATTCATTGTTAGCTTTATCAATTCAAACCAACTAATCTGAAGTTAAAAATAAGTGATCCAATTTTAGTGCAGTGATACATACCTATAATTCAGGCACTTGAAAGATGGCGGCAGGCAGCTCAGAAGTTCAAACATATCCTTGCCTACAAAGCAAATTCAAGGTTAGCCTAAGACACATTACACCCTGTTTCAAAAAAAAAAAAAAAGTGATCCCAAAAGCTTAGTAACTTATATGACAAGAATCTTTCAATTATTTTTGCTTTAAATAAATGACCCCAGATCTCTAGTGGCTTTTTAAAAAAAAGTCTATTATTGATCATGATACTGTGCTTTTTAGTTGGACAATTCTCTGCTCACTCACAGCTGCATTTAAATTCTGGATTCAAGGGATGGGGGCTGCAAAAATTCAACAGGTTCAACCTGGCAGGAAATCCTGTTGGTTGAAAGCTCAGTTTCCATGCAGTCTCTCACCAGTCAGTGGTCTAACTCGAGTGTCTTTACTTAGCAGCTAAGCCCCCAAAAGTGACGGTAGAATCCAAAAAACACCTTGAGGCTAAGAGGGAACGCGTATGTTTCTCCCATCACATGCATTGCAATCTCACTATAATGTGAATCATGTCAATGGAGAAATAGACCACACTTCTTGATGAGAAAGGAGTGTAGTCTCATGGACAAGACGCTCTGTTTGCTTCTCAGCCATGAAGTATTTGCACTGCAAGTCAGCTCCTTGATAGAACCCAGGCTGATGAGGGACTCTCAGGAGTATTTCCAGTACCATGACAAAGCCAACACACAAAGCCAACAGAGGGTCATAGAAACATGAAATGTTAGAATGTATATTCTAAGATACATCAAACACCAGTAGGTGTTTCTTGACCATTATTCCAGTGATATGATATAGAAAATTGCAGGAATAGACAGTGACCTCAAAGTTCCTGAAAATGAGTTCCATATGGCGGTGCACACCTGTAATCCCAGTATTCCAGAGGCTACAGCAGGAGGATGGTAAGTTTGAGGCCAGCCTGAGTTACATAGAAAAACTCTCTAAGAATTTAAATGTTAAATAATCAATGTGTACATAAACCAACTCTGGTCTATTCCATATTCTCCAGAAGGCACCCATGGGCCTGAGATATTTATATCATCTAGTAATCTAAGATACACAAAACAGTAAAGATACTGCAAATAACAAAGGAGAATGTAAGTAACAAAACATATTATAGAGAGTCTGGGTTATTCAGCTGAGAAAATGTTGGAAATCATTAAGGAGAAAATACACACTTTCAGCCAGGGACATGGTACATACCTTTGATCTCAGCACTCAGGAGGCAGAGGTAGGCAGATTTCTGTGGGTTTGAGGCCAACCTAGTCTACATAGCAAGTTCCAGCTCAACCGTGAATAAATAGGAAAACTTATCTCAAAAAAAAAAAAATAGAGACACTTTAGGGGCTAGGCATATGGCTCAGTCAATAAAGTGCTTGTCACAAAATCAAGACCTGAGCTCTGGTGTCCAGCATCCATGTAGAAAGCTGTGTGTGGTGGTGCATGAGTGCCACCCTGGGGAGGCAGACACAGGACAGACTGTCCCCAAGCTCGCAGGCCAGGTAGATAGACTTGCTGAATGATGAATTCCAGGTTCAGTGAGATATCCCACCTCAAAAATAGGGTAGAGGGCAACTGAAGAAGGCCCCAAGGTCAACCTCCAGCCCCACTCCACCCGAGTACACTGACACATGTGAAACATCACATACACACATATGAATTAATTAAGACACTTTCAAGGGAAAGGACTAGGACTAAACCCCAAATGGAAGCAAAAGCTACTCCCTGAAGAATAGATGAAAACCTTTTGCAAAGTATGAGAACATGAAGAAAAGCTACATTTTCCTGAAGTTTCCAAGAACCTTGATCACAGGAAGACACAGAAGGAACTGTCCCACAAGATTACACTTTGTTACTTCTTCAGTCTAGGCCTCAATTCCCAATCTATTAAGAGGCTAGATCAGGCCCCTCTTTTGCTAAATAGGTCAGGGCTCTGACTAAAGTGGGCCAGGAAGCTTGCTGCTCAGTTCCACCTTTGTCAATTCCATACAAATGTCTACTACCCTCCTAGTGAGAGAAGACAAGCAGTCCGCACTCCACCCAACCCCGGAGTTGGCCTTTATGTACAGCTTCTTCCTCCAGTACACGTATTCCGATCCACTTTCTAAATCTAATCCAGTAAGTTTGCTAGTATTCCCATTCCTTCAGAAGGAAGAAACTAAAGGATGAACTCCCAGGGTCTAAGAACCTGGAACTCATCAGCTGAATAGTAGTAAGTATACCACTGAATGCAGGCAGGTCTGAGGAAGGTTTCCAATGAAAGATGATTGGGGGTTAGCAGTAAAAAGGGGCTTAAGAGGTTGACGCCAGCAGTACTTGATGACACAGGTGCAATGATTGCTAATGGTTTTCACTTTGCTTACACCCCACTCTTCTTTTTTTTTTTAATTTTTTTATTATTATTTATTTCTGTATGTGTATGAATGTACTGTCTGCATGCAAGTTTGTGCACCCGTGTCGTGCAATGCCGCGGAGGTCAGAAGAGGGTCTCGGATTCCCCTGGAGCTGGAGTTCTCCTGGAACTGGAGTTTCAGACGGTTCTCGGCCACCATGTGGGTGCTGGGGATCGAACCCGGGTCCTCTGCAAGAGCGGTCGGCGCTCTTAACCGCTAGGCCATCTCTCCAGCCCCATCCCACTCTTCTTAATTCCNATTCTTGATCTGACTAAAGCCCATCAGGAGCTGCTTCCCAAGTCCTTCTCCAATCCCTGGCCCACGAAACCATGAGCAAAGGAAAGCCTTCAAGTTTGATGGTAAGTTGTGTAGCACTAACGAGGGAAATGTCATTGACAGTGAAGTGTGCCTGTAGGCCCTGTACACCAGAGTCTGAGGCAGGAGGATCAAGAGTTCAAGGCCAGCCTGGGTTGCAGAGTGAGTCTGAAGCCAGCCCTGGCTATAGAGTGACTATGAGGCCAACCTGGGCTACATAGTAAGACTGTCTCAAAGCAAGAGGAGAGGATGGAGGAGAGAAGAGAAGGGAGAGAGGAGAGGAAAGAAGAAAGAAGAAAGGAGGGTGGGAAGGCAAGGGAAGGGAGGGTAAGAGAGGGGAGGGGAGGGGAGGGGAGGGGAGGGGAGGAGAAGCAATGCTTCAAAGTAAAGACCATCGACATGTGAGGAAGGCCTGCCTTCTCTGTGGTCCCATGCTGTCTGATTGCAGACTCCTCAAGTTAGCCATGAGGGCATGCCATCCCATTTTGTGTCTGCTGCTCTGATATTAATCTGTCTCTGAAATCAGAAGCCCTGTCAGGGGCCTTGTTGGCACCCATCCTTCATCACCTTAAAACTTCCTCACAGCCTGGTCTACAGAGTGAGTTCCAGGACAGCCAGAGCTACAGGGAGACCCTGTCTCAAAGAGACCAAAAAGAAAAAACTTCCTCACTGTCAAGCAGAGCAAACCCTGGGCAGAATAGCAAAAATAAGTGGCTCCTCTCTGAGGACCCTTTCCTTTGCACTTTTCCTCTAGTAGATCATGCCATTTCCTCTCTAATCTAGGTGCCTAGCACTTTCACACTTCTTATGTTTTGGGGCCAGCTAAAATAGAATCCTGGGGTAGGGCAGGGGGGGGGGGGGTTAGTGCAACAAGCTAATTCACCCTATTATAAATGGTTGATGGACCTTGAAGAGATATCCAAAGACAAAATTAGCATTAGGAGAATTTAAAAGTATTAGCAAGGAAGGTGTAATGAAAAGGCCTCATTCAATTCCTGGGATTAGAGGAAAGGAAGTCCACTGCATCTCAGCAATAGGGAATCTTATAGGTCCTTTTTCCCCACCTCCCACATCCTACTTATATCACGTTTAAAAAATCTTCAGAATGCTTTTTGTCTTCCAGGGCAATCAAAAGGGGAAAGAAATTGAGACAGCCTCTCCTTCAAATGCCTCACTCTATGGAATAAGCTCAGTGTCTATGTATCATAATGGCATGGCATTGACAAATCTAGCCTTTCATGATTTTAAATACATTTCTGCTGCTCACCAGCCAGATAAATACAGAATCTCTGTCATCCAAAATGCAAAGCAGATAAGTGATCTGCTTAGTTAATAATGTGATATCAAAATTGCATGTCAAATTATTTCATACATAATGCAAAAACATATGATCTATCTCAGTTATGACAGTCTTAAAATGCCTAAGAGCCAAGCTAGATATGGGTATAAAATATTTTTGTTTCTGACATTGCCACCCAGGATGACTCTGTAGGTAAAATCTTCCATGGTCTCGCCGGGCGTGGTGGCGCACGCCTTTAATCCTAGCACTTGGGAGGCAGAGGCAGGCGGATCTTTGTGAGTTCAAGGCCAGCCTGGTCTACGGAGTGAGTTCCAGGACAGCTGGGGCTACAGGGAGACCCTGTCTCGAAAAGACCAAAAAAAAAAAAAATCTTCCATGGTCTGCTTTCACAAACCTGATGTTTCAGGGCCAGGAGAGTGAGTTGAATATTATTGATATACATGTGTATTGGCCTAAAAACATAGAAAAACATGTTAATTGCTACTGGAAGAACATTTCTCTTAAAGCTATTCAGAAGGCTCACTTCGGCACCACATATTCTAAAATTGGAACCAATATAGAGAAGATTAGCATGGCCCCGGTGCCCGGATGACACAAAAATCACAAAGCATTCTATATTTTTTTCATGGTTACTTAACAGATCCATACTTGGGGGGGGGGACATTCAGAGTTTAAAATAGTGGAAGCAGGAACAAAAATGACCAAAAAATAGGTTTATTGGCTCCCAACTGGAGCTAGAGTGTGCCTGTTTACCTTCACATAGTTCTGGGCACAGTTCAAGCTCTGTGAATCCCTGAAAGGAAAGCTGATACCTATTAGAGTAAGCCAGGCCAGATTACATTTCTTCGGCCTGACTGAGAGTTTCTCTTGAGATGTATGTGCCTGCTGGTTGTAAAAGTATGTCTTCTTTGACCATGTACCCCATTCTTTTCCAAACCATCCCCTTGCGGAAAATTCAAGTCCATGCTGTAGTCATTAATGTCTATTCAGCATTTCCTTTAGAACATGTGGCTGAGTCCCAGCAGTAGGTTGGCCTTTGCTCTTTGGACTTTAGGAGGGCCAGATGTATGTGACTTTATAAGTGACTTCTGAGATGTGGAGAAGTACAGCATCCTACATCAGTCAGAACTTTCTTAGCCGTACTTCCTAAGGGTCTGAGTTTCAACAGAATGGATTGTAATAAGGAAGTCATCGGCTTCTACTAAGACTTGACCAAAGAGTCTAATGCCACTTTGGCCTAATCCTAACACCCTTGAGCAACTTATTATCCCCTGTTGAAGTTGTGATAGCCCATTTTCTGTAGACATAATAAAATTTCCTGAAATAGGGTAATGCATAAGGAAAGAGGATTAAAGGGTTTCTTAGCCAGATGAGGTTACATATTCCTATGATCACAGCAGAAAGATCAGGAGTTCAGGGCCAGTTTCAACTACATAGTGAGTTTGAGGCCAGCCTGGGCTACATGAGGTCCTGTCTCAGAAAATAAAAATTGTTAATTACTTAAAAACAATGGCTTCTGGGCTGGAGAGATAGCCTAGCGGTTAAGAGCACCGACGCTCTTGCAGAGGACCCGGGTTCGATCCCCAGCACCCACATGGCGGCTAAGAACCGTCTGTAACTCCAATTCCAGGAGAACTCCAGTTCCAGGGGAATCCGAGACCCTCTTCTGACCTCCGCGGCATTGCACGACACGGGTGCACAGACCTGCATGCAGACAGTACATTCATACACATACAAAAATAAATAATAAGAAAAAAAAAAAAAAAACAAAAAAAAAAAAAACAAAAACAAATATCTTTTCTAGTGTCTCTTGGTCAAGCAAGACTCTCCACTCACTAGCTACACCTCACCTGCCTGGAAATACTGTGCAGCAAAGGCAGCATATGCCGTATATCCCAAATCAATTGGCTATTGGCTCTCTCACTTGGAGGAATAACCCATGGCTGATGCAACAAGCTACATCCTCTACAGGTTAGAGATGTTTAGTAAGCCACAGTAAGACCTGTCATATTTAACAGAAAAAAATGTAATTCATGGATTAACATACCATCCAAACGTATGTGTCTATACAAAGTAATCTACCATATACTATTAGTGCTGTATGTTTAAATACTATATATCTAATGGCTTGTGCTTCATAGTAGGACGAAAGGTTATCCTGGACAAACTGTCAGCCCATGAAAGGAAACACCAGAATTGACCAGAGTCCAAGACAACAGCTCCAGAGAAAGTAGACTATTTGCTTCTCATCCACCTGTGCCCCTTTTCTAAGCCGAAGGAACAATCTGCGGAAGAGGGGTGTGGGTAGAACTAAGGGCTGCGATTGGGGTGAATGGGTGAAACTACAGCAATATAGTCTGGACACTCTTTTGATCAACTTGTTGAACATACAAGCCCCCCCCCCGCTGTGAGGTGGGGCTGTGGGGGTGTTTGGGCACAACAGCCTGCAAATTGGTTTTACATGAGGATGCTACTCATAAATTAAGCCAGTTATTGCGTAAAAGGAAAAAAAAAACTGAGAGAAAGATGCAGGACAGTTATGGCAGAATGCATGATCTGGGATGGGGTGGGGGTGGGATGGGGGGAAGGGAAGGGGAAATATGCCTGAACTGAATTGGAAAATGATGTATGAAATACACAAAGCATCAATAAAAATAAAATAAAATAAATTAATTCATTAATTTAAAAAAACAATGGCTTCTTTCCCTCTTTTTTCTGTTGTTGTTGTTGTTGTTGTTGTTGTTATTGTTGTTGTTGTTGTTTTTAAGACAGGGTCTCCCTATAGCTCCAGCTGTCCTGGAACTCACTATGTAGACCAGGCTGGCCTTGAACTCGAAGAGATCTGCCTGCCTCTGCCTCCAGAGTACTGGGATTAAAGGCATGGCCACAGCACCCAGCAAATAAGGTTTTCTTTAGCTCACACATTCAGAGACTGAATGTCCAAGATCAGCCCCCCCCCCATCTGTATGGATTTCAGTGAGGGCTTAACAGTGGAGGGACCAGGATGAACCAAGAAGTAAGAAAGTTCTAGAAGCCCCCCCAAATAATTTTTTTTTGTCTTTTTGAGACAGGTTTCCCTATAGCCCCAGCTGGCCTGGAACTCACTCTGTAGACCAGGCTGGCCTTGAACTCACAGAGATTCACCTGCCTCTGCCTCCTAAGTGCTAGGATTAAAGGCATGCGCTACCATGCCTGGCTTAAAGATGGTTCTTAGCTGCCATGTGGGTGCTGGGAATGGAATCTGGGTCCTCTGAAAGAGCAGTCGGTGCTCTTAACCACTGAGCCATCTCTCCAGCCCCGCAAAAAAAAAAATTTTAAGAGGTGTCTGGAAAGATGGCTCAGTGGTTAAGAGCACCGGCTGCTCTTGCAAAAGCTCAGGTTTAGCTCCAATTACCCACACAGTGGCTAAAAATGATCCATAACTCCAGTTCTAAGACATTCGACACTCTGTTCTGCCCTCCATGGGTATTGCATGGATGTTGATACACTTACATATATGTAGACAAAATACTAATGTACAAAATAAAATCAATCAATAAAAAATTTAATCTAGGAGCCAGCCCTAGCATCTTCTCTTCCTTTATTTCTTTATTATTTTTATTTCTTGTGGTGCCAAGAACCAAACACAGGCCTTGTGCTCTGAGCTACAATCACAACCTTGAGGACTGTTTTATTTTGTTTTTTCATAACATCTTGCTCTCATGAAAACTAATTAGGGTCCCCAGAAAAGCAACATTAATTATTTATGAGGTCAAATACTCCATGACCTAATTAGCTCCCATTAGGCCCCACCTCTTAACATTTTCACTACCTTTTAATACTGTTACATTAAGGACCAAGCACCCAGCATACGAACCTTTAGGCCACAATCCACAACCAAATGAGAGCAGTAGTATTTCTCAGAATATCCTTTCCAAATGCCAACTTCAAATGAAGTGCCATGAGTCTGTCTGATGGAATCATTCTCTGAGAGTGAAACCACACTCAGTTAGAACCATGGTTCAAAAGCAGCTAACACAGCAGCTTAATACAAGGGTAAAACGGTATGGCAAATATAAAGTGCTCCATGGTGTTGTTTATTACTTGATATCACATTCTATAATCTAGACCGATGTTAGCTTGAAACCAGACCTTGCCACTCACAAAGCTGTTAGCCTTGAGAAAAAGGCAAACCCTCTGTGAACCTCAGTTTTCAAAATCTGTAAAATGTGGTCAATACTATCTAACTCAGGGAGTCACATGATAGTGAAATGAAAGATTCTGTGCAAAATGTTCAATGCATTTCCAACATATAACAAGTATTTTAATCATGAACATATCTTTCTTTCCAAAAACTATCTAAAGCATAAATCAGCCTGCACTTACCTTTTTTACTACTCCAGTGAATTTCATGGTACTTTCTACAGAACTTTGTGCTTGCTTCTAGCTTCCCTTCCTTTCATAAACAATTGTCTGCTCTCTCAGATGCTGTGAAGGCAGGCTTGTAAACAGTTGCCTGCCTGCTTATTGGGGACTAATAACTTGGGATTACTGCTTTGCGTGCCTGGCTTTTTCTGTGTCCTCCCATTACACACCTCTCACTTCCCAGTATTAAACTATGGGGTGGTATCCTTGTTCCCAGAACCACCCTTCAAAACAGCAAACACTTTTAGCATCTTAACAGTTGATTTCTCAGGGTTTGTCTTCACAGTTTCTGGTACTATAGAGGGTCACAAAAGAAATAAAGGGAAAGCAAATTGCATGAAACCGTTAGACTGTCTTAAGCCCACCCTGGGAAAACCCTTCTATATGGGCCTCCAGTTCTGTTCTTAGCATCCCAGACCGGAAAGAAGGTTGGATGGAATTGGAGTTTAGGTAAAACCACTTAGCAAACAAGGCCACATCTTTGTCCAGAGTTAATTCTAAGGTTCCATCTGACAGTGTGGACAAGGGACCCTCCCCCAGAAGTTAATTCTTAATGATAAAACAAAGTAGTTATTCTACTGTCAATAGAAATAAATTATATCCTACCTTAAATTAGAGAAGTAAATAGATAAATAAATGAAGACCATCTATTTTGTCTGTAAGTAACATCAAATATAAGAGACTTTTCTGAAATGTTTGCCCAGCAACTTTTCTCCACAGTGGATAAATAAATGCCCTCTTGAGTTGAGAGCCTGTGAGTTCCTCTTACAACTAATTGCATTCCAAACTCAGAGAAAGGCGGGTTTCCTGAGAGGCTGTCAACTTGCAAAGGTTAGGCTACTAGATAGCCTGTAGCATGGATCAGATTTTTCTACTTTAACCTGCACCCTGTGCTGGAGAGAGGCCCTGTCTACGCCACCCAGGGAGGCCAATCCGCGCGGGAAGGCACTGTACTGCAAGGCCTGGCTCGATGGAAGAAGAACCAGGCCCATGCAGCTGGCAGAGAGGAACAAGAAACTACACCCAGCAGACCCTGGATTGTCTCCTTTCAGAGACCGGGGTCTGGGTGCTCTGCGTCCCACCAGACGGAAACCCCTCACGCCGCCCGTCCTCCTGGAAGAGATCCATCGCTCAAGGGAGGAGACTCAGGTCCAGCTCGGCCCAGATTTCTCCCGAGCTTGCTCCTGGGAATCCAAAAAGTGCAGAGCCCGGCAAGACCCTCGTCCTCGTGGTACCCAATCTGAACTCGCAGCATTTCCTGCTTCCAGGTCGAGAGTGGGCGTGGGCAGGGCGAAATTTAAGGCATGCGGTGGCCAAGCCAGGACCAGTCAGGCGCGCCCCGCGCTCCTCCAGGGCGGCCTGGCCACGGGATCTTTACCCGCCGCCGCAGAGAGGAAATCCTGTGCGTCCACTCGCTCCCAGGAGGACTGGAGGCTCGGGCGAGGGAAGGAAGCGCGCGCTAGCAGACGCTGCTGGCCACTCGGAATCTCCGGAGTGAAGGGAGCGCGATCGGCCGGGACCCAGGGTCTCGGCGCTGACCGCAGGAGTCCCACCCGCCCTCCGGGGGCGGAGCCGGCCTGCGCGCAGCACGGGGGAAGTTCCCGCCGCTCCGAAGGGGCGCGGCGAGTGGCCGGGCGGCCGGGGATCCTTCCAGCCAAAGAAAGTGAGGCACAGAGCCTTGCTCCGTAACCCTCGCCCCTCCCTCCGCGTTGGAAACACCGCGCTGGAGCCTGGGGACCGCCGAGGTCAGTCCTGTCCAAACTGTGGGATGCCCAGAGCACTTTCTTCACAGAACCTGCCAAGGCGCCCGGGGCCAGGTGAGCCTGACCTGCTGGAGCTCTCTCCATTAGGAAAAGGCACGATCAGAACAATCTGATACTTTGCAGGGCGTGATTCACGCTCTTTCCTGCCCACAGTGGGCTGGTCTGGAGTGCTGGTCTCAACTGGCTTAGTTACAGATGAGACCATAGCCGCCAGGCCCACTTTCAACCTCTGGAGCTGAGAGCGAAGAGGATAAAAGAAAGCTCTGGGCCCCCACCTTCAGACCTCCTCCCCTGAAGCCCACTGTCCTCGGCTAGTAGGCATCCTCGTCCCTCTCCCAAAACCATCGTGTGATTTCTAGACAAGCATGCAGACCAGACCGCGGTAGGACTGAGTGCTAAAACCAAACCTAGATTTTATTTTATTTTATTTTATTTTAGTCCTAGTGCAAAGTGAATGGAGTCTAGGACACCTATCCTGGCGACGTGCTCTAATTTGGGGACTAAGACTCCGCCCCAGAGCACCTTCACCCACTCCACAAGCTTGCAAACTCTGTTACTGGCCGGAAGGACAGGTCATTTTGGGTCCTCTGAGTTGTAAAATCTGATGTGTCTAGGAAGAGGGGTATAGTCTTATTAGCCACTGAGGCTACTTGTTCGCAAACCTAATTTGACGCAAAGCAAAGGCCGCTAATGGTTTGTGTGGACTCCGCCTGGTACAGTCAGTCTGTGGTGTCTTCCGCCCGCCAGCACAGGGCTGTTCTCTTAATGAATTACTAATGAGTTAAAATTGGGCAGCAGGCTTAATTAAAGCGTAGAGGCAATGTGTTTACCACATTGTAATTGAACTCATTAGGGCTATGGCTTTTTGTTTTTTAAGCAGCCGCCTTCCTTCTCTGTGTCGAATAATCTATGGGAAGCATTTATTAGAGAGGAAAGGGGGTAGGGGAGAAACAGTACATCAATTCTTTGAATGAAAAAGACAGGATGAGAATGGGAAGGATAGTATGCCTCCATTCTGCCAGGACTTGGGGGTGCCAGGGCTAGACCAAGAAGTTCAAAGGGTAGGGAGATGGCTCAGCAGTTAGGAGGCTGAAGAGATGGCTCAGCGGTTAAGAGCACTGGCTGTTCTTGCAGAAGACCTGGGTTGGAATCCCAACAGTCTTACACACATGTAGGCAACAGTCATACACATTAAGATATCTTTTTTAAAAAAGAAGTTCAAAGGGTAGATGACGGGAGCCAGCACCTAAGAAGTTGCTAGGGGGACTAGGCCAGAGTGGAAGCCTCCCTATGTAAAAGCCCCGATCATCCTGAACGCTATCCTTATCTCCAGCATCCTGCTGGAAAGCCCTGAGCTCTCCCTAGAAGCCCCTAGCCCACATTACCCAGACAACAGTTTAACACTTTCTAATGAGAAGGATTCTGGGCACACCCGCCCTCCCCACCCCCTATATCCTCCCTCCTCCCTCTCCAACAGTCTGCATTTTGACCCTAAAGTTTTCCTTCTCAGTGAGAACTCTGGACCTTAACCTTCCCAGCCTTCTTCCCTTGGTTCTGGAGATCCATGATCGGTGCCAAAAGGCACCAGGCTCCTGGCCTGGCCTCACTTCAGGTGGCTGGTCCCCAGGAGACTGAGGATGGGGTGTCGATCATACTGGACTGGCTGTGGGTGGCACAGGAGACGCACACATGCAGGTCATGGGACCCTGTCTCTGGCTAGGATCTCAAGCCCCTAGCCAGGCTGTGCACACCCGAGATTCATGGCTACCTCTTGCCCTTGGCGTCACTCCAGTTACCAGGCCTTCAGACATCGCCTCCTTTCGGTACTGTTTTTGGACCACTAGGCACTGAGCCAGGAGGGGTAAAGGACCAGGACTGCCTCTGCGCTCCCTGCCCCTGCCCTGCCCTGCCTGACCAACAGGCGGCGTCAGACTCCTAGGTCTGCGCTGGGGAGTGGGGGTGCGGATCAGAGCTAGCTAAACCGAGAAGCTGTGTGCGAGGAGATCGACCCTCACCCCAAACTTACAAACTTGCCCAGAAAGGGAGTGGGAAGAGCTGAGGGGCTGCGGGGAACCGCCGAGAAGGGGAGGGGCGGGTAGGGACAGGGACGCCGAGGAGGACCCGCCCGCAAGCTGGAACGCCGAGGAACGCGGGCGGCGGGCGGGCCGCGGCGGATCCCGCGCGGGGGAGGCTGCGGGCGCCGCGGGAGGCAGAGCCGGAGAAGCCGCGGAGCGCGAGGCCGGCGGGAGGACCTCTCGCAGAGGGCCGGAGACCGCGCGGGCGGCGCGGACAGGTAAGTGGGCTCGTCCTCCGCCCTCGGCCTCCCCTCCAGTGGAGAATCCGGAGCTGAAACGGACTCCAGGAATGTCCGGCCCCGGCACAGCCCCACAGCCGACCCTTAAAACCTCCTGCACGCTTGCTCCATTTGTGTATTCTATCAGAAAGTCTCGCACCCTGTCCATTCCGCACACCGTCCCACCTCGTCTCTCCTCCTGACCCCGGAGGTTGAGGTAAATTGTTTCTAATTTGTTGCTGAAAGATTAATTGCAGAGGTGAGTCGATTTGATTAAGGCAATTAATCTTTGGTTACAGCGTTCCTGGTGTCACTGGGGGGGGGTGTGGATTGAAGAAGCAAGGGAGAGAAGGCAAAGGAGACTTTTTGGAGAAGCCACGGAAAGCGAATCCCCTGTTTGGGACCTAACCCACCCTCCCTCCGCCTCTTCCCCCTTTTCCCTCCTCCACTTCCCTCCTAACGCCCTTCCCCCCCCCCCCCACACACACTTTGGGTCCCCCCTCCCTCTGCCACCCCGCAGCTTCCGAGCCCACGCTGGGGGTTTCAGCACCACCAAGTCCGGACAGTGACTCCCGCGGAAGAGCCTAATAACTTCTGGTCCCCTGAGGGTACACAAAGCAGGCAGCAACCAGAGCTGACCAGGACCGTGAATACACCTCCCACCTCATCTCCTGTCCTCTGCTAGGTTGCCTTCCACAGGGCTTTAAAGTCGGATCAAGTTAAATACAGTCCCCAAAAGCCAACCCTCAAAACCACTCTGAGGGTGCAGGAAAAGAACCTCCAATACCCCTTAGAAAACTTCCCAAAGCTGGAGTTTTCTTTTTTGTGAATAATTAATACTGATCGTAAATAATTGATGGAGGCAGTGGAGAAAAGGGAGGAGGTGAGTGAGAGCCACAGCAGCCAAAGAGAGATCGAAGAGTTTGTTAAAGGACCATTAAGGATGCCTTGCTGGGGATGGCATTCCTCAGTAGATCGCACAGAGATGTTCCACCCTGGCTAAATAACCGGCAAGCAAGGCGCCCGGCAGAGTGGGGATTGTGCTGACCAAACCAGGGGCACCCGTTTTGGGCTCACTTTTCTCCCCCTCACTCCCTCTCCTTTACCAGAACCAGAGCCCTAGGGACCACTAATCTTCTCTTCCTCTGCGTGCTTAAATTCAAAGTGTGGAAGTTCTAAACTGCATAGTAAAGACGAAGGGATAATGTGGGCTTTGAGCTCTGTCAGTTCAGCTCTGGGCTGTGGCCAGAACTGCTCAATCTCAACTAACTTGTAGGTGCTTCCACACAGTTCCCCCTACCTCCTTCCAGACCGTACCATTTCATCCTTTTCAGATTATCCCAAGCCCCTGGGAATACAGCTTCCCGCTAGTTCTTTCCCGCCTGCACCCATCACAGCCTGAAGGAAGAGACCATTTCCTGCTGTCCCCAGTGCTTCACAGTCCACTATCTTTCCAGCACCCCCAGTTCTTGATTTCCCTTGAGTCTCCAGCATGCCTGCCTCTGACATCTTTAGTCAGTTCCAACTCCAAACTGGGATTCTAAAGCAAGAATCTCAGAGTCTGGGTGAAAACCAGAGAAGAAACCCTCACTTTTAGGCTGGAATCCTCTACCATGCCTTTTGGTTTCTCTAGTAAAATGAATACAGTACAGCCAGACTCAGAAGTTTCTAGAATAAAACTCATGCTAGTCTCTCAGCCAAACAGCCAATGCAGTCTTGCACTTTTGAGGCCATCCCACAAGAAAAGGCATGTGTTTTCTTGGTGGGATTTAGCATCATCCATGGGAAGAAGTTAATGTAGACGATACCCCTGATCACAGACTGTGAGACTTGGACCCTGACAGAAACTGTAGGATCCTCCTTCTGAGCTTGCCCACTGCTTAAGAGCTTCCATCATGTCTTCTTCTCTAGTGCCCATCGCCTGATCTCTGAGTGTGCCAAAGGCCAGTTTGACTTATGTTACCCAACTGTGAATGAAGAGTAACTTGCAAAGGGGGAAAATGTTACCCAAGCCTCAAGGAATCTAAGGCTTAGACTTTATATGAAAATTCTCTATGTGATATCAAAGCAAATCAGGCAGTTTTATTTTCTTTACCAATCTCATTCCTACTTTAACTCTGCAAACCTTGAGCTCTATCTTTTAAGAACTGGGATGTTCTGAAGGGATCAAGGAAACAGAAGAAGTCTTCCTGGATTATATGTGTACCAGTAGGAATATAACCTAGGAGGAATGTGAAACTAGACAATGGAGTAGAAAGAAATCAGGTGGGGGAAGCTAGCCCTGGAGCAGTGGATTGTTTACTTCTCATATAAAATACAACTCCCCCAAGCAGGAAGCTGCTGCAAACAAGTATCAATAATGAATGGATCTCCTGTAATAAAATACTTGCATAATTAGTACAAGTCAAGTGGTTGCATTATGTTAACCTTTTGCAATTCTGAGCTGGAGAATTTTGCTCCAGAAATCCTCAGAATACCATTTCCATTCTCAAGAGAGGGTGGAGAACGAAGCACTTGCCCAGCCTTCCATTCTGTTATGATATGGTTTTCCATTTCTAAAACAGAACGTAAGTACTTCTGAAATATAACAGAAAACTCTCTTTGGTGAATTCAGAACAGTCATTAACGTTCAGTTTTAAGTGAATGTTAACAGTAAATAAAGAAATCTCTTGATTGTAATAGTAGTAACAAAGCAATAATTACCCAGTAGGTGGTCATCAGTAATGATAAATGTATCATTATTACTGTGTGAGTCTGGGAACTCGGTTTTGGAAACTACTTCAGACTTTTTAGCAGCATGGCTGGTTACAGAGCATTTCTTAGCCTGCAAAAGCCATATAATTTTATACACAATTTAGGTGAAAATAAATTTAAATCTGTATATTACATTTTTAATTTCAAGTTAGTAATTAAAGTTGCTTCATTATATCTCCTCTGAAACCCTCAGTGCTCATCTGCATGGTTTGTTTGTACAATTTGTTTCTAAGACACCCAAGGTTACACAGTTCTAAAAGATGGAAAATTTAATTATTTGCCAACATTAAGAGTTTGTCAATGATATCATAATATGTTTTGGAAAAGTTTAGGATGGTATTGCTGTTGGTCTGGGGGTATTCCTGAATATATATGATACTCAGTGAATATTCAGACAGACTATTGGAAGAACTTTTCTATTTTTGTATATTTAAAAGTAGTTCTAACAACAAAAAAGGCTTCCAACCTTTGGGGGCTATAGGGTTCAAAGCTGAAATATCTTACCCTGAGATTTATTTTACTAATACATAATGTCACCTTCTTCTATCACGGAGTTAAAGTCTGCAGCCAGAAGAAATGCTAAAGGCGTGATGATTACTGGACACCAGAGAACACATGGTAGTTTATTAGTATGGTAGCGAATAGGATAAAGCTTGGTGGCAAAGTGGATTTTTCAGGTAGTGTGGAGATTTTGAGAAAAGGGCAGGACAAGAAAAAAAAAATGCTTTCATTTCCCAGAAAATAAAATCTAATGTTCCATCTAGCAGTGTCAGCTGGGGAGATGTTAAGTGTGTATCTATGTCATATTCTCTCCAGTGACACGTCAACAACGGATACCCCTCCCCCTTCCCCCTGCCCCCTTCCCCCTTTCCCCTTCTCTCTCTCTCTCTCTCAAGCTTTTTTTTTGGGGGGGGTCTTTTACACCCTCTCTGCATCCTCTGTGTCAACTACTTCTTAAACTAGTTCCTTGAAACAAAAGAGCCAGTCATAAAATAAAATAAGCCCAACCCCATTTCGTATACTTTGTAGTAGTTGAAATCTTCACACAATTAAAGACTTGCAGAGATCCACTGCATACTTGCCTTGGTTTCCTCTCTCACCACCTCTTTTTCTTGCATCACTGTCTCTCTCTCCTATCTCCCCCTTTCTCCTTTCCCTTCTTTAGGAGTAAGGATCCAAAAAAAAAAAAAAAAGAGGAAGAAGAAGAAGAAAAGAAAAGAAAAAAAGGCGAGCATCTTGTCTTGTTATTATTACAGAAGCATCTTTGAGATGCATCTTCGCCAATAAAAACTCCATGTAGATGCCTATCCTTTTGTTGTAGCGGCCTAGGTTATTCAGGAGCAGAGACAAAAGCCTGAAGTGATGTGATCTAAATGAGCTCCCGGGTTTTCCAGCTGGGACCACCTCCATTTCAAAGGACCCCCTCCTTCCCAGCATGCAGAGGAGGGGGGGTGGAGGGAGTGAGTTATATGTGTATGCATGCCCTGGAGAGAGAGAGAGAGAGAGAGAGAGAGAGAGAGAGAGAGAGAGAGAGAAAGGGAAGAGAGCCTAGTGAACTGGCTTATTCCTTGTGTCGCTGTTTGTCTTTGACACATATTTGCAGGTGTATTCAGGGAGAACGTACATCCACAGACTTATGGGATCCTCCAGTGTTTTTTGTTGCCTTTGAATTTCATCTTTGTCGACTAATATTTGTTAAGTGACCACCAAGTATACTAACTTCATGATCCAATCTATATTTTATTACTTCCTATACATGACATACACATATGTCCTGCTGTATTTTTAGCTTGTGAGGACTATGAGGAAATAATTATTCATTCTCTGTTTTAAAATAAAGTCTTAATTAGTCTGTAGTCTCTGTGAACTGATAGTGTAAGAGCCTTCTCTGCCACCTACCCAAATTCAAGTTTTCTTTTTTTTCCTTTTTTTAAATTTTATTTTTTATGTGTATGAATGTACTGTCTGCATGTAGGTTTGTGCACCCATGATGTGCAATGACGTGGAGGTCAAAGAGGGTGTCGAATTCCCCTGGAACTGGAGTTCTCTTGGAATTGGAGTTACAGATGGTTCTCAGCCGCCATGTGGGTGCTGGGGATCGAACCCAGGTCCTCTGCAAGAGCTCTTAACCATTAGGCCATCTCTCCAGCCCTCAAGTTTTCTTGTGGTAATGGTTTCTCTTCATTAAGGAAAATCAAGAGTTAATTCCTCCTCCCACTGTCTCTATTTCTTGTAAAGGTGTGTGCTTGAAATATAAGAAGGATTCACTGATTCTCAAGAGGAATTTGAGTGGACTTGCCAGGGATGTGAGTTTTCCCTTCCTTTCCCTTCCCCTCCCCTCCCCTCCCCTCCCCTCCCCTTCCCTTCCCTTCGCCAAAGAGGTTTGTGATCTCAGTTCTTCTCTTGGAGAAAGGATCCCTGGTTTTGGACAACATATTAAAAGAAGGCTCAGAGACTATACCTGCAGAAAGCTCAAGGACCTTTCTCATTTTACTATGACTTCCATCATGAATGACTCCGGTTTGCTATGGTCCTTGGTTTTCTTTTTGTTATAATGACTTTAAATGAGTCAATGGGGTCTGAGCTAGGCTTGCCAAGTTGTGAAAAATGGAAAGCTTAGGGGGGTGAAAAGTGAGAACTGAGAGAGTCATCAGCAATCATTACCCTTATGACCATTATCCTTGGTAACTTTTACTATTAATTTCCTTAAAATGGGCTG
This sequence comes from Rhizomys pruinosus, assembly GCA_009823505.1. Classification (NCBI taxonomy): domain Eukaryota; kingdom Metazoa; phylum Chordata; class Mammalia; order Rodentia; family Spalacidae; genus Rhizomys; species Rhizomys pruinosus. The sequence goes on along the minus strand of VZQC01001095.1, from coordinate 4,369,162 downwards.
AAAACTACTTGCTGGGGTTTGGGTCACCTGCACATAAAACAAAACACTAAAGATTTTGGCATGGTGTCACATGATTGTAATCCCAGCAGTTGGTAGGCTAACATAGGATTGAGAGTTCAAGACGCCATCTTAAAATATAAATAAATAAATAAATAAATAAATAAATAAATAAATAAGCTGGGCATGGTGAATCACGCCTTTAATCCTAGCACTTGGGAGGCAGAGGCAGGCTGATCTCTGTGAGCTCAAGGCCAGCCTGGTCCACAGAGCGAGTTCCAGGCCAGCTGAGACTAAAGGGAGATCCTGTCTCAAAAAAAGACCAAAAATAATAATAATATAAATAAATAAATAAATAATGAATTATTAGCCCAGTAATAACAGATTGACGTCCTAGGGAGAAAACTTGATGGTCCTGCAGGTAAGCTGGTTTCCCCTCTATTCACCATTATTCAGGAGCTAATGGCATTATCATATCTTCAAACAGGCCAAGCTCTTGTACTTATTCTCCAGGAAAGGGTAGTTTAGAATGCTATGTATTAAATGTGCCATTCACATGACATATGCTATTAAGACTATAATCCACTGAGTTGCTTATCAATCTTATTTTCACAGTTGAGGTTTGTGAAATTTAGGTATCTGAGCAAATTTCTACAGCTGGACAAGTGGTTAAGGAGTTTGGACCCAGCTTTATGTGGTTACAAATCCCGTTATTTGCAGCCATACCAGACTTCACTTGTCCACCCCCCATCCCACCATGCTTCCAGTATCCTTGTAGATCTCTTTTGTCAGCCCTGGAAGTAATAGGGAAATCACGTCTTCTCCTATCTGATACACAAATACCAATGCCATAATTTTGGTGAAGACAGGTGTAAAGATATTCCTGCCTAACAGAGACAACAGGGAAAAGGATTGGGAGAGAGGGATAGTGAGTGGTTATCTGATATGTCGTTGCACTGGGTTCCTCAGTATGAGGCTCAGAGTGGGAAGAGAGGGAGTGATATCTGGTGTTTCTGATTGTAATGTATTTATATTAAGGCCTTTATGTTCCTTCATGCCAAATGCAAAGAGGTGGAATTGGGGGCAGGCTAAATGTCTCAGTCTGTGGAAATTCAGCAGGTGTGAGAAGTAAGGGGTGTGGCTCCGTGTCATCTCTTGCCTGATTCTCATGTGTAATGGGCCCTGCAGTGGTCAAAGCCAAATGTAATACTCCCATGGTTACAGCCTGCGAGGCTTCGTCTGGGGTCTGCTATGCCTCCGAGCAATGCACTGTGTCAGCACCGCGGACAGCTCCTCCCTTAGCTTAGGCTGTGGCCTCCTACCCAGCTGCGTCCACAGCAGGCTCAGAATCAAAGGGCTTCCAAAGTGAAGGACTCTGAACTCAGCCCCGGCTGAGTTTGGGTTTTCTTCAACCACTCGTTAATAGCCCTAGCTATAAACATCCATCCGCGCTGGCCATGCATGCTGGCCGCGTGCTCTTGCGTGGAGGCACCTCCTCTCGCCTCTCCAGTTCTAAGGGGGCCAACTTGGTTTGTGGTTTTCCTTTGGGTCCGGCGTCTGGGCTCCTTTACCTGTCCTTGGCCTGGGTGAACCGCAACCGCCCGGAACGGAGATGGGAGTGGAAATGTTCTCCTTTGTGCGGTGATAGATCATGCAAACGGGTGACAACAGTTTAACCAATAAAAACAATTTGAATCAATTAGTCGGCTGAGGAGAGTCCCGACGTGTAAAATGCATGTCAGCTCAACTAGGAAAGCATTGATTAACTCGTCCCAAGTAGCCTCCTTCCGACTGGGCCGGCTCCTCCCTGGGCCTGCCAAGGTCCCAAGGGCCAGGGTAAGGGACAGCAACGCCCTTAGCATCACCAGCAGAAGGCTTGCTCAAAATGAGAAGAAAACAGTCTGAGACAGTATGTGGCCAAGAGTTGCTCACAGAACAGCACCACCGCAATGCACATTCCAACCCTGACATCCAGACAAGATCTCGAAGAGCACAAAGTCCACTGTGCAAAACTAGTCTCCACCTTCACATTCCAAAAGTGCAACTGGCCTGATTTTTCAAGCAGGGCTCGCAGACTCTAGGGGGAAAAAATGCTCCCACATCCTTATAATTATTGGAATAAAATACTTAACTGTATACTACATTTCTCTACCCAGTGAAAGAATTTTTTTATTAAAATATAAAGTTTCAGGCTTATATTCAGTAAAACTACAAAGGCCTGTGCAATTGTTAGGTGAGGACCAGGTGACTGTGGAGACCACTATGGTGTGGGTTCACTACCAGGGACAGTGTGCAGTAGGAGAGAAGATGAATTTTTTCAGATGTTTTTGAAAATGATTTTTTAATCTGTGTAGGGCAGCCTGTCGGCAGCTTTCCTTCTGAAACTGAAGCTTTAGTTCTAGCATTCTGGGCTCTGGGACCGGTGAACAAGTCTAAACAAGCTTCATGGAAGTCCTCGACTCAAAAGGGATTCAGAAGAATCAGGCTGAGTCCTGGAACCTTGGGGATAGTGGAAGGAGGTGGGATTTCGCCTATGTTTTCTTGATGAGATTTGAAAATGACCAGGCCAGGTGTGGTGGCACAGGCCTTTAATCCTAGCACCCTGGAGGCAGAGGCAGGCAGATCTTTGTGAGTTCAAGGCCAGCCTGGTCTACAGAGTGAGTTCCAGGACAGCTGGAGCTACAGGGAGACCCTGTCTCGAAAAGACCAGAAAAAGAAAAAGAAAAAGAAAAAGAAAAAAAAAGAAGAAGAAGAAAATGACCATAGTGCTTTTATGAAGAATGAACTGGACACGCCAGAAAAAGTCCAAGTTTTCCTTCTTTTAAGGGGTATCTGGGAGTACTGGGCAGGAACTTAGCTGATTTTTGCCCTTAGGACAAAGCCTAATTTGTGCTTTCCATCCCTTTAGAATTCAGAAGATTGATTAATTTTTTTCATTGTTATTTGAATCTTTTGCCCCAACAAATGTTACAGTTTTCGTGGCCCTAAAATTCTTTCCAGCGTATTAAAATTTAAAAGACACAACTCCAATTCGGTGTAGCAGTATACACCTTTAGTCTCAGCAATTGGGAGCCAGAGACAGGAGGATCTCTGTGAATTCAAGACTAGCCTGGTCTGTATATGGAGTTCCAGGCCACTCAGGGTTACATAGTGAGACCCTGTTTAAATAAATAAATAAATAAATAAATAAATAAATAAATAAATAAATAAAAATTAAAGCACCCTGAGCAACAAGCCCCTCGCCTTTCTATTCAGCTGACTCTCATCTGGGTTTTGTTTATCTTTGATGAAGTAATTCTTCTCAAATTTAGCAGTGCTATGCTTGTGCTGTGATGGGTTCTGATTGGACATGAGGCTTAGTGGAAGCCTTTCAGTCTTTTCCATGAGTAACTATCTATCTGTAAGCCTGTTTCACCTGGCAGCAACTGTAAATTCATCTGATGTAGTAAAAGAGACACATAAGGTCTCTCCACCCCGACTGCAGCAAATATCCTTCTGGGAATGTCCTCCAAATAAATGGCTTATTTTCTTTCTGATAAAGTAGCCAGTGGTTGCTTTGACCCTTAAGAGCTGGTAAAGTAGATAACATTCAACAATGTCCTATGATGTGCTTCAGCTTGGGGGGTCATGGGAAAAGAGTCTCATTCTGGTTTTCCCCTTTTGGGGAGGGAGCTGCATGCTCTTTCATGACTCTCTGGGAAATTTACTTCTGGAACTATCTGTCCCAGAGATGGCAGGGTTAGGGGTCTTCCTGATGTTCCACCCCCTTTTCCTTGTGCTGGTTTGGCCTTCGGAGGTCTTGCAAACCGGTTTAGAGGACTGTTCTGATGCGCCACCCCTGGTGGATGAATACACAGGGCACGGGTGTCCTCGCCAGTAGTACACACTGTAGACCAGACAAGGTCTCCAAGGTCTATCTTGCCCTGAAAAGCAAATGTAAGTGCAAGCCTCAGGGCAACTCATCTCTTGCTGCTTCTTTCCGAGTTTCAAATTGGGCACCTTATGTCGAAACTTCTCTTCTTTCATTTCACAGTGTTTCAAACGAGGCGCTGAAAGTAATCCGCTCTCCAGCGGACTGCCTCCCTGAATCAGAGGAATCCTCCAGGAAGGAGGGTGGCTTGGGGAGATGGGGAGGGCGGGTATGCAGCTAGTTTGTAGGTGTTCTAGTATCTCCCCAGGATGCACGCAAACAGTTCAGCTTTGCAGTCCCAAACCGTATCTGGGGGTCCAGCCTCATCTCTTTTGCTCCCAGGTTGGCGAGCTGTCAGTTGCAGCTGGTTAGATGGTAGCTTTCGTGCCTGCTGAGAAGGAATCTATCTGCAACTCCTTCTCGCTATCGCTCTCCCCCTCCCTCCTTGTAACACGCCAGCCCTTTAATGTGGAGTGTCAGGGAGACGGTGACGTCACCCTGCCCGCTGGGTGGCGTCCCCTCGGTCGGACACGAGTTCAGAGACAGAGAAAGGCGCTGTCAGACTGCGCTCCACTTGGGGCTCGCCTGCCGAGGGTTTCCGCGCGCCCACACTTTCTGCGGTGGAGGGGACACCACCCCCACCCCGTAGCCCAGGTCCTCATTCTGCCCCCCGCCGGGGTTCGAGCGCCATTAGCTCGCATCGGTGCGGAGATCTTCGCTCAGCCCGCCGGAGTCCCGCCCGCTGGATTCGAGGACCCGCTTGGATGCTTCGCCTCCGAGCGCCCACGGAAGATGGGCCACCAGCCACGCGCCTAAAGACACCCAGGGGTTACCAGGTACTGCCGGAACCCGCCGGCCCTCACCCCGCACGCAGCTTACGGTGGGAGAAACCCAGCGGTGGAATTTCCGTGACGGGCTGAGGGGCAGCGGGGCCTCGGCGGCGCTGGGTAGGAAAGCCCGCAGGAGGAAGTGGGGGTCCTGGGCTCAGGACTCGGAGGGGGAAGTTCGCCGGGCTCCTTTTTCAGTTCAACTAACTTTTGATTGTCTCTTCTTTCACCCCTTAAAATACATCCCACCCCAAACCTTATGTCGGTTTCTGCTGACGGGGTTGAGAGGGTAAAAGTCGGCGACAACCAGGAGCAGACCTTTCTTCCGGGTCTTCCACGAAGGCTGCGGGTTCCTTAGGTCGAGCAGCTTCGCATCCGCGGCGCGCGTTTCTGAGGAACAAACAAGGGTTCGAGTTTTCCCAGGGTCTTATTGAAATGACAGGAACTTTTTTGGCGGGGGGAGATGAGCCTAGAAGGGCCATCATGGCCGGCTGTGTCGGGGCTCAGCCATCACCACACCTTGAGCTGCCATTTAACGCCCTATGCTCTGAAAATATTTCCTCTGGTCCATCTGAGGTTACTGACACGCCTCGCTCTTCTCTGGTTTGATTCACCCGAGGTTTATTCAGCCTTCCTGGTTTATTCAGCCAAGGACCCAGAGCAGCAGGGCAAAGGAGGTCAGGCACATGTCTTAGGGGCCAAAGAAGGGACACTGGTGTGATCTTTTGGTCGAGAAAAAGGGTTAGTGTATTCTCTGAAATCGCGGATGTGGCTGTGCCCTGGCCAATGGGGACCTTCCAGCTTTGGCCTGTGCGTGTCGTGCCAGGAGCTATGGAAAGACCAGTTTGCTTCCTGGGAAATGCTCCATTTAACTCGTCACACAGGTTTCTTTCGTCTGCGTTTTCTATATAACTTACGGGATATTTCTTTTTCCCCACTGTGTAGAAACGTGTGCTCCCAATTTCAATGCTCCCACAGTTTCCTAATCTAGAAACATTTCAAAGTATCAACAGAGATACGGAGGAAATGTCACAGACGTAGATTTGCATGAAACCGAATTTACTTTTTAGCACTCACCAATAACGATCCCATGAACTATTTCTTTGTGAGCTCCTGGATTCAACACATTTGCCTGTACTGACTTGGTCCTTGTATAGAAATGATAGGGAAAATATTTTAAATGTCTATAAACTTCAAACATCTTTTTAACCTACCTATCCAAAATTAGAAGTTATTCATCAAATGCGTCTTTGAAAATTCAAAAGTGAAATTATCTATTTTGACACAAACAGGCATATGACTTTCCCTTACATCTCCAAAAACTGTTTTCTAATTACAGTAGATAAAATAATACCTGATAGCAAGGATAGGAAAGGATTTTCGTTTCCCCTTAATTAGCAATGTTTTCAACCAATAGTGAATTTTCTCCCAAGGAAACCACAGACACCACAAAAAAAAAAATCACATTATAAAAGATTTGGGTTTATTTCTTAACCAAAATCAATTTATTTTCAGGCAAATGTGAATAGTCTATGTCTTTAAATTTGGGGGTTAATGGCCAGTCCCAGTTTTTCGTGATTCATACAACCTGTACTGCTGTCATTTTCTAATTTCTAACAGGCCCATACCTTATTCTAACATCGACTTATTCCATAAATCCGGATGTCTTAAGTTTCTTAGGAACTGGATAGACGTAGATGATGATAGATAGATAGATAGATAGATAGATAGATAGATAGATAGATAGATAGATAGGCAGAATTTACATTGGATCTGTGAGAGGACAAACTGCTACCTCCAAATCGTTGCATTTTCTAAAGTGTGACTTTGAAAGAAATTTTAAAAGATGACCTTTTTGCGTTTGCAATTTGGTCATTTGCCCCAGTGTACCCAAGTGTACCCACCCTTCTCAGGCTCTGAAAACTCTAATCAACTTTTTCCTTTCCCTTCCAGTCTCCAAGGCAGACCCAGAGCGCTGAGCCTGGGGTTCCGCGGAGGAGGAGATGGCTTCGAGCCCGCTGCCGGGGCCCAACGACATCCTACTTGCTTCGCCATCCAGCGCCTTCCAGCCGGAAGGACTGAGCCAGCCGCGACCTGGCCACGCCAACCTGAAACCCAACCAGGTGGGCCAGGTGATCCTCTATGGCATTCCCATCGTGTCCTTGGTGATCGACGGGCAGGAGCGCCTGTGCCTGGCGCAGATCTCCAACACGCTCCTCAAGAACTTCAGCTACAACGAGATCCACAACCGCCGCGTGGCACTAGGCATCACGTGCGTGCAGTGCACGCCTGTGCAGCTGGAGATCCTGCGACGCGCCGGGGCGATGCCCATCTCTTCGCGCCGCTGCGGCATGATCACCAAGCGTGAGGCCGAGCGCCTTTGCAAGTCATTCCTAGGCGAAAACCGGCCGCCCAAGCTGCCTGACAACTTCGCCTTCGACGTGTCTCACGAGTGCGCCTGGGGCTGTCGGGGCAGCTTCATCCCCGCACGCTACAACAGCTCTAGAGCCAAGTGCATCAAATGCAGCTACTGCAACATGTACTTCTCGCCCAACAAGTTTATTTTCCACTCCCATCGCACTCCGGACGCCAAGTACACGCAGCCCGATGCAGCCAACTTCAATTCCTGGCGCCGGCACCTCAAGCTCACCGACAAGAGCCCTCAGGACGAGTTAGTCTTCGCCTGGGAGGATGTCAAGGCCATGTTCAACGGCGGTAGCCGCAAGCGAGCCCTGCCCCAGCCCAGCGCGCACCCAGCCTGCCACCCTCTCAGCTCCGTGAAGGCGGCGGCCGTGGCGGCGGCGGCCGCGGTGGCTGGAGGTGGCGGCCTGCTGGGCCCGCACCTGTTGGGGGCGCCACCGCCGCCGCCGCCGCCGCCCCCGCTAGCCGAGTTGGCCGGCGCGCCGCACGCGCACCACAAGCGGCCGCGCTTCGACGACGACGACGACTCCCTGCAGGAGGCAGCCGTGGTGGCCGCAGCCAGTCTCTCTGCGGCCGCCGCCAGCCTCTCCGTGGCCGCGGCCTCGGGTGGCACGGGGCCGGGCGGGGGTGGCACGGGGGGCGGCTGTGTGGCCGGCGTGGGCGTCGGCGCCAGCGCGGGGACGGGGGCGACAGCGGGCGCCAAAGGCCCGCGCAGCTACCCGGTCATCCCGGTGCCCAGCAAGGGCTCGTTCGGGGGCGTGCTGCAGAAGTTCCCCGGCTGCGGGGGCCTCTTCCCGCATCCCTACACCTTCCCCGCCGCGGCCGCCGCCTTCGGCTTGTGCCACAAGAAGGAGGACGCCGGCGCCGCGGCCGAGGCCCTAGGGGCGGCCAGCGCAGGGAGTGCGGCCACGGCGCCCAAGGCCGGCCTGTCCGGCCTCTTCTGGCCCGCGGGCCGCAAGGACGCCTTCTACCCGCCCTTCTGCATGTTCTGGCCCCCGCGGACCCCCGGCGGGCTGCCCGTGCCCACCTACCTGCAGCCCCCGCCTCAGCCTCCGTCCGCGCTGGGCTGCGCACTGGGCGATAGCCCTGCCCTGCTACGCCAGGCCTTCCTGGACTTGGCCGAGCCCGGCAGCACCGCGGCGAGCGCCGAGGCCGCCCCTCCTCCGGGCCAGCCTCCTCCAGTGGTGGCCAACGGCCCTGGCTCCGGTCCGCCGCCCGCAGCAGGGGGCGCGGGCGCTCGCGACGCGCTCTTCGAGTCGCCCCCGGGCGGTGGCGGCGGGGACTGCAGCGCGGGGTCCACGCCACCCGCCGAGCCGGGCGTGACGTCGGGGGCAGGCGCTGCGCCGGCGGGAGCCGGTCCTGCCGGCGCCCGGGTGCCGGCTCCGCACCACCCGCACCTGCTGGAGGGGCGCAAGGCCGGCGGGGGCAGCTACCACCATTCGAGCGCCTTCCGGCCAGTGGGCGGCAAGGACGACGCGGAGAGCCTGGCCAAGCTGCACGGGGCTTCCGCGGGCGCGCCCCACTCAGCCCAAACGCACCACCACCACCACCACCATCACCACCCGCACCACCACCACCACCACCACCATCCCCCTCAGCCCCCGTCACCGCTGCTGCTACTGCCCCCGCAGCCCGACGAGCCGGGTTCGGAGCGCCACCACCCCGCGCCCCCCCCNGGCTGTTTATGTGGGTGCTGTGGATATGAACTCAGCTCATGTTTGCGCAAGTGCTTTACCCA
>VZQC01001095.1:4277769-4355269 GCA_009823505.1 Rhizomys pruinosus | reverse complement strand
AAGTTCATCTTCATGATTCCTTTAGAGTTTTATTTCATCTCTTAATTTATTTTGAATTGGAATCTCCCTGTATTACCCAGGCTGATCTCAAATTCACAAGCTCAAGCAAACCTCCAGCCTCCTGGGTAATTGCTCTACAGGAAGGCACTATTGCACCTGGCTATGTCTGTGGAGTTTCAAACCTTACAGAGGTTAAGGAGTTGGAGTTTTGTGGGATTTAACATGTTATACCTTCAACTGTCTTTACTTGTAGAAAAGATTGGTTTGTGGTCTTCCTATTGATATACAATTTCTCTGGCATTGAGAAAATACCACAGTTGGCCACCCAACTGGCCCATGTTTTGATATTAATTTATTTAGTCATGGACATATTCTGAGATTCTATTTATTTTTACAAAATGCCAGAAACTCAAACAAGTCAAAGAGATTATGATTATTTATGACTACTCTGGAGTGGTAGCAACCAAATACTGCAGCCGTGTCCTCGCTCGTCCATGGAGAATTTCTCTCTATATAACAACTGTTAGCTCCTCTGGCTACATAAACACGATCATTTATTTACTCATTTCCCCCCTAGTTGGCTTCAAATGCCTACTGTGTGGTAGCTACTTTGGTAAGCACTGGGGATTCAGAAATAAAACGAAACACCAGTCTCTGTCCCCATGTTGCTATCAATTTAGAGCAGAAGACAGATGAGCTGGACAGCAGCACAGGGGAATCTGACACCGTCTTCTGACCTCCGCAGCATTGCATGACACGGGTGCACAGACCTGCATGCAGACAGTACATTCATACACATAGAGAAAAATAAATTTAAAAATTTAAAAATAAATAAATAAATAAAATAAAATAAAAATAAAACACCACCCAAGCAACACCTGTAATTCTAGCACTTAGAAGGCTGAGGCAGGAGATCACAAGTTTAAAGCCAGACTATGCTATATCCTGAGACACTGTCTCAAACAAAAAAACAAAAATCATCAAAACTCAAATATAAAACAAAATTCTCTTTTAGTAGGGTTTATATAGCTGTGTTCTTTTAGCTAATATTTAATTCAATCATTATTATTGAAAAGTAACAATACGATATTCAATTCCTTTGCATATACAAGTAGAACATGGAAGAAAAATGTTCTTTTTTTTCAAACTGTCTGAGAAATCAAGATGCAGGTTAGGCTTTTATATGAAGTTTTCATTCTTGTGGCAATCATAAATGCAGTTATGAGGAGGTTTAAATAATTAGGTAAAGATGCAGACATGTCCAAACAGGAAACAGGAAGCCAAACAGGAAGTTCTTAAGCAACATGAATTCCCCAGAAGCCAGTAGAACTGCAAAATTAGACCTATGCTTAAAACCAAGACATGCAGATTAAAAGGATAGGAGTTTGGTCAAAATATTGCCAACTCAAAAATATAAATGGTAAAATTTCACTTGCAGTCCCAGAGTGAGGTTTTGCATATCCGTTTTGAATAACTTCAGTGAAGTTAAGTGATTTGAAATTGAATGCAGTGGGGTAAGCATGAAGCTATTGAAGGTCAAGGGAATCGGGGAGAGTGGAGTCATCCCCACTTTCAATCCCCTTCATTGTGGAAACGTGGGCATCAGCAGACTCAGCACGGCTGCATCTTGTTATATGTATAGAAGTTTTAAAATCAATTTGATTCCAGTGGTATGATTCTCTAGTGTACTTAATATGCTGTGGATGGATTTCTGAGAATAGTAAAAGGCAGTTATACTTCTCATGAATATATAGCAGATGAGACATTCTGATTTATTATTCCATTCTATTTTAGAACATGCTTGTGATTTTTTTTTGTCTTTTCAAGACAGGGTCTCCCTGTAGTCCCAGCTATCCTGGAACTCACTCTGTAGACCAGGCTGGCCTTGAACTCAGAAAGATCCGCCTGCCTTTGCCTCCAAGTGCTGGTATGAAAGGCGTGCACCACCATGCCCAGCTATGATTTAAAAAAATAAAATAAAATAAGAGAAATTCTTAAAAGCCCATAGTAGTAGATCTGAATTTTAATTCTCTCACTTTTGAGAGAACTTCAGGTAAGTTTGTATCTTGGTCCATCTGCCTATAAAATTTGATAAAAATTAGCTGGGCGTGGTGGCGCACGCCTTTAATCCTAGCACTTGGGAGGCAGAGGCAGGCAGATCTTTGTGAGTTCAAGGCCAGCCTGGTCTACAGAGTGAGTTCCAGGACAGCTGAGGCTACAGGGAGACCCAGTCTCAAAAAAGACCAAAAAAAATTGATAAAAATTTTAATCTCTAATTTATTATGAACATTACTTTTATATACTATATCTTGAAGTTTTTCTTTTCTTTTTTTTTTTTTTGGTCTTTTTGAGACAGGGTCTCCCTGTAGTCCCAGCTGTCCTGGAACTCACTCTGTAGACCAGGCTGGCCTTGAACTCACAAAGATCCACCTGCCTCTGCCTCCCGAGTGCTAGGATTAAAGGCGTGAGCCACCACGCCCGGCTATATCTTGAAGTTTTTCAATGTGTGCACGCAAAGTTAAATGATCCCTGTGTTTCATATATCCACTTTTTACTTCTGAAATTTTTCTCATTTAAAAAATATAAATTTTTAAAAATGTACATGAAACTCAAAGAGATAGAAGACAGTGAAAAGCTTTCTAGAAAAAAGTACTAGGACCAGCAAGATGGCTCAATGGGTAAAGGTGGTTACTGCCAAGCCTGACAACCTGAGTTTGATCCTCAGAACCCACATGGCAGAAAGAGAAAACCAACTCTTACAAGTTATCCTCTGATATTTCTCTCAGTAAATAAATTTATATTGAATACCATTATATCATAGCCTCAGTTCTAAAATTCAAGATAAATCTAGAATGAACTCAAGATTCACTAATCAAAAATATTTAATACACTGGCTCAAGAAGCAATGTGTATGTAGATTTAAAAAAAGAATATTTTTGAATCAGGGTCTCAGGCAGACTAACCTCAAACTCTTGATATTTCTGCCTCAGCCTTCCAAATATTGCGATTATGTGTCACCATGGCCAGTTCCAGAAATAAATTTTGATCATGCATCTGAAGTGTCCTCTCAGGGGCATTACTTCACCTAGCGCTTGCTCCTCTTTTTATCAGTAGAGTTTATATTCAGCTGGCTCTGTAGCTTACACCCTTTGATGATATTTCTCTTTTTTTGACCTCTGTTTTTGTGACTTTATAAAGGTGCCAAACATTATAGGGCAAGTGGTTTAGTATAGATTTAGAACCAAGAAATTAACAGAAGTCTATATTCCACTGATAGAGAAGAAAATTATTTAACTTTGTGTCCTATGTAATCAATTTCTAAATGATTTTTGTGTTGTTTGTATCCATGTATTCATGTTCACATGTATATGGTTGCACATGTGTGAATGTGCATGTGGAAGCCAGAGATTGACGTCAGGTGTCTCCTTTGCTTACTCTGAACCGCTACACTGAGGCAGGGTCTCTCACTTTAACCCATAGCTCTCTGATTCCTCTGTTCTGTCTAGCCAGTTTTCTCAGGGAACCTCCCCCATCTCTGCAGCTGGGATACAAGCAGACCAGGACACCCACCTGGCATTTAAGTAGGGGTCAGAATCCAAACTCCAGGCTTCGCATTTCTCTGGCAAGCATGTTACCTGTAAGCAATTTCCCCAACCTCTGTTATGTAATTGATTGGGTTGTTTTGTTTTGTTTTGTTTGTTTGTGTGTATGTGTGTATGTGTGTGTGTTTTCTTCTAAAACTCTGTAAACAGTATGTAGAAGTAAATTTTTATTATTATTCTTAATCTTGTTAGTTATACCAATTGCAGTTTAATTTTGAGCCAATCTAACTTGTGCTTCTAAGATACATTTTAAGAAGAAGAGCAAAAGTATAGAACAGTCCTAAACCAGATTACAAAGCTAAAATTCAGTCACTAAAATTCAGTGTGTGTTGGGAACCCAGCATGCCTGTTTGGCTGCTGGAGGCCAGAGGTCAGAGCATTCCTCTGGCAGGAAAGGCTGCTGGCTGCACATTGGGAACATCATACAGGAACTACCTGCAGCTTTGAGTGCATGAGATGTCTGCTCGACAGCACCAGAACACAGACAGGAGTCCCTATGAACTATTGAGCCATCCACTTGCCTGAATACATACACATCCGATATGCAGTCCCAAATCAAAATAGCTTTACCTACCAAATGCTTTCCTTCTATCCAAACAAACATTTTCTCCAAAAGTGTTTCATCAAATATTGTTGGTAGCAGAACTTCGAGGCCATAGCAGTCCTTTCAGTGAAGAGCTATGTGCTGGTTGCTGGGCTGCTGGCTGGGAGAGTCCATCAGTCCAGAGTGTAGGCTCAAGGGAGAATTTTAGGAGATAGTGAAGACAAGGACCAGGAAACTGGGCATGGGGGAGCTTTCAAGGGACAGGTGAAAGCCACATTTCCTTTTTTTTTTTTTTTTCTTTTNTTGTTGGTGTAAAGAAAGGCTACTGATGTTTCTAGGTTAATTTTGTATCCTGCCACTTTACTGAAGCTCTTAATCATTTCTAGGAGTATTCTGGTGGAGTTTTTAGCATCCTTTAAGTAAACAATCATATCATCAGCAAAAAGGGATTGCTTGACTTCCTCTTTTCCAATTAGTATTCCTTTAATTTCCTTTTCTTGCCTTATTGCTCTAGCAAGTGTTTCAAGCACTATATTGAAGAGGAGTGGTGACAGGGGCAGCCTTGCCATGTTTCTGCCTTTAAGGGGAATCCTAACTTTTCTCCATTTAGGATGATGTTTGCTGTGGGTTTCTTGTATATGGCTTTGATTATGTTGAGGAATGATGCCTTCATTCCAGTTCCCTCTAGGACTTTAACCATGAAGGGATGTTGGATTTTGTCGAAGGCTTTTTCTGCATCAATTGCGATGATCATGTGGTTTTTGTCTTTCAGTCCATTTATGTGTTTTATGATATTTATTGATTTACGTGTATTGAACCATCTCTGCATCTCTGGTATGAATCCAACTTGATCATGATGGATGATCTTTTTGATGTGGGTCTGTATGAGATTTGCAAGTATTTTGTTGAGAATTTTTGCATCTATGTTTATTTTTTTAATTTTTTTAATTTTTTTGTCTTTTTGAGACAGGGTCTCCCTGTATCTCTGGCTGTCCTGGAACTCACTCTGTAGACCAGGCTGGCCTCGAACTCACAGAGATCCGTGTGCCTCTGCCTCCTAAGTGCTAGGATTAAAGGCATGCGCCACCACGCCCGGCATTTATTTATTTAATAATTATTTTTTAACCCACTGAGTCCACTGAGTGCTGCCCCTGTGAACAAGGCATGGGGTCATCTACTGGGGCATGAGGGGCCCTACCAGTGGCCACACTGGTATCCAGAGCTCTTCCTCATCCTCTGGCTTTTACATTCTTTCTGTCTCCTCTTCTGAGATGTTCCCTGAGCCTTGAGGTAAAGGGGGGGGGTGATATGGAGGTCTCACCTAGGGCTGAACACTGATAGTCATTTATTTTCAGCAATTTGAACAGTAGTAGCATGTCTCATAACCGCTTCCCACTGTAATAAGAAGCTCCTTTGACTCATACGGGGAGCAGCACAAATCTGTGGATGTAAACAGATATTTAGAAGACAGTTTGACAACATGCATTTAGAAAAACATCAATAGATTCTCCCCTAAAGCCTGCTACTTTCCTAACCATGGGTTTTGACCATGTTTTCAGTTCCAAGCATGAATTCTCTCCTGTGGAGCAGGTCTCAAATCCAGCTGAGAGCCAGTGGTTACCCCCTAAACAATCTTGCCACTATTGCACCAGTGGGGACAGCTTGCCTGGCAAGCCATTATTGCAGCATATGGGGTCCAGTGCTGAATAGACCACTGATAATGTTTCTCCCCAGCAGTCTGCATAGCACCTTCCAATACTATGAAAGCTAGCTAGCAGCAAAGAAATTACAGAACAAGTCATCTTATCTATTCATGTGGCTCAAGTGATTGATCTTGGGGCAGTGAGTGGCCTGGCATTCACATGGCCCCAAATTTCATCTCTCTAAAATAAAATAGAAATGAATAATTAAAATAAATAGGAATAAAAATAATTATGACTGTTGTTAATAAAAATAAATGAGTTCTTAGCCGGGCGTGGTGGCGCACGCCTTTAATCCTAGCACTTGGGAGGCAGAGGCAGGCGGATCTTTGTGAGTTCAAGGCCAGCCTGGTCTACAGAGCGAGTTCCAGGACAGCTGGGGCTACAGGGAGACCCTATCTCCAAAAGACAAAATAAATAAATAAATAAATAAATAAATAAATAAATAAATAAGTTCTTGATGGTTGTTTGGTCTGGCCAAGGAGGAGTCTTCAAACACTTTATTTATTATTTTTTGTGTGTATGGGTGTACTGTCTGCATGTGGGTTGGTGCGCCCATGTGGTGCAATGCCGCAGAGGTGGGGGGAGGGTGGCGGTGTCGGATTCCCCTAGACTGGAGTTGGGGACAGTTCTTGGCTGCCATGTGGGTGCTGGGAGTAGAGCCCAGGTCCTCTGCAGGAGCAGTCAGCACTCTTGGCCACTGAGCCATCTCTCCAGCCCCTCAAACACTTTCTTAAGGAAAACATGACATCTTTCAGCCTAATAAAGAAAAATAAAAAAGAAGGAAAAAAAATGAGTTCTGCTGGGTGCAGTGGCTCACGCCTTTAATCCCAGCACTTAGGAGGCAGGGGCAGGAGGATCTCTGTGAGTTCAAGGCCAGCCTAGTCTACATAGTGAGTTCCAAGACAGCTGGGGCTACAGGGAGACTTTGTCAGAAAAGAAAAGAAAGAAAAGAAAAGAGAAAAGAGAAACAAAATTTCAAAATGCTAGATGGAAAACTTATTTTCTGTTGGGATAACACAAACTTCTCCCCAATAAACTGAAAATATAGAGTTAGCCTGATTTAGTCTGGCTATAAAAATGGATTAAAATGTACTTTTGCACTTATAGGAGTTAGTTCTTTAAACATCCTCATTACAATTGAATATTTATGATGTCTTTGATTGGTGTTTCTTTCACAAACTAGAATAGATTAGCACAATAATCATCTGTAGACTGCTGTACTGCTATAGCACCTTAGGAAAGGGGTGATGGGTATTGCCCTCAGAAAGCACATCTCCTAGGGAGGAAGCTAGAATATCAGAAACTCATAACTTCAGGCCAAGAAGGGGGCGATCAGTAGCATTTACTCAAGCTGAGAAAAGCTCATGAAAGAGAAGAGTCTTGTTCCCATCAGGCCGCTGTAACAAAAGCACCCAGACTTCGGTGGCTTAAATGGCATTTTCTTCTTACCGTTCTGGAAGCTGTGAAGTCTCAAACAAAGTACTAGCAAACTCAGTGTCTGATGATGGCTCTTTTCAGACTCATAGACGTTTCCTTACTACATATGACATAATGGAACACCTCTATGAGGGCTCTACCCTCATGACCCAATCAACTTCTAGGCCGAACCTCTTGGAACCATCATCTTGGTTGGAGATTAGGATTTCAACATATGAATGTTGAGAAGATAGAAACACACTCAGTCCATGCCAAGTAGGGACTTACATGGTAGTCTGCTTTTGGATGGAAAGAGGGGCAAGGGGTGGGTACCTGAGGCAAGACAGATACCCAGAGGAAGAAATAAAGGCCTGACTACAGTGAAGTAGCCAGTGTTAGCAATAACAATGAATTAGCTCAGTGGGGAAGCGGAGAGCCTGGAAACCATGGTTATGGGAGGGGCTGGAAACTCCAAGGGAGGAATTTAGAGTAGATTTTTTTTTTTTAAAGAAGACCAGGACATCCTTTGCAGGTTTTTAAGCATAAGTATGCTAAGATACTTCAGAGAAATATCTTTCTTGTGCCTTGAGAGTTAATGCTAATGAATGCCTTGACTGTTTCTTTTTTTCCCTTTGTAAATTCCAGTCCCCTTTTATTTATTTATTATTTACTACTGAGTCTGCTGTAGCATGGCACGTCCTCATACCCACCCCTCTCCTACCTCTGTTTTGTGATGGCTGAGTGAGGGCAGAACGAAGGGTGGGATAGAGCATTCATGAAAACATGAAGCCACCTGGGCTGGAGGACCCTGGAAAGACCCAGAAAGCCAGAGTTTTATACCCTGGCTTTGGCTTCAGGGTGCACTGGGCTGCAGTGGGATTTCTCTTATGTGCCACCCTACTGTCTCTGTCCACTGGGGTGAGCAGAATTCACGAAATCATGCAGGTCTCACAAGAAGACACACTCCTAAGCAGCTGCTTTGGGTCCTATCTGTCCACTGATTCATTTAGACACTTACTCATTACTTTCCCAATTCAAAACACTTGTGATTTCTCCCATAGTCTGACATTTTGAGGCCTGGCCTCTATGAAAGATACTCTTTCTACGCATAACGTTCTGTCTTCTATCTCCCATCTCCTCCGTTTGTAACTTTTTTTAAAAAAAGAGAGACATACAGAAGAAAGGAAGGGAATCATTTTAATTTGGGGACATCTCCAAAAGCATTCATTAATTTTGAAAACCGAACTGCATCTAACCTGACAGAATATTTATAAAAATTTGTCATCAATTAAATCACATTTATTTCGTCTAGTATTAGACTGCTTTTTTTTTTAACCAGATGGTAAACATTAGCAGTAATAGTGAACAAACAACCAGGCTCCCAGAGGTCATTTTTAACCACCATTAACAATCTGGTTTTCACAGAGAGTAAGATGCAGAAGGCAGCGGTTCAGTAAAAGGCAGACAAGGAGGTTTCTGTCCTTATTTACCTAACACTTAACCTCTTTAAAAGAAATTAAAAAAAAAAAAATCTCAGGGCTGGAGAGATGGCTCAGTGGTTTAGATCACCGACTGCTCTTGCAGAGGACCTGGACTCGATTCCCAGTACCCACGTGGTGGCTAAGAACTGTCTTTAGTGCAGGGCATGGTGGCACACGCCTTTAATCCCAGCACTGGGGAGGCAGAGGCAGTTGGATCTCTATGAGTTCAAGGCCAGCCTGATCTACAGAGCAAGCTCCAGGCCAGCTGGGACTAAAGGAAGAACCTGTCTAAAAAACACCAAAAAAAAAAAAAAAAAAAAAAAAAAAAAAATCTCAGGAAAAAGAGCACTTTGTATCTTCCAAGCTCTAAATTGGATAACTTTGCTCAGAAATTGCAGTAAGATGTCTGTTTGCAATAGACACTGATGTAAAATGTCAAAACCTCCACAGAACTGCTAAAAAGAGCAGGTCTGTACTGTCATCGGCAGGCTCTCCTCCTCTAGTCAATATATTTCCATTTATTAGCTACTGAGTTAATGTTCCTACACACGTGTAAAGCTAGTAATTATGGTGTGAAAACAAAAATATTTTTACATTTTTAAACTGTCCGATTTAAACATAAGATAAACAGTCCACAAAATATATTAGTGAATCAAAAATATTTGGTCGATCACATGATCAAAACAAAGCTTCTAGAACTGCCTCTTTTAAGTCATGTTTTGAAAGCTAAGCTGTGGAGTGGAACAGTGTCCTCGTGCCGCACACAGGGAAGGGCAGAGAAGGGCACAGCTTGTTCTGTAGCTTTGGTAATGTAGGAAGCTTCTGTGCCTTGAAATGATTGACTTAGACCAAGCAGACAAAACTGTACCTAATACGCATTTTTGCCCTGATTTATGTATTAATGATTTTTTGCCATGGTTTATGTATCAATGATTTGTTCTCAACTTTAATGTTGTTTTTCCAGTAGCTGATAGCATTTGTTAAGGATTCTGTTGAGGTCTACAGTTAAGCTACTTTACAGATATTTCCTCATTACTTTCTTACCATATAGGGAAGAAAGCCAAGTTGTCAAGGCCCAAGAGTATACATGAAACTATAGAGAGAGGTCATACTCAAGGTGGGTTAGGATGAAGTTGTGTGAACATGTTCTGTTCATTAGACAATGTCTTCCATTAAGGAGCATGGGAATGTGAAGAATATTACTAGATGCCACACCTAACTGTGCATATATTTTGGAATATTTAATATTTGCATATATGTATTAGTTACACGTAGGTCTTTTAGTCTTTTGTTCTTGGTGTTGTTGTGGTTGATTTTTGAGACAAGGTCTCACTCTGCACCCCTAGCTGGCCTGGAACTTGTTAGCCTTGAACTTAAAAAGATTTGTCTGCCTCTGCCTCCCAAGTGCTGGGATTAAAGGTGTGCACCACCACACCTGGCATATGGCTTTACAAAGACGAATGTCCACCTTTGTGTATATGAACACACTCCAGACAGTCATCGGGTAGAATGCAAATTTGTAATATTACACTAAGGATTTTCCTGTCTGTTCATTGTACTGCAGTAGAGGTTGCTGCTTTGGGAAGAAATTCAGTTTCCCTTTTTTATAGCAATTTTTATCCTGACAATGAAACCTCCCAGTATTCCGACAAGTGCCTGGGGCCATTACACTTCATTTCTTTCTGAGGGAAGTGAATAAATAGCAAGTAGAGAATTGAAGTGATGAGTTCTGGCTGTAGTCATAATTTAGAATATTATTACGTTCCTCCTCTTGAGGTTCCTTCAGTGACAACTGAAGATACTTCACTGATGGCTTTTTGTGTGTCCAGCTCAGGGTTAGGCACTGGCTAGCTGTAGAGAAAAGACGGAGCCCTGCCTCAAGTAGCTCAAGGCCTAGTGGGTGAAGAAGAGGGAGCGGGCAAACCACTGTGCCGGAAGGCTTGGCGACATGGTCTGGGGACATAGAGAAGAGACCTAGCCTCTGTGAACCAGGGAAGGGAACTTATAAAACCTATTAGAGAACTCTTACCTTTGCTACCCACACTTCTTTAGACAAAAGCAGGTTAATAAAATTACCTGGCTATCATAGCAATCAGTTTGGGAAATTTGAAAATACAATGATCTAATTAACTAAATATATGGGTTTCTTTGCTGTATTTAGGTCCTTTAGATTACAAAGATACAATTTACTAGAAATAAATATGCTTTTTTGTTTGCAGTAATTCAAAATAGGAGCAGCAATTCAACCTTTGTTCATAATATAGATGAGCTGTTTCAGTTTGGTATGGTCTGGGTACTGGGGTTGACTAGAGGTCTGGTGTGTGGAAGGCCAGTCCTTCCCCCTTGGGCTACACCTTCAGCTCCTACAATATCATTTTTATGGGTCCCAGATGACTAGTTAAGAGTGAGTAAGTAAATATTTACAGACTAACATAACTTATTTCATTCTCATATCTTGGCTTACATTTCTTTTCAGCCAGAAAGTCCTCTGGGCACATCACTGCTCTCCTAAGACAAGGCAAAAGCCTCCCTGGCTTCTTTGTTCACTGTCCCAAATTTTGGACTTGCCAAATTTAGAGGCACCAGAAATTCAGGTGCCTCTGCCAATCTCAGGGGCCTCACAGAAGAAATCAGGTTTCCTCACTTCTGTGGAGGGAGGGACTCGGGGACTGTTCAGATTTCTACTAGAAATCATGACTGGTCCAGCCTCCTTTTCCATCCATTGCAGCAGTTACCTGTGTAAAGGCTATGGGGTAGAGGTGGTGGAGGTGATGGAGGGGACCCAGGAGAGGGTAGACTAAGGATCTGCTCTCCAGGAGCCAGGCAAGCTCTGTCCTCATCTTCTGCAGCTTTGCCCGTAGTTTAAGGGAATGGCACCATGCACATGCTTTTGATGCTATGAATTTTTTTTTTTTCTGGTCTTTTCGAGACAAGGTCTCCCTGTAGTCCCAGCTGTCCTGGAACTCACTCTGTAGACCAGACTGGCCTTGAACTCACAAAGATCCGCCTGCCTCTGCCTCCCAAGTGCTAGGATTAAAGGCGCGCGCCACCACGCCCAGCTCTGGATTTCTAACTTCAGCTTATAGTAAATAAACTCTTTTGTAGATGTGAAAAAANTCTAGTTTGGTTGATTTGGAGTTGCTCTTTCCTTCTTTTAGTCAGTTGGGCTAGAGGTCTATCTATCGTGTTTACCCTTTCAAGGAACCAGCTCTTGGATTCATTGATATTTTATATTGTTTTCTTTGTTTCTATTTCATTGATTTCTGCTCTGATTTTTGTTATTTCTTCCAGTCTTTTGGGTTTAGGAATCATTTGTTTCTGCCTTTCAAGTGTTTTTAGTTGGAGTGTTAAGTCATTTACTTGTGCTCCTTCTGTTTTCTTAATGTAGGCACTTAGGGCTATGAATTTCCCTCTCAGGACTGCTTTTAAGGTGTCCCATAGGTTTTGTTGTGTTATATCATCCTGTTCATTTAGTTCCAAGAATGCTTTTATTTCTTTCTTTATTTTTTCTCTGACCCATTCCTTATTCAGTACTGTGTTGTTTAGTCTCCATTCTTGAAGTTAGTGGGGCTTTTTCTGGTGGTGTTATTAAGCTTTATTACTTCATTGCACCATGGTCTGATAAGATGCATGAAATTATTTCAAATTTTTGTATTTGATGAGGTTTCCTCTGTGTCCCAGTTTATTGTTGATTTGGGTGAATTTTCCATGGTGTGCTGAGTAGAAAGCATGTTATTTGGTGTTTGGGTGGATATATTTGGTAGATGTCTGTTAGGTCCACTTGGTTTATCATATTGTTTGGTTCAGATGTCTCTCTGTTTATTCTTTGTCCACTTGACCTGTCCAATGGGCTCCATGGGATGTTGAAATTTCCTGCTATTATTGTGCTTGGATTGATCTATGCCTTGAAGTCCTTCAGGATTGTGTTTATGAAGTTCGGTGCTCCTATGTTTGAGATATATATATATATATATATATATATATGATTTAAGCAGTTCAATGGACTCGAATCTATTTGATTATAGTAGTCCCCCTTATCTTGAGGAGACATGACCCACAACTCCCACTGGATGCACAGAACTTATATATATATATATATATGATTTAAGCAGTTCAATGGACTCGAATCTATTTGATTATAGTAGTCCCCCTTATCTTGAGGAGACATGACCCACAACTCCCACTGGATGCACAGAACTGCAGTTAGTATCAACCCTACATATACCACTTATTTCCTTTCTCACATACCCTATGATAGAGTTTAATTTGTAAGAGATTAATAATAACTAATGGTAAAGCTAGAAAGGTTGAGCAGGGCATTGTGGCATATGCCTTTAATCCCAGAACTCAGGAAGCAGAGGCAGGAAGATCTCTATGAGATCCAGGCTAGCCTGGTCTATATAGCGAGTTCCAGGCCAGCTGGGCCTACAGTGAGACTCTGTGTCAAACCAAACAAAACCAGGCAATTATGACCGTATACTCTAACAAAAGTTATTTGAGATTTATGAATTATCAATTTCTGGAAATTGCCACTTAGTGTTTTGGGCCATATTTGACCTAGTGTAAACAGAACTGAGGACAGCAAAGCCAGAGTGAGGGGCACTACTGTGGTCACGGCAGGTGTCATTTTAGTTTTACAGTCTGCACCCATTTCAATGTTGAATTCCATTGCACTGTGAAGCAGGAGACGTTGTACCCTAACAAGCAGCTTTCTGCTCTCTGAGTCCTGGAATTTCAGAAAGGCTTCATGGTAGCTATCCAGATTTCCAAAATTCATCAGCTCAGGGCTGGGTGGCATGTGAAATAATGCATCATGGGAGTGTTTTCCAAGCTTTTACAAGTCTCTTTTAGTTGTATCCTCTCTTCAGAGAACTCGAAGCGGGGAAAGAAAGTAGCATGCAGACATTTTTTAAACTGTGTGAGCTTTAATTTTTTTTCTGAGCTTCTTTTTCTTCTTCTTCTTCTTCTTCTTCTTCTTCTTCTTCTTCTTCTTCTTCTTCTTCTTCTTCTTCTTCTTCTTCTTCTTCTTCTTGGTCTTTTTGGAAACAGGGTCTCCCTATAGCCCCAGCTGGCCTGGAGTTCCCTCTGTAGACCAGGATGGCCTTGAACTCACAGAGATCTGCCTGCCTCTGCCTCCCAAGTGCTGGGATTAAAGGTATGCACCACCATGACTTGTGAAACACTTATTTAGAATATCAGCATGTCTCCTGTAATTAAGCTAGGCATCAGAAAACTAGAGCAGGCAATTCTTGTGTCAGAACCACAGGCCCTGACAAGTGTTGACTATGTCTGGGGGGGGGGGTTTGTAGAGCACTGATGCAGGAGCAGCGGCGACTTGCTCCAGAACTTCAAGGGAGGTTTGGACTTCTGAGGGCTTCCATATTTTGAATGCAGAAAATGCCTCAGGACCTTGGGATAAGACTGGAGACAGGAGAATCAGGGACTTTTCTAATGAATTTAGAACTGTACAGCATTTGTAAAATCAACAAAACCAAAGCATTTAAAAATATGGTTAGTCTAAGCCGGGGAGGGGGGTGGCGCACACCTTTAATCCTAGCACTTGGGAGGCAGAGGCAGGTGGATCTTTGTTCAAAGCCAGCCTGGTCTGCAGAGTGAGTTCCAGGACAGCTGGGACTACAGGGAGACCCTGTCTCGAAAAGACAAAAAAAAAAAAAATGGTTAGTCTTAAGAAGCAGGTATTTAGTAGGATCCAACTCTAGCTTAAGAAATAATATCTCGGGGCTGGAGAGATGGCTCAGCAGAGGATCAGGGCTCAATTCCCAGCACCCACATGGCAGCTAACAACAATCTTTAAGCTGGGTGTGGTAGCACACTTTAATCCTAGCACATGGGAGGCAGAGGCAGGCAGAACTCTGTGAGTTCAAGGCCAGCCTGGTCTACAGAGTTCCAGGCTAGCTGGGGCTATAGGGAGACCCTGTCTCACAAAAAGAATAAATAAATAAATAAATAAATAAATAAATAAATAGGGGCTGGAGAGATGGCCTAGCGGTTAAGAGCACCGACTGCTCTTGCAGAGGACCCGGGTTCAATCCCCAGCACCCACATGGTGGCTGAGAACCGTCTGTGACTCCAATCACATAAATAAAATAAAATTAAATAAATAAATAAATAAATAAATAAATAAATAAATAAGTCTTGTGGTTCCATGCAGCAATGAGGCAGTGAATAATTTGCTTCCTCGTAGCTGAGTTTAATCTAATTGTGGAGTTGACAAATCTCTGCTTTTAGATCTAGCAGAGAAAGTCTTAAGTCCTTTGAAGGCCTTAAATGCCCTTTCAACTCCCTGTAAGGCCAGTGTGCTCATAAGTTATTCTGTTAGTAATTGTTAATTAATAATTAATAATCATTTAAGCAATTAAGTAATTCATAGTAATGTGTACATTTACATGTTTCCTTATTCTTTCATATAGCATGTACATGTTTCTGCTTTTTAAAAATGTTAGACTGGGCTGGGGGAGTAGCTCAGCCCTGGGTTCAATCCCCAGCACCACAAAAAATAAAACAAAAACCCACAAAAAAATTAGACCTAGGATTTATCATTTTGAACCGGGTTAAAATGAGTCCTCAGTGACTTCCACATACATGAGACATGTCAATAAACAACAACACAAATCCCCACTTTTTAAATCTGCAGCCTACTCCACTGATCAAGGAAGTGGTATATATGTGCCCAACTTTGAATGATGTGTGGTTTAGACACACCACAAAAAGGCAGTCAGTTTCACACGCTGAAAATTGCAAACGCACATTATGTACTTGTTAGCTAAATGCGAGATGTGGCAAGGTTGGCACATGGACTCAGCCTCCCCTGATAAGAAGGGAAAACCGAGCTCTGGGAAGCCACATCTGGAGGATGTGAGAGGAGGAATCGCCAAGAGGCCCAAAAGACATTTACTAGGAGGTAGACAGACCCTCATAGTCATGAGCAAAATCTGGGCGCTTTAGAGCCCTGGACCCCAGGGGAGGAGCTGTGGGGTGTGACAATTAGGAATCCAAGCTCAAAAATCTACCAGACCTGAGAATTGGGACAGATAATTCCTGTCTTAAAGAATGAAAGAACTAAATGGCAATCCATGCAACGTGCTGTGTGTGTACTTAGCTCAAGATCAGTGATCAGTAAGCATCGGCTGCAGTCCTATGTGACTATGAAGCAGAACAAGGAAAAGAACCTCAGCACGGAGCACAGTGAAGGGTTTCTAAAATGTTGGGCTGTAGGGGCTTCGTGTGGTTCTGAGGGCTAGGGAGGGCGGGGGAGTGAATCCTGGACACAGAAAGGAGCCAGATGAAGATTAGAGTGAAGGATAAAGGAGAGAGGAAGCAGAGGGAAAGAGAAAATAGAGAGAAAGGGAGGAAGGAGAAGAAGTGACAGGGGAGAAGAAAGAAGAGTTGGAGTAGGAGGAGGAGAGGTAGAAGGAAGGGAGGAAGAAGAAGAGAAAGAAGAGGAGGGAAAGGAGAGGGGGAGCAGGAGCTGCTCAGCCAGCCTCCTTGGTGGGAGACAGAAGTCGGGAAGGGGGGAAGGAGCAAGCCACTCTCTACCTTGTGCTGAGGGAGGTTTCCAGAGTGCAATCTATGAACACACCTGCCTGACAGGGCTGCTGGGGCAGAGGACAGGATCCCAAGAGCAGGCAAAGGATAGAGGTTCATAGGGAGGGCTGCAGGCTTGGCAGCAGCATTACCTGCTCTGTTGCTGGGTGACCCGAGACATGTTTCCTAGCCTCCTCAACAACTGTTCAGAGCTACTGCAGCCTGTCTCCTGGCTTGCTAAGAGGATTAAGTGAATGGAATATGTGAAGTGTTACATGAAGTGAGGATGAGAAATAATTACTAGTACATGTAGTTGCAATCATAGTTGATGCTTACTTAGTGAAACCAACTAAAATAGAAACCAGAATTTGAAGGGATTTTGTGGATGATGGAATAAGAGGAAAGCTCATTTTAATACCAGACAATAAGGGCCATTGACAAATTGAGTAGGATGTGAGAAGAGAGGACACAGGTTATTAAAAGTAAAGGGTGAGAGACAGGCGCCTGGACTGGGGTCTGGGAAATGTGTGCTTGGTTTCTTGGAGCAGGAGGAGCTCTCTGTCACTACGGACGCTTTGAGGTGACAAGATTGATGAGAAAATTTTCCGAAGTGGCAGGTGTGTTGGATTGGACAGTAGCAGATGCTTAAAAGGAACCCTTCGTTGAAAACTATAAATCCAGAGGTCACTATCGCCACCCCACCATGTCCTCCAGCCCTCAAAAACCTGTCTCCTTGTCCCTCTCTTTTCCTCAACTCCTTCTACTTCCCTTTAGGCATTCATGCTTTTGCTGTCATTTATTTATTCATTTTACTTTCATTTGTCTAACCTCACAGTCTGGCCCTGGACTTGGGGCCCACTAAAGGTGGCAGTGAATGGTGGTAGTAAATGGGTGCCCTGACCCTCACCATCGTGCTCTACTCCTGCTTTATCCCCATCCCCCTAAAACTTCACCTTTGACGCCAAGCTCTGCACTCAAGGAACTGCAGGAAGCCCTGCTGCTCACTGCATTTCTACATGAACTCCGGCCTGTCCACAAGCCCCTCCGTACTTGGTGTCCTTTGCCTCTACTCCCTCAGTTCTATTTCCTTTCACCTCTGCTCCAGGGGCCACAGAGACCACCCCTTCCTCCTTCCCCACGCTGCACAGCGTCTGTTTCCAGGACCTACCCTGTTCAGGTCTTCCTCCCCAGCTGTGACAGCTCAGGTTTCTCCACCACCAGGAAGACTTCCTGCACCCTTTTCTAGGGCACTCCTGGATTTGTCTCTATTCCTCCAGGGTTCTGTCCTGACTCTCCCTCCAGCTCAGGTTTCTGTCCTCTACCCCACGAGCTACTTACAACAACCTTCTGCTGCCTCCAGCACTGGTTAGGTTGTGGGTTCAAACCAAGCTTTCAGGAAACAATTGAAACACATGTCATTGTCATATTCAAGATTAAGTTTGACTACAGAGGATGAGACCACATCAGCCTAGGGTTCATGAGTTGATCCTGGACGCTGTGGGTCTGAAGACAAATTCACATCCTTTCAGAGAAGAGAGTGGGAAGGTCACTCACTTGTATAGGAGAGGAGGACTAATGGGCCCAGGTTCATAAGCAGTGTGAGGGGATTTCATCTAAAGTGGTATCGGTTTAGATACTCAAGGAATCACTCTTCCAAATTACTCTGATTACTTTTTAATTTTCATTTTTTATGTCTGTGTGCATGTGTCCATGCTTGTATGTGAGGGTGCACATGTGCGTGCAAGTGCATAAGTGCATGTGTGCACATGTCTGGAAGCCAGAGAATAGCCTTGGGTGTCATCCTGAAGAATGTCCTTCACTTCTTTTGAGGCAGGGTCTCTCATTGGCTCACTGACTAGGCTAGACCACCTAGCCAGCCAACCCCAGAGAGCCTCCTGCTTCTCCCTCCCCAGCTCTCGGACTACATGTGTGTACGGCCTTGCCTACTGACTCTGATCCCACATCTCTTATCTGTGGCTGTTCCCGTGGACTCACTTGCTCCCTTCCTTCTTTCCTCCCTGTTTGCAGCCTCCTCGGAAGTGGGGGTGGGAGAGAATTCCAAAAATAAAAGATGATGCACACAAATGAGCCTGGGGCCTTAGCTCTGTGAGGAGGGCCTCCCAGGTGAGCCAGATGTGCCAGATGGGTGCTCTTCCTAGCAGGGTTCCAGGAACACAGGAGGGGCACTTTCTGTTGATGTTTGGGAAACTGTGCCTTCCAAAGTGTTCTCACTGGCCATGCGAAGCCCTTGCCGCTGTGCTGGCTGGTTACACTGCAGTGCCGTTCTCTGCTGCCTCCTTTTATACTATCATTTTCTAGAAATAGTTGCATCTTAAGTGACTCTCATTAGAGAAATAAGCTTGATGATTTTTCATCTCCAATTTTACCTTCATCAGCCTTTGAATATAGCAAAATTTAATTTTTTTCATTTTCCAATTGGCAGTTTTATCATACACATGGTAATCAAAGAAACATTTAAATATACAGAAATACAAAGGGAAGAAAGACATCATAATCTTCTACCTAGTAAGAAAAACAGTTAATATTTTAGGATTTCAGTTTTTTATTTTAAAAAAATTTTTTTTGGTCTTTTTGAGACAGCTGGCCTGGAGCTCACTCTGTAAAACAGGCTGGCCTTGAACTTACAGAGATCTGCCTGCCTTTGCCTCCCAAGTGCTAGGATTAAAGGCATGTGCTGGGGCTGGGGAGATAGCCTAGCAGTTAAGAGCACCGACTGCTCTTGCAGAGGACCCGGGTTCCATCCCCAGTACCCACATGGTGGCTGAGAACCGACTGTAACTCCAATTCCAGGAGAACTCCAGTTCCAGGGGAATCTGAGACCTTCTTCTGACCTCCGCGGCATTGCACAACATGGGTGCACAAACCTACATGCAGTCAGTACACTCGTACACATACAAAAAAATAAATAAAATTAAAAAATAAATAAATAAAGGCATGTGCCACCATGCCTAGCTATTAAAAAATATTTTTAAAGAAAAATTAAATATATATTTTGGACATCAAAGTTTGTCCCAAGTTTCAGATGAGGGAAACATCATAACAAAGTGTTTATACATAACCATTATTATTTCTTTGTGTTATTCCTAAATGCTTTGCTCTTCTAAAAGGCATGCACTTTTAAAATCTCTTAATATTAATTTCAAGTCCTCTTCCAGAAAGGGTGAACAATATAATCCCATCCTTGGAGTCTCGTGCAGCATCTTTTCTTTGATCTGAGGATTCTTTCCTATTGTTTTACTACTACTATGTTAAACATGTTTCATTGTCTGTCACCACTCATATGCTTTGTGAATCCTCATTGTCTTTTGAGGTGTTACTTTTTAATAGTTTATAGGGAAATCCTAAAAATTTTCTGTGCTAGGGATAGAACCCAAGACCTTGTGCACACTAGGCAAATATTCTACCACTGAGTTAAAATCCCAATCCTGGGGCTGGAGAGATGGCCTAGCGGTTAAGAGCACCAACCACTCTTACAGAGGACCCGGGTTCCATCCCCAGCACCCACATGGCGGCCGAGAACCCTCTGAAACTCCAATTCCAGGAGAGCTCCAGTTCCAGGGGAATCCGACACCCTCTTCTGACCTCCGCAGCGTTGCACAACACAGGTGCACACACTTGCATGCAGACAGTACATTCATACACATACAGAAATAAATAAAAATATAAAATAAAAAATAAAATGAAATCCCAATCCTGTAGAATCTCCTTAAATACTAAAATACTGATTATTTGGGATGTAACAAACATTCCTTAAATTTATCTTTAAATGTTAATTATGGTATTTTGTGGGGAGTTTAATGTATAATTTGTTTTCATAGCAAAGTTTTCAATTTCTGTCTAATAAAAGCCATCAATCTTGAGTTGGATATGGGACTGCTTGCCGGTAGTCTCGGCTCTCGGGAGGCAAGAGGAATAGGAGATCAAGCAAGAGGATCAGGAGAGCAAGCTGCTCTCTCTCAGCTGCTTAGTGAGTTCCAGCCACCTGAGCTTCATGAGACCTTGTCTCACAAAACAAAACAAAACAAAACAACCTACCAGTCTTTTGCTCTTTGCTTTTAGCCTCTGGTGCCCTTTCCCACTCTAATCTAAGAAAACCACATTTTTCTAATACTTAATGCTCCTCACACACACATTTTAAGGAATTGTATTCACTGCACCACAGTAGAGCACCGAGCATGAATTAAGGAGGATTAGTTGCCATTATTCCACTCTGACATGCCCTTTGCTATTCCACCCTGTCCCCCAGAATCTTTCAGGATCCAGGGAAGTATCCTAGCTAGGTGATCAGTTCCTGGCTTCCCCGCATCCTCATTCTTCCCAGTTACCACTGATTAGATCCCTGGAGGGTCAAGGACTCTACTGCCACTTGATAAAATTCTCTCCTCTTAGAGGGAGAGGCACTCTGTGTCTGGGAACACATTGGTTGTCATGAAGGAACCAGGGATAAGGCCTTAGGATTGGGACAATTTGTGGCAGGCTGCTCTCCTGTTGCCCTGGGCCCAGGCTGTGGGCTCTGACCTACTTCCTCCTGGTGTTGGTGTGGCCGCCGTCAGATCCTTACACAGCACCTTACTCTTAATTATCATCAGAGCAGACCAGAATTGGGCACGCTCCCTCTCAGCATGGGAAAGGCAGGAAGCATGTCTGGACCCTGCTCAAATCAGTTTGTCTTGTCATCAGATCTTAAAACTCTAGAGCATGAAAATTCCTTTAAGTGTATCATCCTAAGGGTTTCTTTTGTGGAAGGTCTCAGGTCCCAGAGTAGGATGCTTCTGTTTGGTTGGTGGCAGAGCCCAGACCTGGGGATCCTCCCTGGTTCTTCCCACTCTCCCTCCGTTCCTTCTCTTGTACCTGCTACATGCTGAGCACTGCTCTGTGCCTGGGAAATGTTTAAAGTGTTTAACAGTTACCTTCTTGTCCTGTGAACTCACCCAGTAGCTGGGAGACAGGTGTATTCCAACCAGTAATGTTCATTATGGATGACAGTAGAGATATGAACAGAATGATAGAGAAGTCCAAAAGAAAGGTGGCTGATTTGGGCAGGACAGTCAAGAGAAATGGAAGGTTTTCTGAGAAAGGTAATATTTGGACTGAACTTTAAGGAAAATGAAGGTAGTTGTCACAAAGGCAGATGACAGCAGGAACAAGGGCCTGAAGGCAGAAAGCACAATGCCTGTTTGCAGACTAGACAGTGATTTGACGGGTGGTAGGTGCTGGCAACTTCTTCCCCACCCACTGCTGCAGCCAACCAAGCTGCCTAGATCCTTGCTGCTCACTCCCTTCCTTCCTCCAGATCCAGGGGCCTGAGACTGCTCTGTCTGGCCAGCCTCTGTCGGCCCTCACTGGTCCTTCTGCCTTCCTCAGCACACCGAGAGATGAAAATAGAGATTGGATCCTTTCTGTGGTTGGCATTGTTACCAGTCTAAAGTTACTGTGTTCATTTTCTCTGCCAATTAAAGAATTAAAAGGCAGGAAAAATCTCGGACCAGCAGAGAATGGCAAACAAACTTAAAAAATTTTTTCAATTGAATTTTTGGGTATTTCATACAGAGCAAGGATAAAGAATCACATACAAGCTGGGCGTGGTGGCACATGCCTTCAATCCTAGCACTCAGGAGGCAGAGGCAGGCAGATCTTTGTGAGTTCAAGGCCAGCCTGGTCTACAGAGTGAGTTCCAGGACAGCTGGGACTAAAGGAAGACCCTGTCTCAAAAATACACCAAAAAAAAAAAAAAAAAAAAAAAAAAAAAAAGAATGTAAGAATCACCGATCACATCCTGCCAGTAGATAAGATCACACATTGGCTGGAGAGATGGCCTAGTGGTTAAGAGCGCCGACTGCCTCTTGCAGAGGACCTGGGGCTCGATTCCCCAGCACCCACATGGGCTGAAAACTGTAACTCCAGTTCCAGGGGAATCTGATGCCCTCTTCTGACCTCCACAGCACTGCACGAACAACGGGTGCAACAAACCTACATGCAGACAGTACATTCTACAACATAAAAAATAAATAAAAAAAACTAATTATTAAAAATTAAAATTAAAAAAAAAAAAAAAAAAAAACAAAAAAACCTTAAAAAAAAAAAAAAAAAGAATCACACATACACACATATACAGAGAGATGAAGCTCCTGGCAAGTGGGAAATGGGTCCTAGAAACTGAAACCCAGTGTCCCCTGGGGAGAATCTGGGTTGTAAGGGTTTCAGTGGTTTCCCCGCCCCTAGTTTTGGATTGGTCAGCTTAAAGAAGAAATGAGTGCTGTTAGGCTATGGCACCAAATGACACGGTGTCCAGGCCTACAAGATTTTAAGCAGGTCAGTTGAAGGGACCCCGTTGGCATTAAAAAATAAGGCCTTCCTGCCAGAGACCAAAAAGCAGCAGGAAGTGAGCTATCTGTATTACTTCTCAGTGAGTCTCTCAGGGTCCCTTACACCTGGGTTTGGGGGAGGACTTCAAATAGCATAGAAAGCAAAAGTCAAGTAAAATGAAAAGAACCCATTCTTTTAAATATACCAGAGTTTCATGAGTGGTAAAGAATTTGTTACCTTGAAAGCATCAGAAAGCCATTGAAGATTTTCAAGCAGAGTTTTAGGATAATGAAAAGAATTTTCAGAGCAGAGCCTACAGTCTTGAAGTCAGTCAGAAAACTGTTCAGGAAGAGGCACTGGCATACCCGGGTGACAGTGCTAGGGGGAGGAGGGGGAGAGAGCACAGGGGAGTCACAAACAGTTAGTTGATTATAGAGGTGAAATGAAGGGGAAAGGAAAAGCTGCAGGTGAAGTTTCTGGTCTCTCCAGGCTTCTGCCTTTTGACCACAAGTGCAATATGAGGTTTTCTTGTTTTTATTTTCTTTTCTTTTTTTTCTTTTATTTTATTTTTATTTTATTGCTTATTATTTTATTTTATTTATTTCGTATGTGTATTATGTACTGTCCTGCATGCCAGGGTTGTTTTGTGCACCAAGTGTCGTGCAATGCCCGCGGAGGGTCAAAGAGGGTCCCGCGGATTCCACCTGGAGTGCGAGTTCTCCTGGCAACTGGAGTTTCCGACGGTTCTGGCCGCCAGGTGTGTGCTGGGGATCAAGAACACGGTCCTCTGTAAGAGCGGTCGCGCGCTCTATACCGCTAGGCCATCTCTCCAGCCGGTTCTTTTTTCTTTATATCTTGTAAAAGTGCGCGTAGGGGGGCGTTGGAGGGTGGTCGGGGCAGGTAGGCGTGGCGAGGGGGGGGGCTGGTGGGGTGGGGGGGGGTTGTGATATTGGGTGGCGGAGCGGGTGCAGGGGTGGGGGATAACAGTGTCCTGGTATGCTATAGATTTAGAATTCCTTTAGATAAATTAATCAACACAGAATAGCAATACTATTTTGTATTGCAGCATCTCTTAAAGCTCTCCTTTTCTCAGATTGTGGCCAACTCTATAGCACATATTGGGGCTGACATGGGGTGAAAAGGCTGGCTGGTTGGAGAGTTTGGCAGGAGTACAAGTGAGCTGAACTGCAAGGGAGTCAGGCAAGCATCATCCACAGACTCATGTCTTTTTCCCCCCGAGAAGGCGTTAGAAGCACCGTGCTCAGCATTCCCTGAAGTCGGTGCTGTCTGAGCTCTACCTTGGCTAGCCCCATGCTGTTTTCCATGCTGTATTTGCACAAGTGTGCACAGGGTGGAGAACATGACTGCACTGCACATTTCTGAGCCATTCTTACATGCAAGGGATTAGACTCAATGGAACATGAGATACCGTGAGATAGATGGTATAGCCTTCTCAGCATTTCCTGTGTTGCTAATTAAAGTATAAAGTGCTGAAAATATTTATTAAAATAACTAAACTGTTTAGTGTTAAAAAAAAAAACAGACATTAAGCTGGGCATGGTGGCACACACCTTTAATCCCAGCACTTGGGAGGCAGAGGCAAGCAGATCTTTGTGAGTTCAAGGCCAGCCTGGTCTACAGAGTGAGTTCCAGGACAGCTGGGGCTACAGGGAGACCTTGTCTCAAAAAAAAATACCCCCCAAAACAGACATTATGCATGCATCTATAATTCCAGCATTTTTTTTAATTTCTGTGTGTGTATCAATGTACTGTCTGCGTGCAGGTTTGTGCACCCGTGTCGTGCAATGCCACGGAGGTCAGAAGAGGGTGTCGGATTCTCCTGGAACTGGAGTTCTCCTGGAATTGGAGTTTCAGACGGTTCTCAGCCGCCATGTGGGTGCTGGGGATCGAACCTGGGTCCTCTGTAAGAGCAGTCAGTGCTCCTAACCACTAGGCCATCTCTCCAGCCCCAATTCCAGCATTTGAGAGGCCGAAGGATTATAGCAAATTGAAGGCCAGCCTGATCCACTTAGTGAGTCCAACTAGCCAAGGTTATACACGGAGACCTTGTCCAAAAAAAAATAAAAGCCTAAAAGAGTTAAGAGACTCTAGGGTGCTTCATTTTTTACATATAGTCTTCCCCTGGTATCTACAGGGGTTTAGTTCCAGGACCTCTGCAGATACCAGAATCTCAAGATGGACACTCAAGTCTTGTTTAGTATTTGTATATAATCCAGGTATACTTTACATTACAACTAAGAAACTGAATATGTGGTCACAAAAGTGATGTGACTCAGGAGTCATGAAAGCTTTGGCAACAGTAAAAGGTTTCTAAACACAGAACCATCAAAAGCTAATCTAAAATCAAATGCATAATGAAGCAAGGTATTCCTGGCAGCGCTCAACCCTTACGTAGCTTGACTTCACTGCAGCAAGGAACGGTACCCAAACACCTTGCTTCACGTTTATATGTTATGGATTTAGGTGTTTTTACCATACATGCAAATTTTTTGCACTCTTTTAACATAATGTTTTAGTTACAGAAAACAAATATTTTAAGATTTTCCTACCATCATTCCTCAATATGTAAGGATCAGTTTAGTATAACCTTTTTGATTTGTTTGTTTATGAGTGTTTTGCCTGCATGCATGTAAGTGCACCACATATATGTGATGGCTGCAGAGGCCAGAAGAGGGTGCTGGATCCCCTGAAGCTGGAGTTACAGATTTTAACCATCATGTAGGTCCCAGGAACCGAACTTGGGTCCTCTCCAAGAGGGGCCAGTGCTCTTAACTGCTGAGCCATCTCAGGCCAGCCGCTAGCATATCTTTTTGATTATAGTGTGTTAGGATGTTTGGTTTTTAAAACTTGCTGTTTTGAGTTGTTGATTTGAGTTTCCTAAAAACAATTGCTAAATGAATCTTGGTTTGGGATAAGGTCAGAATATTCAACAATTGTCAAAATGGCCCTAAACATTTTTTTTTTTTTTACTTTTTATTTATGTGATGCAGCATTCTCAGCATTGATGATTATGAGGTCAAAATATCAATCAACTCTAAAAAAAATGTTAAAGCTACCATACAGCATCAAAAAATATTCAGCTGATATTTAATTCATTATGCAAAATTAAGCAAGCACATCCATCTTAGTAGTATTAAAATTAATTTTATCTTCAATACATTGAAAAGTTACATGTATAACAAAGAATTGCTTTAAAATAAATTTCTGGGTTAGAGAGATGACTCAGCAGTTAAGAGCATTAGCTGCTCTTGCAGAGGACCTGAGTTTGACTCCCAGCACCCACATGGCAGCTAACGACTGTAACTCCAGTTCCAGGGGATCTGATACTCCCTTATGTCCTCCTCAGGCATTTGCACAACACACGCAAGCAATCAGCACATGCAGGCAATCACTCATACACCATACACATAAAATAAAATAATAAATAAAATATTTTAAAATACATTTCCTTATAATTTGTTATCAGTAAATATTGATTTGTTACCTATTTTATATACCTGTACAACTGGGTCACATAACAATTTCTCAGGTGAAAAGGGGTCAGGAGTGGAGAGGTTGAAGCAGCCCTGCTCTAAGTAATTTCTGTAACTAATACAAGGTAAATGCTGTGTATATAGTTGTTACTCCATATTGTTTAAGAAATAATGATGTATGGGGCTGGAGAGATGGCCTAGTGGTTGAGAGCACCAACTGCTCTTGCAGAGGACCCAGGTTCAATCCCCAGCACCCACATGGCGGCTGAGAACCGTCTGTAACTCCAATTCCAGCAGAACTCCAGTTCCAGGGGAATCTGAGACCCTCTTCTGACCTTGGCATTGCATGACACGGGTGCACAAGCCTGCATGCAGACAATACATTCATACACATAAATAAATAAATAAATAAATAAATAAATAAATAAATAAATAAAATTTAGAAAAAAAAAGAAATAATGTGTGAGTTCAAGGCCACCCTGGTCTACAGAGCGAGCTCAGGCCAGCTAGGACTAAAGGGAGACCCTAACTCAAAAAGAAAAAAAATGACAAGACAGGTGCTGGAAAGATAGCTCAGAAATTAAGAGCACTAGCTGCTCTTACAGAGGACCTGGGTTCAATTCCCACCACCCATATAGTGACTAACAACTGTTGTAACTCCAGTTCCAAGGAATCTGATGGCCTCTTCAAGCATTGCAGACACAGGTGAACTTACATATAAAACACTCATATACACAAAATAAAAATAAATAAAATATTTTAAAGAAATAATGACAAGAAAATAAATCTGTGGATGTTTATTACAGATTCAATTTAATGGTGTTGTCCTAAGGTTGGTTGAATGCTTAGATTCAGTGCCCTAGGATTTAGAGGGACAACTGTACATTGCATGTAGATTAATCAATTTCTTTTCTGTTTCTCCCTCCCACTCCCAGATAATTTTCAGGATCAGATGAAAAGGGAGCTAGCTTACAGAGAAGAAATGGTGCAACAGTTACAAATTGTAAGACGCCTTTCTGCTTCTACTTATAAATAAATGCAATTTAACAGGCTTTTTTCAAAGCTCTTCATGTAAAACTGTTCACGTCTTTGCCAGGAAACCCTTTGGTCCACTTACCTCTCAGCTGGTTGAGATGCTAATTATCATGAGATTTACTTAGGCTGGGGGTAAACAGATGTGTCTGCATGTTTGTTTCTTCTAAATGTAACTACTTCCCATGTGTTAACAGACAGATGTGTACATTGCCTCTGTGGGTGAATCAGAGGTACCTGTGCTCTCTTCCACTGTGCAAATTTGTGAGCATTGTGGTAGGGTACAATAGAAAGGCAGAAAAGGGACACCAGGTCCTGCCCTCTGTGCCTTTCACCTGTCAGGCCCTCCATGGTTAATAGAACTTAATATATACACAATTAACCAATTACATGCACTTGAAGAATAATGAAAAGAAACAAATTATTTCCAAACAAAGCCTGCTACTCTAGCCTAATCATTTCTAAAAGTCATTTATTTAAATGAAAAAAAAAAAACAATCAGAAAGATGCCTAATGAATACAGTGATTTTATTTGGAGTTCTGTTTCCTGAATTCCTTATCCTTTGTCCCCATGCCCCCATAACATCTGGTGTTAGTTCTGGGTTTTTTTAATTGGTCTCCCAAGCATCTTCATTTTCCAAACAATAATAGGGCAAGGAATTTCTGCTCAGTGTTTCTGAGATTTTTTTTAAATCACCTGGATAAAAACAAGCTGATCCCTAGAGGCATGGTTATCATGATTTAGGTTCTTGACATATATTTTTAGCTGATCTGTGCTGACCTTAGATCGCTGAACATGTTTAAGCATGTCTTGTCTTGAGAATCAGATTTGTAATTCTCTGTCAGGATTATTTGAGAAAAATGGTTGGTGAAACTTACTCTCTACATGGGAGGAGGAAGCATGCCTGTGTTCATAGAGATTCCTAAGAGTCGTTTAAAGCAGTCTTGGATTTCATCACAGTTTCTCCATGCAGGGGAGACTCAGTTCAAAGTGGTGCTTATAGTAACTGCAACACTCCCACAGTGGTGAACTAGTCTCCCAGTGCTCATGCATAACTCCCAGTCCTGAAAACCTCTATAGCAGATGCCACTTAAACAGGGTCTTCTTGTGTTGGTTTTGTGAGGGTGCATGTGCAAGGGTGCATATGTGTGTGTGTGTGTATGTGTGCGCGTGTGTGTGTGTGTGTGTGTGTGTGTGTGTGTGTTAGCTTTACTCGTACCTAAATTCAGTGGGGAACAGAGGATTTTTCTTAGCAAATCCCACATAGAGGGTAAACAAGTATATCTACTGCTTTCAGCTTTGGATTTCTAGATAATAAGAGCTAAAAATCCCTATATGCTTTATTGCTTCCTTCCTCCAAAGGAAGATTTAAATATAAGATTAGAAACAGATGGAACAAAATGATAAGACTTTATTTATTTTGCACAAGGCATCATTCTTTTAAATCAATTGCCATCTAAGTAACAAACGAGAATTGGAACTTAGGGGGTAGAGGTACAGCAAAATGGACATCAGGAAAGGAGGTAGGTGTTTATTTCCTTTTGAAGGCAGTTATGTGACTTTAATGTCTTAATTTTCTTTGACATTTGGTTTCTTTAGTAAAAGAGGAAAAGATGGTATATCCATGTAATAAGCAGGTATTATTGATGGAAAAAAAGTCTCAGGTCTTTCCAGAATTTGGGTACATGGAAGATATGAGTTGGCATTATTAAAAATTTTATTACATTGTACTGTAAATTAGCCAAGTATTATTTGTTCACATTCCTCTAGGTAGAAAGTGTTCCTGGCAATGGCAATAAGTTAAACAGTTTGGGAGAAGCTAGAATCTTCCCCCACCCAAACTCTTTAGGTGCAATAAAATTCCTGAACTTCACAAAAACACATCCAGGCAAGCAACATGAAAATGGACAGAAATGGGGCTGGAGAGATGGCCTAGCGGTTAAGAGCGCTGACTGCTCTTGCAGAGGACCAGGGTTCGATGCCCAGCACCCACATGGCAGCTGAGAACCATCTGTAACTCCAGTTCCAGGGGAATCTGACACCCTCTTCTGACCTCCGTGGCATTGCACGACACGGGTGCACAAACCTACATGCAGACAGTACATTCATACACATATGAAAATTTTAAAAAAAATTACAAAAAAAGAAAATGGACAGAAATAACCATGATTTGTTCTTCTTTCTGACCTTTCTCTTGGGTCCCTTCTGCTAAGACACCCAGGACTATGGCATTGCCTCCAGCACCTAGCATTGTAGATACCATTGAATATGTAGAAGCAAACCTCTTGTTGCATGAATCACCACCTTTAATACAAATTGGTTACTCTCATACAGAAGCCCTTTTGATTCTTCTTAAATTCCCCTGGCTGGATCCTAATGTCCTCAACTGACC
Organism: Rhizomys pruinosus; assembly: GCA_009823505.1. Classification (NCBI taxonomy): domain Eukaryota; kingdom Metazoa; phylum Chordata; class Mammalia; order Rodentia; family Spalacidae; genus Rhizomys; species Rhizomys pruinosus. Next base: position 4,325,732 of record VZQC01001095.1, on the reverse strand, counting down.
TCTTACACACCAGTAAAAGAAAATATACTAGTGCATTATGGTGAGCTTCTGTGCTAATACTCCCCTGCCTGCAGCTAACAGACAAGCTGCAAGGTCTGTGAATTTAGACTCTAGGCACATCCCGTGTCAGTTCTTCTCTCAGAAATTAGCTCTTAGCTGGGCATGGTGGTGCACGCCTTTAATCCTAGCACCTGGGAGGCAGAGGCAGGTGGATCTTTGTGAGTTCAAGGCCCGCCTGGTCTACATAGTGAGCTCCAGGTCACCTGAGACTAAAGGGAGACCCTGTCTCAAAAGACAAAAAAAACATAAGCCTTATAAGGCTTCACCTGACAGAAATATTACAATAAAATGCACATGAACAATGAACATGAATAAACGTGCAAACCACACATTGCGTTGTCGGTGTGAATGACCACCAGCCCTTCTCAAAGTAGTGCAGCAACAGTGGGACAAAATAAGCCAAGGTGTCTGGAGTTGCTTTTGTGCAGGAAAGATCTGGCTTTTAATTTTTTCTGTCTATTTTGGAATTGAGAAAACAGCCTCAATGTTTCTTGAACAAGAACTCATCTGGTGCCTTATTCAGCTTTATGTACTTGCTAAAGTACCTGGGGGGATATCCTCAGACAGTTCTCTCTGAAGATTATCAAGGAGTTGCAAAGAGTCACAATTATTTGCTTTCTTAGTATGTTAGTGGAGGATCTCATTCATCAGTAAATATAGCTGCATGCTTTGCTTCTGATAACAGAGCAAACTATTCAGATCATTTCATGCTTTAAGTTTAAACAGCATATATTACAGAATACTTTTTCTTTAGATGAAATAAAACCTAGCTTATCTTACAATCCTGGAGAATTAAGATATATTAAAACCATCATATTTTGTAATGGTTCCCATAGACACACAGTGCATTTATCCTGTATTGTTACACAGTGTTCCTGTTCAAAAGACTTCCATTGAAAGCATCTTGGGTATCATTGCCATAAAAAGAAAACTTATGAATTTCTTTGGATCCTAAATTTTTTGATTCTCTGTTGACTCTAATTCCTGTGCCAGCATTTCTTTTTCCAGTTTGTTGAATGCAAACTTGTAATAATATACAGTCCAATGATCAAGTCTCCTTGTGTGTTTACAAACAAGTATGCATGCATTGCAATGTTAAAGCATATGCATGATTGGGTTATTTAACAATTATAACTGACCACAAACTAACTCTTAAAATTAAAATTAAGCTGGTGTTGTGGTGCACACCTTTAATTCCAGCACTCGAAAGGCAGAGAGGCAGGCAGATTTCTGTGAGTTCAAGACCAGCCTGGTCTACATAGCAAGTTCCAGGTCAGCTGGGGCTACAGAGAGACCCTTTCTCAAAAGAAAAATAAATAAATAATTTTCTAAAATTTAAAATTGGGGCTGGAGAGATGGCTCAGAGTTAAGAGCATTGGCTGAGAATTCAGATTTGGTTCTCAGCACCCACACAGCTGCTAAAAACCATCCATAACTCTAGTTCCAGGGGATCCAACACCCTCTTTTGATCTCTGCAGATGTTGTAGAGCACAAGTGCACTTACACACATGCAGGCAATACAAATCTTTTAAAAACTTAAAATTTGTAGGCTGGGCATGGTGGCTCATGCCTTTAATCCCAGCACTTGGGAGGCAGAACCAGAGGCAGGAGGATCTCTATGAGTTCAGGACAGCCTGGTCTACGTAGGGAGTTCTAGGACAGCTGGGGTATGCTGGATAGCTTTAGTGTCAACTTGACACACCTGGGTTGAGGGACCCTCAATTGGGGAATTGGCTCCATTGGATTGGCCTGTGGCCACATCCGTGGAGTATTGTCTTGATGGTCAAGCAGTGTGGGAGGGCCCAGCCGACAATGAGTGGTGCCACTCCGGGCAGGTTGTTGTGTACCGTATAAGAGGGCAGGCTGGGCGTGAGCCAGTGGAGCAAGTCAGTAAACAGCATTCCTCCATGGCCTGTGCTTCAGCTCCTGCCACCAGGTTCCTGCCCTGAGTTCCTGCCTTGGGCTCCCTAAGTGATGAACTGTGACCCAGGAGATGTAAGCTGAATAAACACTTTCCTCTCCAAGTTGGTGTCGGTGAGAGTGTTTTGTCACAGCAATGGAAGAGAAACTAGAACATGAGGCTGCAGGGAGACTCTGTCTCAAAAAGACCAAAAAAAAAAAAAAAACACCTTAAAATTTGAATATTTTTAATTTTTTAAAAGTTATTTATTATTTTTTATATGTATGAGTGTACTGTCTGCATGTAGGTTGGTGCACCCGTGTTGTGCAATGCCACGGAGGTCAGAAGAGGGCATCAGATTCCCTTGGACCTGGTTCTTAGCCACCATGTGGGTGCTAGGGATTGAACCTGGGTCCTCTGCAAGAGCTGTCGGCACTCAACCGCTGAGCCACCTCTCCAGCCCAGAATTTGAATTTTATAGCACTCATATGTTGACAGTCTCTTACCCATGCTCTGGGGTTTCAAATGCTTAAAGCATTTTCTTTACTAAACCAAATTTGTTTCTACAAAAACATTCCTCTTAATTATGAACAAAATACAATTTTTTTTAATTTAGCAAGCTTGTGAAAATGTTAATGTTTAGTATAATAAAAAGCAAAAAATTTCTCAATCACAAATGAATTCTGATTCTTGGAGAACTATGTTTAGTTAAAGAAAAAAAAATCCATCATCTGATAGGATAACAAAGAAGCTGAAGGGCTGGAGAGATGGCCTAGCGGTTAAGAGCGCTGACTGCCCTTGCAGAGGACCCGGGTTCAATCCCCAGCACCCACGTGATGGCTGAGAACCATCTTTAACTTCAGATCCAGGCGAATCCAACGCCCTCTTCTGACCTCCGCGGCATTGCACGACACGGGTACACAAACCTGCATGCAGACAGTACACTCATACACATACAAAAATAAATAAAATTAAAAAAAGAAGCTGAAGATATTTCATTCAGTGTATAACCTTTTGATTAAAGTTGCTGAAGATTCTGGTGTATATCGTGGTTCACACCATGAACTAATATTCTAGCATACCTTGACGAGCTTTCTTTCATTGCTAACTTGGTAATACTTTTTTTTTTTTTTTTTTGTCTTTTCGAGACAGGGTCTTCCTGTAGCCCCAGCTGTCCTGGAACTCACTCTGTAGACCAGGCTGGACTTGAACTCACAAAGATCTGCCTGCCTCTGCCTCCCAAGTGTTAGGATTAAAGGCGTGCGCCACCACGCCCGGCTGGTAATACTTTTTTAAATGTGCATTTGTGTATAAGCTGCTACTATAGGTTATACTGAAGGTATTGCTCAAGGTATGCGTTTCACCCCTAGTTCTTGAAGTACACTGAAAAGTATCAGTACAAAACACGCGGTGTAGGGTAGACCCAGACTCCCATCCTTTGAACTTGCCTGATAGCTGTCATGAGATACAAGTCAAGCAAATGTGCCAGTCTCGAAGTGCCCTCTGCTGTTTTTCTAGAATGCTGCAGTCACATGCAGCTAGGGAAGCAGATCTCAGATTTCTTCATTAAAAGACTTCAATTAAATTAGCGTTCAATCAATTATATTTAGAACTAATGTTTCATTCACAGTGCCCTTGTAAAAATCAGATTACCACTTGTGGTGGGAACACAATGCTTCTTTGCAAAAGAAGAGAAGATCTTTATTGTCACTGGCAAGCACCAGCTCTTGGGCAACTACACAGCCTCTCTGGGATTCCGTCTTTGGAGGTTGTCCAGTGTTCCTTGAGAAGGGAACGTGACCAAATTTCCATAGTCTCAAACCAGAGCGTTCTTTAAAATGTACCGTCAATCTTTTTTTCTAAAAGGCAGATAGAGTTGTTAACATTTTGTCCTGGCTGTTTGTTTTGTTTTCGTTTTTACATAGGGTCTCACTGTAGCCCCAGCTGGCCTGGGACTCATTAATAGACCGAGACACGGCCTCAGTTTCACAGAGATTCACCTCCCTCCGGCTCCTGTAGGCTAGGAGTAAAGGCTTGTGCTTTGTTTTGTTTTGTGGGGTTTGTTTTTGGAGGAGTGGGTTTCAAAAAGATTTCCAGGGCCATCAAATGATTTTGGTTTTGTGGCTAGTATGTTTGAATTTTTTTTAATTTTATTTATTTTTGTATGTGTATGAATGTACTGTCTGCATGTAGGTTTGTGCACCCATGTCGTGCAATGCCACGGAGGTCAGAAGAGGGTCTTGGATTCCCCTGGAATTGGAGTTCTCCTGGAATTGGAGTTACAGACAGTTCTCAGCCGCCATGTGGGTGCTGGGGATCGAACCCGGGTCTTCTGCAAGAGCAGTCGGTGCTCTTAACCACTAGGCCATTTCTCCAGCCCCATGGCTAGTATGTTTGAACAGGAGGCCCCTACAAGTCAGGGGATTTGATCCAAATCTGAACTTGCATAGAAGCCTCCTTAGGATTCTGTAGCAATAGACAGGCTTTGACTGCTGTACATCTTTTTCCACTATTGATCCAGTGCCCTGTGTTTTGACAATGACTCCATCGTCCCTTCATTCTGTAGCCTTCTTCTCACGTGTCTGGCCTTGGGATATTGACTCACCTGAGTGAGCTCAAGCTGACTCTCCCTTGGCACCTACTAGAAAGTTATCTTTTTTGGTAAGACCCCAATAATACTGGCCTATTCAAGTCAACTAGGTAATTTAGAAGGTACATTATATTTTATAATTTTTCTATCCATGCCTTTTTGGTGATTTCCAACCAGTTAAAATTAAAAGAAAGCATTTTTAAGTCCTGTTGTGGGAGAGTTCATGGAATAATTAACTTAAACAGAGCCTATAGAATCCCAAGTTTCCAAGACAATGTTTGCTGACGTATATAAATTCGATATTGTATTTTATAGAACCTGAAACACCATCAGTTGTACAAGACACCATTGCTTATTGAATCATAAAGACAAAAGCTTCTAACTATAATTCTGATATACCAGCAACTATCATACATCCAGTTTCAGAGATGTTAAAGTGTGCAGAGGAGAGTATATCTTAGGACCAATGAAATAATAAAATAGTGTAGTTTGGGGGAACAAGTGGGCCATGTGATAATCTTTATTATGCATGATTTAAGACTTGGAATTTAAGACACACAATGCTTGGTTCATATATTTTGCTCTTTGTCTTTGTTATTGCTTGGCTTTTATTTTATCTTTGTTCCTAAGGAAATAAACACAAACCCAGCATTTGCATAAGGATAATTCTTGGCAGCGATTTAAATTCTAGTCTGGAGCCTTAGGACTCTAATGCACTTATTTGGAAATGTCCCACTTTTCTTTTCGTCTTAACATCTTAGCTTGATAAAATGCTGGGGGGGGGAGATGGAAGGAAAAAAAGAGAGAGGGAGAAAGGAATTTTGCCATAGCTCTGAAAGTAGCACGCTGGTTTTCTCTAGGTTAAGACGTGTAGTTTACTCAGTTTGGTCAATGGCCCATGGTGGTATGAATTTATTTCTCATAGTACATGACACATAGCAGACACTTACTAAATCCTGCAGCATCTAATCTTGATGTTAAGGACTCTTTCTAAATTTGAAAGTGCTATAAGAACATTTTATTGGTAATTCATCAGGCCAAGATTCATATCACATGTTGCTACCCTACATAATAAAATTCTATTCAAAACTCTCATATTCTGTACCTAACAAGAGAGGTGACCTGTGTGCTTTGGCATAGTGCACCCTACACTATAATGGAAAACCATGATTCAAAAGTGTCTCTGAATAGCAGGTGTAGCATAACCCACTGTGAAATGAGGAGGTAACTGGAGCAGGTCCCTGTCTAACTGTCCTTGTCACAGTTATCTAGCTGATCTCAGCCCATATCCTAAAATACGAGATTAGGGCACTGCACATTTTATGTTACTGTATGAATAATTAATGTCTGTGTTGCTACCCATGCCCCTTAATCAGATATGTTTAACTTGTGATTGTGTATCAGAATAATGAGACACTTCTTTTATATTCTTTTTTCTCCATTAAAAGACTACTGGATTCAACTGACATGTTATTATAGAAAAATGGTCTCACTCATCTTAGTTGTTAGCATCATTGTAAAGTCATAGCCTCTGTCCATTATTCAAAGTCTGTGGATAGACAGGTGAATTGAAAGAGTAAACAGTCTCAGTAAAATGCTATAAGCATAGACATGCATATACCAAAATGTAAATATCGCCAAGCATGGTGTTACACCCTCTAATTCTAGCACTTGGGAGGCTAAGGCAGGAAGGATCACAAGTTTGAATTCAGCCTGATTTGCAAAGAAAAGAAAGGAATAAAGAAAGATGAGCAAGGGAGAAAAGTAGTATCTAACCGAAGGAAAATGATTCCATTTACCTTGCTGCTTTTTATGGCATATTTTGGATTACATCTGAGTATTTCTTTTCTCAAGTATAACATAGATACAAATTTTTAGAGTCCCAAGTTTGGCCTCATAATGATGCAAGCAGGTAACATAATGACAGAGTTGCCTGACTGGGGTTAGTGGAAAGGCAGATCTAAATAATGTATGTGTCTAATCTCAACCATTTGAATTTTCTAATGCAAAGTACCCTATCAAATGTGATCAGCTTTCATTCACAACCCAGTATTCAAAGCACTCTTCAAGTATATCCAGATAGAATTCTCAAGTCATGTCTTTCATTCAGTGCATTTATTTCTAAAGTTTCTTATCAGCTACTTAGAATTTGCCCAACGTGTGTTTAGTCTTCTTTGTGACTCATAGCAATAGTGTGTTTTAGGAAAAAAAACACTCTAATAAACTAAATGATTACATTAAACTAGTTTGTAATTACTTTCTTTTGTGACCTTGGGCCTATTTCAACATTGTAATTCAGTTTTCATACCTAAAAAGTAATAATGCCATACTATTAAATACAAAAAAAATTTAAAAACCTTTTCAAAATAAAATACCTCTTGTTAACCTCAGTAACTGGCTGTAGCAACAGTCTGATGACATGACCCGTTCTGTTCTCAATGCATTTTGTAACCAGCTGTCCCAGTGCCATAACCCCATATCCCACACAGCAGAGCAGAGGAGAACATTTCTCATTCAACATTGTTAGGTATGATGAAGGGTCTCCATCACATGTCTGTCTCCGGCTTAGCTTACCTGGTGGTCTTGCTTGTTCTGTCTTACAGATCCCCTATGCAGCAAGCTTGATCAGGAAAGAAAAGCTTGGTGCCCATCTCAGCAAAAGCTAAAAGGTGAGATTGTCAAAGGAAGAGATTTTGTTACCAATCCATGCTACCAATGCTGGCTGTGTTCTTTGCTAAAGCATTTGAAATTGCTCAAGGGATTGGGCAAGTTGCACCCTGTGTTTAAGTCAGCAGACCAGTGAATTTTGTTATCTGGGGTGGGGACTTCCTTTTTTTTTTATTTTTTTTAAATTTTATTTATTTCTGTATGTGTATCAATGTACTGTCTGCATGCAGGTTTGTGCACCCGTGTCGTGCAATGCCGCGGAGGTCAGAAGAGGGTCTCGGATTCCCCTGGAACTGGAGTTCTCCTGGAATTGGAGTTTCAGACGGTTCTCAGCTGCCATGTGGGTGCTGGGGATTGAACCCGGGTCCTCTGTAAGAGCGGTCAGCGCTCTTAACCGCTAGGCCACCTCTCCAGCCCGGGGACTTCCTAATGAATGGTTAAGTAATTTTTTTTTTGGTGTTTTTGAAACAGGGTCTCCCTGTAGCCGCAGCTGTCCTGGAACTCACTATGTAGACCATGCTGACCTTGAACTCACAGAGACCTGCCTGCCTCTGCCTTCCAAGTGCTGGGATTAAAGCATGTGCCACCATACCCAGCTTGACAAACTCTTTTACTCTGTCTTCAGAAGTGGTGCTCATTCTGTTTTGGTTCCTCCTCTGTGGAGTTCTCTCTGCCCCTCTGAAATGTCAGCAGTCAAGCTGATGGTATCTCATCTTTCTGTGTTGCTTCCAAAAAGTCTTCCCAAAATCTGACTTTCAGTGAGATGATGATACAAACAATTGAGGGCAATTCAGACCATGAAGACCTTCTGGTCCAGGAATAATATTCTGGCCTTTCCCTAAATCAATAAGAGTTTCTCTCAAAAGAAACCAGATTAAATTTCTGGCAACAATTTAAAAGACAACTATTCTAAACTCTTAAGGAAAAGCAGTTGTGCAAATTCATGAATCATATTCAGAATATGCCAAAGAACTTAAAAATTGATTTTTTATTCTATTAGAATTATAAAACTGCAAAGCTAAAATGTGATGATTTATATAACAAATATGTTGAGATGACCTAACAACAATTAGAATCGTTAAATCAGGGAAAGTCTCTCTCTCTCTCTCTCTCTCTCTCTCTCTCTGCATGTGGGTGCACCTGCCTGTGGATGCACGTGTCAGTGTCAGGTGTGTTCCTCTATCATTCTCATCTTATTTTTTTTCAAAGCCAATGTTTTATTGAAGCTCTGTGTATTTCATACAAAGTTACATTAGTTCTCATCTTATTTTTTTTTTATTTAATTAATTAATTAATTAATTTATTTATTTATTTATTTAGGTCTTTTTAAGACAGGGTCTCCCTGCAGCCCCAGCTACCCTGGAACTCACTCTGTAGACCAGGCTGGCTTTGAACTCACAGAGATCCGCCTGCCTCTGCCCTATTTATTTATTTTCTATGTGTATGAATGTACTGTCTGCATGTCGGTTTGTGCACCCGTGTTGTGCAATGCCGCGGAGGTCAGAAGAGGGTGTCGGACTCCCCTGGAACTGGAGTTCTCCTGGAATTGGAGTTACAGACGGTTCTCAGCCGCCATGTGGGTGCTGGGGATCGAACCCGGGTCCTCTGCAAGAGCAGTCTGTGCTCTTAACCTCTAGGCTATCTCTCCAGCCCCTCTCATCTTATTTTTTGAGACAGGCTCTTTCACTGAACCTGAAACTCATCATTTCAGCTAGACTAGCTGCAGCAAGCCCCACAATGGACCTGACTCTGCCACTTGCACCCTAGCGCTGGAGTTAGTTACAGACACACGCCACCATGGCCGGAGTTACAGACACACGCCACCATGGCTGGAGTTAGTTACAGACACACACCACCATGGCCGGAGTTACAGACACACGCTACCATGGCTGGAGTTACAGACACACGCCACCATGGCTGGAGTTACAATGCAGTTCCTCATCTTGTCTTTCCTTTCATCCCCCTCTTTTGTTGCACAGTGAACATCTACCACATGTTGCTGCCATCTCCATCAGTGCTATTTTTCAGTTTTTGTTTTTTTATAATTATGTCACATTTCATCTGTCACTCAGATCTCTGCAAAATACTCACATGCTTTCTCTTCGTTTTGTGCATGGGGAGCCGAGGTACAGAGAAAGGACATGCGACATTTTGTGTCTAGGTTGCAAAACCAAGAAGCGGCTCTAGGGCTCCCAATCTTAGATACAGTGTCTCTAGATTTCTTATCCTCAGTAGATGTTTCTGCAGCAAAGATGCTTGGTTAGTAAGGTGCTGCCTTCTATCTCCATACAGTTAAACCCAAACAGATATGTGAGCTTGGCTCTATTCATCTGAAGTATTTTTACTGTCTGATGTTGACTGGATGATTTTTTTTTCCACATTATAGTAGACCAGGTTGGCACCGGTAGTATGAAAGAAAATTTTTAGAATGTTCAGATTCTGTAAATCTTAAATCAGAATATCAAGAGAATCAGGGAAAGATTGCCTCAAACGAATTCTGATAAACTCTATGTGTACAATATCAAAAATGCTGAACTAATTTTATTTCAAATCACAGAGACAGTATTAGCTTAAATGTTTTGAAATAACCTTTGTGTAGCACACTTTCAGCAAAGCCAACAAACCATGAAACCATACAAATGGTGAACTCTCCAAACAAAATTGCGTTTGTTATTACAAGATGAATTCACTTGGGTTCCCAGTACTTGGTGACAGTCTTGCCCTCCCCCAGCCAGTGTCTCCCAGTCCCTACCCCCAGAATCAGTTCATTTGGCCTGCTCGTGAACTTCATGTCAAGGACATTGTACTGAATGCTCTAGCGTCTGGCTTCTTTTACTCAGCGTTCATGAGATTCATCCATTACAGTGTGGTTTGATTTATATGTAGGAACTTCAGTAAGTTCTTTATCTCATCTATTTCCCATCTGATCAGCCTTGCTTGTCACACATAAGCCCATCTTGCACCTACACCATGAAGGCTCCCTGCCCCGAAATCAAATGTCTCATAGTGGCTAGGTGGAAAAAGAGATTGATTTGTGTTTAGTAACTAATGCTTCCTCCGTGCTGATTTTGTTTCCATCTTTGCAGACAACGGGGATTTCTCTAAGTAGACCCTGGTGCTTTCAGAAGATTAGCGGTTACTTAAATGCTTAGCTAAATCAGCCAAGCAGAGAATCACAACCATATTGTTAGAGGCAGTCTCTGGTTCTCAAGATGCAGAGCCTGCAAGGAGTTACCCCAAGAGAGATTACAAGATAAAAATCATTACACCAAGGGAAAGAGACAGATTCTGTCTTGCTGAGTGACCACAGGTTTCCAAATTAGAGACTGATGCATTAACGTCTTATACAAGAGTGACCCTTAAGGTAGTGTTCTGTGTTCATGCCGCCCAGTGGATTACGATATGACTATTAAGGGGAGGAAGCTCTTCAAAACCACAGGCAATCCACTTAATAAGCTGAGAAAGTGCTGTCACATATCACTGCTCAACAATTTTTTTTGCCCAATGTTAGAACATAAATTCCATGTTGTGTCAAATTAAAGGTCCACCCAGGCCAAGAATATAACTGTAATTCTACCTGAAGCACCAAGGTATTCTTACAATATCACCTCACAGTTTATATATATGCACCGAACACTCTAAACTTGTCCTTGATAAACCCTTAAATATTCATTATCTGTGGATTTTTTTAAAGCCTTTTTTTTTCAACCTAGGCATAGTCCCTTTTGGAGCAATGAATTCTATTTAACAACCAGCTGTGTTAAGGATAGTTCTGTTTATTTATCTTCAAACCATTTACTAAAACAAGTCCCATCATATTAGACATTGTTCTGCTCTGCAAGTTGGTTGCATTGTGAATTCAGTAGAGCATTAGAAAGGTTTTCAGAAATACTTCAAAAAGTGATGTATATCATCCATTCATCGGGGTAAAATTTTTAAACTTTAAAATGCTTTTGGATATTCTTCCTTGTCTGTAGTTATTTCTGTGACCAGCTCCTGCAAAGATACCTTAGATGTCTGTGTGCAATCTTTATCCAAATAGAAATACCATGTCAATATTAATTATTACTTTATATTAATTTTCTTTCAGTTACTTTCAAATTTTTCAAATGTCATTCATGTAACTGGTTAAAACACCCATGTCTTTATCAGAAAAGAAAGAAATCATTTTACTAAGTGGGAAGTGAACATAGAATGGCTTATTCATAGCTCCATTGATATTCTAGTTGTAAATGACAGCAACTTTCTTAACTACGTCAGATCCTGAGCTGACCTCCCTGCTCTGTTAGCCCTGTGAGTTTCAGCTCTCAGATTTTACAGGCCTAGAAAGTAGATCTCATCATTATCCCGAATTTCACAAATGAGAACATTGAGCTCCGTGAAGTCATGTAGCTGGCAAATGCCAACAGCAGGATTCAGTCCTGGTATGTTTGACTTTCCTGCCTTCCTTGGATCCTAAGGCTGATAACAAGGGAGATTGGGTTCTAAATACAGCACAGTGCCCTGCATTGTCTTGAGTAATATCATTTAATACCTTTGGCTTCACTCTTAACTATAAATTATCAAAGATCAGTCTCTTCCAGTTCTCCAGCTTTGATGACCCCTCTTGCCTAAGAATCTCCTGCTACATTCTCTCTCCTTTCCCATAAAGGAGTTGCTTTTATGTTTTAAGTTTTATTTTATTTTTAATTATGCATAAATGTGTGCAGGTGTGCAGGTACAGGCATGCAAGTACAGATGCCACAGAATCCAGAGCAAAGTGTCAGTCCCCCAGAGCTGGAGTTCCAGGCTCTTGTAACCTGCCCCATGTGAATTTCTGGGACTGAACTTGTGTCCTCTGCAAGAGCAGCATGCGTTCTCCACCCGTGAGCCATCTCTCCAGCCCAGGCAGCTGCTTTTATTAAAGCCAGGTCATGACAACATATAACAGATGATAGATGACAGGCGGATATGCAGAGCTCACAGGGCTGGCCAGCCTAGATGAATCAGTGAGAGACCTTGACTCAAAAAATAAGGTGGAGAGTGATTGAGGAGGATACTGAGATTGACTCTGACCTCCACATGCACACAGGAACATCACACACACACACACACACACACACACACACACACAAACACACACACAAACACCCCACATTTTTTTAAGTGTATTGAAACTGTAGTGAAAATGTCTTTTCTAGCTACCAACTAAGTGTTTTCACTGCTGGTTGTGCTATGCTCAGGGTCTGTGCTTCTGTCTCACGCCAGGTGACAGATCCATTTACTCTTGTTCTCTTCTAAAGATACAGCCTGCCACTGAGCTCTTCGGACCTGCAGAAAGACTGAGAACTGAAAGGGCTTGGGAATCAAAATCAGGTTCAGGAGAAGCCAAGGACAAGTGACCTCAAAGCAGCATGGACAACCATGTAAAATAAACTGTAGCAGCCATTCATTAGTGGGGGGAGGGGGGAGCCAACCAGAGCAGTCAATGCTTGTCACATCTTTTGGTGGAACCAAAGTTTGAACATTTGTGTTTTTAAAGGACAACTGAACCCAGAGCATAGGAAGAGCTGTCAGCTGACAGGCTGGGTGGGAAATCCACGATGGTCCTGTGTGACCTCAGTGCTGCACACATGGAGAACGCAGTGCTCCACATTGTCCTTTGCTTCTGCAGAAGTGATTCTTAGCAGAAAGAAAACAGATCATCTGTCCCAGGAGTGGGGACTGTGTTTAGACAAACCTTCTTTTCATAGCAAGCTGGACAGACACACGTGGCCCCTTCCTCTCTGGTACTTTGCCTGCTGTATGAAGATTGTATTCCTCTGAAAAGATTTTACAGTTTAATATTGAGTGTAATTAAGAATATAATCATGTTATCAAAAATGGTATTTAACTCTGTTGTAGTTTCTTTAACATTCATGTGGATAAAGTCTATAATAAAAAAAACTATGAAGTAATAGTTGTGTTCACGTAGTTAAATGCATATTTGCTTGGGGTCATATCATAGAAACTATGCTTTTTAGAGTTATTTTGGCATAAATTATTTGAATAAATTATTTTTGAAAACAGAATTCCTTCACAAATGATTATTAAAAGCTGGACTAGCCTTTGGCCCTTGTCAGCATCTGGGACCTCTCCATGGATCTTCCTAAATTCCTGATAGGCCTTCCAGCAGAGTTGGTGACAGAGTGAATGCCATGGCCTCCTCCTCACTGTGATGTTAAATCCAAGCCCATGTGATCATTTTAGGACAAAAAATTGCTTTGTAGTATGAGAGTTAGAAGTGGCCCTTTGCCGGGCATGGTGGTGCACACCTTTAATCCTAGCACTTGGGAGGCAGAGGCAGGTGGATCTTTGTGAGTTCAAGGCCAGCCTGGTCTACAGAGTGAGTTCCAGGACAGCTGGGGCTACAGGGAGACCTTGTCTCAAAAAAGACAACAAAAAAAAAAAAAAAAAAAAAAAGAAGTGGCCCTTTGTAGTCACAATTTCTTAGGTAGTGCCAGGGTACAAAAAGCACACTGTAGATGAGCTCGTAACTCAAGGCTAGCAAGATCATCCTCACTGAAGACACACTTTGCCATTTTGGCATCTCTTGACAGATTTAAAAAAAAATGTTTAAAATACATCACCATGGAGTAGGAAAGAATGCTCAGTGGTTAAGAACACTTGCTACTCCTAAAGAGGACCCAAGTTTAATTCCTAGCACACATATTGGGTGACTCACAAACCCCTGAAACTCCAGCTCCAGGGCATCTAACCTCCTCTTTTGGCCTCTGCAGGCACCTGCATACACATATGCATAAATACACATACACACACATAAATAGCAATAAAATAAATTTTAAAATAGTTTTCTTTTTTTTTTTTTTTTTTTTATGTGTATGTTTTCCTGCATGTGTGTGAACATACCCATGTCGTGCACTGCCCACAGAGGTTAGAAGAGGGTGTCAGATTTCCCCTGGAACTGGCATTACAGACAATTGTTATCTGCCACATGGGTGCTAGGAATTGAACCCTGATCCTCTGCAAGAGCAGCCTGTGCTCTTAACCACTGAGCCATCTCTCCAGCTCAATAAAAATAAAAAAAAAAATTTTTTTTGGTCGTTTCGAGACAAGGTCTCCCTGTAGCCCCAGCTGTCTGGAACTCACCTTGTAGAACCAGGGCTGGCTTGAACTCAACAAAGACCTGCCTGACGTCCTGCCTCCCAAGTGCTAGGATTAAAGGCTGTGCACCACCAACGCCCCGGCTTTTTTTTTTTTTTAATAAAATAAAAATTTTTTAAATGCATCACCACGATGGTCCACCAGCTCTATTATCATAAACTACCTGAGGAAGCTTTCCAGCTTTTCCTTGAGATGATAAATGGGTTTATCTTAACTGCCACATTGCATTAGTTTTGGTTGCTGAAACAAATACCTGAGATATGCCAACTTATAAAAAATGAGGCTGGGCATGGTGGTGCATGCCTTTAATCCCAGCACTCAGGAGGCAGAGGCAGGTGGATCTCTGTGAGTTCAAGGCCAGCCTGGTCTACAGAGTGAGTTCCAGGCCAGTTGGAGCTATAGGGATACCCTGTCACAAAAAAAGAAAAAAAAAAGCAAGGCTGGGGGCTGGAGAAATGGCTCAACAGTTAAGAGCACTGACATCTCTTGCCAAAGACCAGGGTTTGAGTCTCAGCACCCACATGGCAGCTAATAACACTCCATATCTCCAGTTCCAGGGGATCCAATGCCTTCTGACTTGCAAAGGGATTGCATGGCACAGGTGCACTTACACACATGCAGGCAATACACTCACATACATAAAATAAAAATAATAAATATTTTCTTAAAATGCAAGGCTGAGAGATGGCTCAGTGGGTAAAGTACTTGCCTCAAAAGTTTGAGGAACTGAGTTTGGATCCCCAGAACCCACATAAAAGCTAGACGTGATAGTGTACATCTGCAATCTTAGTGCTTCCAAGATGAGATGGGAGGCAGAGACGAGTCAGCTAGCCTGGTGTGCGCAGCACCGATGAGACCCTGTCTTAAGCAAGGTGCAAGGTAAGGACTACACTGGACACATGAATTGAAAAAGAGAAGAAAAAGTTTACTTTGGTGTATGGTTTCATAGGTTTCCATTCGTGGCCTGTCAGCCCTATGGCCTGTGGGCTTAAGAAAGGACAGTACATTGTGATGGGAGTGTGTAGAGGCACTAGGATGCAAAGAAAGAGGCCCAGGTTCCTCTTAAGGGCACACCCCTGATGACCTAACTGCCTCCTAGTAAATCCCACCTTCTAAAGGTTCCACCACTCCCCAGTAACACCATGGGGCAAGGTTCAAACCTTAGGTGCATAGATATTTAAGGTTGATTCAAAGTCCAATTTTAGCTCACACTTGGAAACCAAAGGAAGGATACTTATTGGTACTTCTTGGTTCATGAAAGAATGAGATGACATGTCAGAGGAGTACAGAAACTAAGTTCTGGAATCTGAGAACAAGTTCCCTGAATCCACCAGAAAAAAAGGACTAATGTAAAGATACTACAACAAAGGACATTCCCTTCAACGACAGGTCTGCACATGGGGAGACATATTTATGAGAAACATCATTCTTGTACTTCCAATTGCATCTTCAAATGTCTGTTATTGCACACATACCAGAAAAATGATTATGTAGTAACAGAGAAATTAGAATTAGATAACTTGATAAATGTGTCTGAGTTATTAACCCTGGTATAGCTCTGAACTGACTTGATGATTACAATCAGTAGGGAGACCATTGGCTTCTGCTATAGAGAATGGAAAACTACATGGATGCCTTCCAGTTCTCCACCTAAATTCCAAAAGAAATTCTACTCCCAGAATGCTACAGGATTCCTGGACCTAGAGCCTCATTTCTTAAGGTATTTTATTTGACCAAGACCCTGCCCTACAAGCACTAGAAGCCATCAGTCCTCTAAGGTGGCATTTACCCACACATTTTCTCATTAAGACAGAGACCACCTCACACTCATTCCAGTAACATTTGATGCTTTTAAACTGGAACAAAAAGAATTTCTTGCTAAAGCTAGATACGCCTGGGTTTACTTACCTGAGCTGCCTTGTGGAAACCACCAGGATATCCATCTGCACTCTTCAGAGGGAAAAATAAAAATCCTTGGCCCTCCAAAATGACAGAAGAAAAATGGCATGCTCTTTTTTTTCCACTGCCTTCCCATGTCACAATCTAAGGCCAACCTAAGTACTAGCTAATGCAGAATAGGGGCAATGCAAATAGCGTTCTCTATATTAATGCCAAGTTAAATGACAAGGTCAAGAAAGGCATAACAAAGCAAAAACTCCAACCCAACTCATAAGTATTTCCTACTGGGCTAAAAGAGACATTTTAGACTGATGCTTTCAGTCCTCAAATGTCTGAATAATTGCCCTTCGGTTTACCAGAGGCAAAGGGGGCGGGGGAGTCCACATCCCAATTTCCTTAACGTTGAGCAATACAAGGGATATGACCAGAGAGGAGCTCGGTTGTTTAAGAGTTAAAGTAAAAGACAGCATTGATCGACAGTGTGGAAGGTCAGTGTGATAACTTGACACAAACTGAAATCATATAAGAAAGGAGTTTCAATGAAGGACTGTCTAGATAAGACTAGACTATGGCATATCTGTGGGGGATTGTCTTGATCATGTTCGTTGATGTGCCAGCACACCATGGGCAACACCATCCCCTGAGTTTGGGTCCTGAACTGTATAAAAGAGGAAAGATAAGCTGACTGTAGGCATGCACACATTCATTCTCTCTGCTCCTGACTGTGGATGCGATGTGATTAGCTGCTTCAACTTCATTCTTTCCTTGACTAGTCCAACGATGCACTGCAACCTAGAATTGTAGACACATTTGTCAGGATATTTTTTTTTATCACAGCAACAGAAATGAAAAGAGGACAGTCAGAGAAAAAGAAGTCACATGGAATGGATATATGACCATGTCAGTTAATGGGGCAGTCTAGCAGACTCCAGGCCCAAAGGGAGCTCCTCTGTCCCTGTCCTGAATGCCTAAGTCCTGATCATTTTACAAGGTTCCCTATGGCCAACCCAAACCATGTTTATATGATACCTTCTTTTGTGGGGAGATGTGTTGTTGTGGTTAAAATATAAAACAGATCCCCAGTTGGTGACACTGTTTGGGAAGGTTATGGAACCTTTAGAAAGTGGAGTCTTTGGGGGAGCATATGCCACTGGGGAACTTTGAGGTTTTATAGCTTGGCTCCACTTCCTGTTCTTGCTCTGCTTCCTGACTACCAGGCCAGCCTCATGCTCATACTGCTGTACATTAACTGCCATGATGGACTCTATCCTCTCTGGAACTATGAGACAAAATAAGCTCATTCTTCTATATTTGCTTTTTGTCAAGGTCTTCTGTCTAAGCAACAGAAAAGCAACTAATCCATGTGTGCTTTACACTTTATGAGGACAGGGATGTGAGTTTTACTTTACCATACTCTCCTACTGCTGAGCACAGTCATACAGTAGCTGCACAAAACATTTTTGCTCAATGAGTAAATGCATCTCATGTGTTTTATTTAAGCCAGTCAATAACCAGAGCAGATGATTTCATTATTTTCACTTTAAGCTTGCTGTCACAGAATGGTGACATTTCACTTGATTTCAAGTGACCATATGTGGAAGATTTCTCGATACCATACCTTAATATATAGTCTCAAAAGACAGAACACCTAAATAAAAGACATCTTTTTCCAGGCTTACATGCAATTAGATATAGTCAATGACTATTTCAGTGCATGGGGTATAGGTAGAAACACAATTTTCAGGAATTTTTCTTTAAATAAATTGAATTTGTTAAATTTGAACTCAAATTTGTTAAGAAATGCTTCTTTAGTCTCTTTCCTTTTCCTCTTCCTTTTTTTGTAAGTGTGTGTGTGTGTGTGTGTGTGTGTGTGTGGTGTATGTGAAGGTGGGCTGGCATGCACATGGGCCATGGTGTTCATATAGAGGTCGGAGGACAGCTTTGTGGAATTGTCTCTCCATCCACCTTTCTGTGGGTTCTGAGCTATCTTGCCAGGCCCCTTTCCCCCTCTTTCCTGAAGTCTGTAATGTGTAAATGGAGTCCTACCAGCCATTTGGGGCCATAAGATGATTTTGAAGATGGAAACAATATACGCAGGAAGGTAGTAGAAGCTCAGTCCCCAGCAGCTTCTGAGTTACCATTCCAACTCTGGACTGCCCATTTCCAAATTTACCTATATTAGAAATAAATAAGGTTCTACTTATTTAACCACTGTAATATTGGGTTTGGGGTTTTCTGTAACTTCTGATTATATACCATTTACTCTATTCAGGGCCTCTGATCAGCCAGCAGTAGTAGAACTAATAGTGTGACAACTTTCCAATGCCTATTTATGCTGTTTGTGTCATTTTGTGATCTCATTGCCCTTTGATTTACTTAAAGGGACGGTGGGTGTCTGGACATAAAGACCAGAGAAAGAGAGTTTCAGAGCCAGCCCCAATCCAGTTTTTATTTCTATGAAACTACCTTGCCAGTCTCTCAGTATCACACTGAGCCTGTCTGTAACATTCTTGACATTTCTCACTGCAAGTGGGCAGATTAAGATAGAGAACAGAGCTGGACCTGAATGCGATCTGCTCCCAGGCTATGACAGAAACTATGTTGGAAAGATACATTCCCCAAAGTCTTCACAAGTTCAAGGTGATACAAAGATGTAAACAGGTGTATAGCTAGATCCAACAAGGAAGCAGAACTCTGAAGTATATGAAGTTTAAGAGCAGGAGGTTGTCAATCATCATTCACCACCCTGGGGTCCTGCTAGTCATGTGGCATTTGTGGGCAGATTCCAGCCTTGGGAGAAAAAAAAAAAAAACAGCATCAAGGAAAAAAAATGGGGTGGCAAGAAGTCCAATCCTAGACTCCAGAACATGACAGACAGAGAGTACTTTGGCTCAGGAAACTGTATGAGTATCGGCTCTCCCAGACAGCAGGGCAGCAAGGGAAGCTTGAGAGCTCATGTCATAGCCCTGGGATCCTTATGTTTGAGCCATAACCACCACCCAGGCCTGGGAGAAGGAGATGAGGCTCTCCATGTGTAGTGAGGCTCCATGTTGATTTGGGTTCTGATACAGAGCTTCAATCTTAGGAGCTGAAAACACCTTTCTGTAAATGCTACTTATCTTCATTCCAGGGAAAATATACATGTAATTTATAGCTTCAAGTTCTCTACAGTAAATAATCATTCTGAAAGTTTTTTTTTACTTCATACTAAAGCAAGTGCTTCCCTGAAAGCTTTGCTAGTGCCTGGTGTTTTTAAATAATAAAACTCATTCTTCTCATCCTACTTTTACATCATCTCACTATTAAGGACAGTGGCTTCCTGGTTGATTGTTAATGATGCTTTTCTTTATTATATTTTAGACCATTTAGCAAAGTTTATTGATTTATACTTCCTTGTAATTAGTTGTAGTGATTAAAATAGCTTTTATGGCCCTCTAGAGATTGACTTTTTAAAAGACTCAACATTTCCCCCAAATTGTATGCTTTAAAACATGGTTAAATACTGCTTGAATTCAGTACTAGACATCACTGGTGAAACTGTGATTTTAAATGGCCTTGTTTTCTCATCTCTCTGCTTACACGGCAATATCATCCAATTACTTGGCAGCCAATAGTAGTAAGAACAGCCAACTTCAGTTGATTTTTCACAGTAAACTGAACACTGTGCTAAGTGTCTCAATACATAATTTTGCTTAGTCTTCCCAACAATCCTATGAAATAGGGTCTATCATATTGACTCCATTAATAAATAGCAAATCGGGGGCTGGAGAGATGGCCTAGCGGTTAAGAGCGATGACCGCTCTTGCAGAGGACCCGGTTTCGATCCCCAGCACCCACATGGCAGCCGAGAACCGTCTGAAACTCCAATTCCAGGAGAACTCCAGTTCCAGGGGAATCCGACACCCTCTTCTGACCTCCGCGGCATTGCACGTCATGGGTGCACAAACTTGCATGCAGACAATACATTCATACACATACAGAAATAAATAAAATTAAAAAAAAATAAATAGCAAATCAAGAATTGGAACTTAGGGCCAAGGTGATTGTGAAATCTCTCTGATTTCTGCCATTCACCTCCACTGCTCATTGCTCAGCAAGCCGAGCAGATCCCCATCCACACACAGATGGACCAGATGTCCTGAAGATGACTGTTGTATGGCTATCTCCTCCTAATCGATGGATTCCTTCCCAGAGGGAGGTTCCTAGACTCAAGAAATAAATGAAATGTACAAGGCTCAGGAA
Source organism: Rhizomys pruinosus (assembly GCA_009823505.1). Lineage (NCBI taxonomy): Eukaryota > Metazoa > Chordata > Mammalia > Rodentia > Spalacidae > Rhizomys > Rhizomys pruinosus. The sequence continues at coordinate 4,305,231 of VZQC01001095.1, read as the reverse complement.
GTGAACAAATTCTTATAAAGACACATGAAGGTTTTTCTGAAACAGGATTCACAAGGCCCCTGATCAAGGTTGTATAAGCAGTAGTAATTTCTGGGGAGAAGAGACTCTCTAACCAGCAGAACTACCTCTGTGTTGTAAGGGGAGCTTCAGAGATGCAGCTTCTTTGGATTCTCACACAGCTTTTCAGAGATGCACAGAGACTTTGGAGTCATCTGTGCTCTTGTAAGTAACCCCTCACTTGTGTTCCAGTAACTGCAGTAAACTCATAAGCTCCCTAAAGCTGGACTTGGATGGAATAATCCTTTGGTTTGTCATTAATGCCCTTCCTGAAGTAAACAGACATTTATTCGTATCTCCCAAAGGAGGATCACAGAATAATGACATAATTTGAAGGGTGCTGAAGGACTCTTTTTAACTATCTCTCCTTTTCAAACTCACTTGAAACTAAAATCCCCCTCTTGTCACAGATTCCTGTGCTCAAAGTGTCATGTTCCTGAAACAAATGCTCCAAGAAGGTACTGCTCAGAGTAGACAGTCAAAGAGCAAGCAATATTAAACTTAGAAGAAAACCTTGGGGAGGTGATGGTGCCTTATATATACCACCAAATGATCAAGCAGTTGGTACATGCAGTCATCTCCTGTGTCCACCAGGGTTCTTGTGCTATCTTCCCTCCAAGAACAGAGCGGGCAGACCATGAAAGGAAAATAAGGGGAACTTTTTTTTGCCATACAGGAATAATAATTTGAATGGGAAAGTAAAAACTCTGATGATAGGCTAGAGAGATGGTTCAGTGGTGAAGGGCACTGGCTACTCATTCAGAGGACTGGGGTCTATTTCCAGCACCCACATAATGACTAACAGCCAACTATAACTCCAGTTCCAGGGGATCCAATATCCTCTTTGGGCCTCTGTGGGCATTGCATGACACAGGTGTACTTACAAACATGCAGCAAAACACTCATACACATAGAAGAACTCTGATGAGTCCTTCTTGGAGCAAGCTTCACGTTGGGGGCAGAAGCCTCTACCTGGGGTACCAGGGACTCCATTCCCAACAGTCTTTGTTCTCTTTTTCTTCTGCCTTCTGTTCAGCCCCAGAGTGCTCAAATTTATGAGGTCTCTGCTGGGTTCTGATTCACCTAATGTGCATATGTAAATAAGGTTAGAAATGGACCAATCAGGAAAAGGCTATCAAAAACTTTCTTTGGTGCCATTACAGTTGCCATGACAGTAGGCTCTGTCAAAAGCCAGAGTTTTGGTGCAACTGAGTTTTTGTTTCCTTGTGGCTCCCTAGTCCTGGGACCTTGAGTTTCTCACCTGTCGGGAGCCCCACATCTCAGCATCAGGCCTGAAGCTCAGAGCCCCTTCTGTATCAAAGTACTGACAAAAAAGAAAAAAATCCAGAACTGGACTTGATCAAAATTACAAATGTTTGGCTGGAAGAAAGTGAAAAGATAGCTCGTAGAATGAAAAGATATTTTCAAACCACCTATCTGATAAGACACTTGCAACCAGAATATATACAGAATCCTTACAACCAACTAAAAATGGAGCAAAAGATTCGGATAGGCAGTTCTCCAGAGAAGACGCGCAAGGGACAAGCTAACACATGGAAGATGCTGAACGTCAAAAGCTATCCAGTAAATAGAAGTCAAAAGTACTGTGGGAGGTACATAAGATGACTATTACTGAAAGGACAGGAAGGGGCTCAGTTAGTACAGTGCTAGCCTAGCATGAAGTCCTAGGTCTAATCCCCAGCACTGCATAACATCAGGTGTGGTGGGTGGCACACATCCAGCACTTGGGAGGTAGAAGCAGGAGGGTCAGAAGTTCAAAACCATCCTCCACTGCATAGTAACTTCAAGGCCACTATGGGCTACACAAGACTATGCCTCAACAAACAAAAACAAGAAAAAGGGGGCAGTTAACAAGTGTTGGTGAAGATCAAGGGGAATTGGATCCCTTGTACATTGCTGGCAGGAATGTAAGGTGGTATGTAGAATCAAAGAAAGCAGTTGTTTGGTGCTTTCTCCCGTAAATTAAAATTACATAGCATTGAGAAATTCCACTCCTAAGTATACACCCACTGTGGTTTAGGAATGAAGTGGCTCCTAAAGGCCATTCTCCTGAGGATCACCCCCAGATGGCGGGTCCAACCACTGAGAAGTGACTGGGTCATGAGAGTTCTGATCTAATTAATGGATTCATCCACTGATATATTTGTTTTAATATTTTAATTATCTGTGTATGAGTGTATCGCCTGCATGTGTATAAGTCCACCTGTGTCACCCAGTGTCTGCAAAGGTCAGAAGAAAGCGTCAGATCTCCCTGGAACTGGAGTTAAGGATGGTTGTTAGCCACCATGTGGGTGCTGGGACTCAAACCCAGGTCCTCAGTAAAAGCACCCCACTGATAGATTTTTATAATGTAATGGTTTTATTCAGTGAGCCCAGTGGGAAGACATGGGTCACTAGGAAAATATATTCTCTGGAAGCATACATCTTGTGCCCAGACCCTTCTTTGTGCTGTTTCTTGGCCACCATGATTTGAGAAGCTTTCCTCTGCCATGCCCCCCTTGTCACGATATTTCTGTCTCCCCACTTGCCTAAAAGCAATGGAGCCAGAAACCTTTAAAACCCATGTGTCCTTGAGACATGTTGTGACAGTGATATAAAATGACTAATACAATACTTCAAAGTATTGGAAATAGATATTCAAGTAAAGGCTTTTACAGATAATATTGCCTTCTTTTTTAAAGAAATGTGTCTTTTACCAGGCATGATGGCACACGTCTTTAGTCCCAGCACTCAGGAGGCAGAGGCAGGTGGACCTCTGTGAGTTCGAGGCTAGGTTGGTCTACATAGTGAGTTCCAGGCCACCTGAGGGTACAGGGAGACCTTGTCTCAAAAAGACCAAAAAAAAAGTGTCTTTTTTTAAAAAAAAGTGAAGGTCCATTGCAGGTTCTGCTTCCATGAGTGTCCAAGATTGGGGATGGAGGGAAGGAGAGGAATTAACCTACCTGGCAGGTATCCTCTCCAGAGCATTCTATTTCACACAGAACTCAGCAGGAAAGCACAGAGTCACTGTTGTAGTTCTAAGTTGGCAGCACAAGACTGGGGAAGAGTTAGCAGGGTGTAAGAGTTTCATTAAAAACCACTCTTAGGCTGGAGAGATAGCCTAGCGGTTAAGAGCACCGACTGATCTTGCAGAGGACCCGGGTTCGATCCCCAGCACCCACATGGTGGCTGAGAACCGTCTATAACTCCAATTCCAGGAGAACTCCAGTTCCAGGGGAATTCGAGACCCTCTTCTAACCTCCGCGGCATTGCACAACACGGGTGCACAAACCTACATGCAGACAGTACATTCATACACATACAAAAATAAAAAATAATAATAATAAAAAAACCACTCTTAGGCCAGGCGTGGTGGTGCACGCCTTTAATCCTAGCACTTGGGAGGCAGAGGCAGGCAGATCTTTGTGAGTTCAAGGCCAGCCTGGTCTACAGAGTGAGTTCCAGGACAGCTGGGGCTACAGGGAGACTCCGTCTTGAAAAGACCAAAAAAAACAAAACAAAACAAAAAAAAGCACTCTTGGGGCTGGAGAGATGGCCTAGCGGTTAAGAGCACCAACTGCTCTTGCAGAGGACCCAGTTTCGATTCCCAGCACCCACATGGCAGCTAAGAACCGTCTCTTTAACTCAAGTTCCAGGAGAATCCGACACCCTCTTCTGACCTCTGAGGCATTGCACGATACAGGTGCACAAACCTACAGGCAGACAGTACACTCATACATATTAAAAAAAAAAAAACAGAAAAACACTCTTTCTGGGCGTGGTGGAACATGCCTTTAATTAATCACAGCACTCGGGAGGCAGAGGCAGGCAAATCTCTGAGTTCAAGGCCAGCCTGGTCTACAAAGTGAGTTCTAGGACAGCTGGGGCTGCAGGGAGACCCTGTCTCAAAAAGACACACACACACACACACACACACACACACACACACACACACACACACACAAACAACTCTTGCTGGGCGTGGTGGCACACGCCTTTAATCCCAGCACTCAGGAGGCAGAGGCAGGTGGAGCTCTGTGAGTTCAAGGCCGGCCTGGTCTACAGAGTGAGCTCCAAGCCAGCTGGGACTGAAGGGAGACCCTGTCTCAAAAATACCAAAAAAAACACAAAAAAAACCAGAACAAAAAAAACTCTCATGAGGCTGGAAAGAGAGCTCAGCAGTTAAGAGCACTGGCTGTTCTTGCAGAGGACCCAGCTTTAGTTCCTAGCACATGGGTTTCCCAGCTAATAACCATCCTAACTCCAGTTCCAGGAGATCTGCACGCTCTCTTCTAGCCTCTCAGGCATTGTACACATGGATGCACTTATGTACATGCAGGTAAAATACTCATACACATTAAAATAACTTTAACTTTTTTTATTCTTTATTTTTTCATTTTTTAACAATACGTAATAATTTATGAGTACAAGTATCCTTTATGTAAAACCAACTTGCAAGCAGTTGTGCCCAAACCCACACAGCTCATGGGGGGTTGGGCCCAAGCAGTTGTGCCCAAACCCACACATCCAGTTGGGGGGGCTTGTATTTTCAATCAAGTTGATCAGATGAGTGTCCAGACTATATTGCTGTAGTTTCGTCATTCACCCCAATCGCGTATGGAGTGAATAACTTTAACGTTTTTTAAACAGCTTCCCCCAATTGGGGCACCTAAGAAAACTTGGTGTGCTTCAACCCAAAGGAGTCAGAAGATCTGCTGCTGTTTGGGAAAGCCAGAAACATTGGGAGGAAGACAGTGTGGAGTAGGGATGGAGTTATCTGTCAACTGGTTTGAAGGACTGGCCCTTCCACAGCTGGGGTCCTCAGCCCCTCCAATCTGCCAGAAAGGATCATCCTGTAGCCCCCAGGGCTACTTGTAATCCAGTCACGGCAGGCACAGCAGAAGTTCTTGTCTGGTAGCATCTTGTCAAAGGAAGCATAGAGACTATCCACGGGGTGGGCCACATCATCTTCCAGGGTCTCCTGCTGTCCTCCAGGATAGTGTCCTTCTCATCCCCTCTCAGGGAAAAGAGTGTCGCTTTCTGCTGTTGGGTGACTTGCACAGCTTTCTGTCACTGAGCACTCTAATGACACCACCAGAGACAGTCCCCCGTGCCAAAGGCTATGTTTTCTGGAAGCAAACTGAGATGACAAGGGGAGGTTCAGAAGGCCAAAGCCACCACAGCTGATTCTATTCAATCATATACGTGGGTCATATTCTGTTTAGCTATTTTACTACTGATGACATTTGGTCTATTTCCCCTTTCTTATGACAGCACATGTGCTGTTGTGAATGTTTAGGTATAGATATTTGGATATCTGTTTTCCATAACTTTGAGTATGTACCTAAGAGTGATATTAGAAAGTAAGGTCATACTAAGTTTAAAGTTTCTGAGGAACACCAAAGTGTTGTCCACAGTGACTGCACACGATTCTACATGCCTGCCCACAAAGTGCAAAGGATACAAATTCTCTGCATCTTCATCAACATGTCCACTGTCTTTCTTTTTGGTCCTTGTAATCTTAGTGGTATAACACAATGTCTTGTGGTTTTAACCTGCAGTTCCCTGATGACTCGTGATGTCAACTATCATGTCTTTTTTGTGTGTTTCTTGGACACTTGTGCATCTTCTTTGGGAAATGTCTATTCGAATCTTCCTACTCTTTGTTTTAAAGACAGTATCTTCCTATGGAGCATAGGTTAACTTCAAACTCATGATACCTCCCCCTAGCCCCAGCCTCTCTAGTGGTGGAGTCACAAGCATCTCTCATCATGACTAACTGCCCATGTTTTAACTGGTTGTCTTTTTGTTAGCAACATATTAGAATTCTTTATATATGCTGAATGGAAATCCCTTATCAAATACATGATATGAAAAGTGGTGATACATGATAATTTCTGGTAAATTCATGGATACAAAAAGCAGATTTGTAATTTCTTCAGACTGGAGGAAAGGAAGACTAGAGAGAGCTTGCTTAGTGACCAGAGGATTTTCTTTTGGAATAATGAGAAGAATTGGAACTAGAGAGAGAAATGGTTTTATAATATAATGAATGAACTAAATACAATGAATTATATACTTTAAAAATGGTTAATTTGGGGCTGGAGAGATAGCCTAGCGGTTAAGAGCACCGACGCTCTTGCAGAGGACCCGGGTTCGATCCCCAGCACCCACATGGCGGCTAAGAACCGTCTGTAACTCCAATTCCAGGAGAACTCCAGTTCCAGGGGAATCCGAGACCCTCTTCTGACCTCCGCGGCATTGCACGACACGGGTGCACAGACCTGCATGCAGACAATACATTCATACACATGCAAAAATAAATAATAAAAAAAAAATGGTTAATTTTGTCTAGCAGGTAAAAGTGTTTACTGCATAATGCTAATAACATGAGTTCAGTCCCTGGCTCCCATGGTGGAAGCAGACCAATGCTCAAGAGTTGTCCTCTCACCTCCCACATGCATGCACCTACACCTACATATCATAAACATACACACAATAGTAAAAAATAAAAATAATTAAAATTATTAATTTTTTTTGTGAATTCAACTTAAACTATAAAATATTTAAGAATAGGGGCTGGATGAGCCTAGAGGGTACACCTTTAATATTAGTCCTTGGGAGGCAGAGGAAAGCAAATCTCTGTGAGATCAGGGCCAGCCTGGTCTACATAGTGAGTCCCAGGCCAGCTGAGACTACAGGGAGGCCCTGTCTCAAAAAACCAAAACTTTTTGTTTTTATTTATGTGTGTTTATGTGTGTTTGTATGATTGTGTGTGTGTGTGTGTACGTGGGTGGGTGCCCTCAAAAGACAAGAGCATGGTCAGATCCCTCAGAGCTGGAGTTATAGGCAGTTATAAGCCATCCAACGTGAGAGCTGAAAACCAAACTCAAGTTCTCCTGAAGAATAGCAAGTGTCCTTAGGGAATTTATTTATTTTGAGGATATCAGTATGTTGCCCAAGATGACCTTAACCTGCTGGGTTCAAGCCTCCTGGGTTCAAATTCCTTTCTTAGCCTCACCTTCTGAGTAGCTGGAATTACAAATGTGTACAACCACATTTAGTTTCAGTCTTTTTTTTTTTAATTTTATTTATTTTGTATGTGTATGAATGTACTGTCTGCATGTAGGTTTGTGCACCCGTGTCATGCAATGCCGCGGAGGTCAGAATAGGGTGTCGGATTCCCCTGGAACTGGAGTTCTCCTGGAATTGGAGTTTCAGACGGTTCTCGGCCACCATGTGGGTGCTGGGGATTGAACCCGGGTCCTCTGCAAGAACAGTCAGTGCTCTTAACTGCTAGGCCATCTCTCCAGCCCCTAGTTTCAGTCTTTTAAAAAGTTATTAAGCCTGGGGCACGACACGGGTGCACAAACTTGCATGTAGACAGTACATTCATACACATACAGAAATAAATAAAATTAAAAAAAAGAAAGTTATTAAGCCTGGCATGGTGGCGCACGCCTTTAATCCTAGCACTTGGGAGGCAGAGGCAGGCAGATCTTTTCTAGTTCAAGGCCAGCCTTGACTACAGAGTGAGTTCCAGGATAGCTGGGCCTACAGGGAGACCCTGTCTCAAAAAGACCAAAAAAAAGTTATTAAAAAGACATTTCACAAAACTATAAATATCACCAATCTATGAAAAAGTACTCAACATCACTGGTCATCAAGACATGCAACTTTAAACCACACTGAGAGGATACTGCACACCCACCAGAATGACTACAATTTTTTTGTAGTTACTTTTCTTTTTTTAATTTTTTTTCTATGAGTGTACTGTCTGCATGTAGGTTTGTGCTCTCGTGTCATGCAATGCCACAGAGGTCAGAAGAGGGCGTTGGATTTCCCTGGAACTGGAGTTAAAGATGGTTCTCAGCCGCCATATGGGTGCTGGCGATCGAACCTGGGTCCTCTGCAAGAGCAGTCAGCACTCTTAACTGCTAGGCCATCTCTCCAGCCTCAACAATTTTAAAACTGACAATAAAAAATGCTGACAATGTTGTTGATAAGAATGCAGAATAGTACAAACCCTTAGGAAGGGTTCTGGCGGTTTCATATGGATCTAGGATCACCAGCACTGTAGAACAAACAACAGAATCATCTCTTAAACATACGCCTGCCCTATGGCAAAGTAACTTTTGCATATTCATTCCAGAGAAATGAAAATATATGAACATATTGTACACAGAGATTGCTACAGGTATGTCCATGGCAACTTCATTCATAATAGCTAAGACTTGGAAGCAGCTTAGGTGTCCACTAATAAAAAAGGGATAAAATAATTTGTAACGTATTCATATGATGAAATACTACTCTGTGATTTAAAGAAGATTGACTGACCATACGTTAACATCAGTAAATCCTAAAAATATGTTGGCAAGTGAAAGCCGCCCCCTAAGGATAGATACTGTGATTATTTGAGTATAATTATTTTAAAATTTAGAATGCTTCCCATCCCAGTTTAAAATCACAGCAGTGGTTACTGTGGTCAACTAGAGTTGTGGAAGGATCAACTAGAAATGAGCAAGAGAACTTTTCTATTTCTCTATTGATAGGGATTTGGGTTATACACCTTTTATGCACCTGTCAAAATTCAACAGGTATATGTGTAAGTTCCACATTTTTATTGTATGTAAATTTTATATCAAAAGAAAAATGAAACAAATATTGATACACATGTCAATAGTATGCATTCTCAACATTCTCAAGTATTTAGGAGCATATTGATATCCACAATTTCCTTTGAAGTACACCCCAAACAGGATGGATAGAAGGACAGACAGGAGGCAAAGTATGATGAAATCTTGATGATAGAATCTAAGTGATAAGAGCTGCAATAAACATAGATGTGAAAAAAAAAAAACATAGATGTGCATAGCGAAGACTTGGAACCAACCCAAATGCACCTCAACTGATGACCGGATGACAAAAATGTGGTGCATCTACACAATGGAGTTCTATGCAATGGTAAAGAAAGATGACATCATGAGATTTGCAGGTAAATGGATGGAACTAGAAGCCACTATGCTAAGTGAAGTAACACAGTGCCCCCCGCCAAGAAAAAAACAAATGGGGGGATGGTTTCCCTCATTTGTGGATGCTAGTACCAAATGCCCCAATTGAAAGAAAAGCTGAGCAATGTTATTGTTATATTTCTTTCTATCTGAAAGCAACTGTGATCATAATGAGCCCTAGAATTAACTTACCACTTACTTTCAGACATCGTAATTAATGTACATAGGTGGAAGGTATATATTCATATTTTAGAGTAATATAAAATTAAAGGAAAAAAATCTGAACCCCTGAATATAAAAACAGAAGTGACTTCTGGATGTTGAACCTTTGTCAGATGGGTCACTGGTGAAGAGTTCCACTCTAAACTTGTTTTGGAATTAACCTAGAGTTTATTTTCAGAGTTTGTAGTTTTGGTATATGTATGAAGAGTGTGCGTGTGTGTGTGTGTGTGTATGCATATTTTGGAGTAATACAAAATTAAAGGCAACAGCAATGACAAAAAAGACTTGATCAAAGAACTGACAAAAACTGTAAACTTCTGTATCAAAAAAAAGTTAAAAAAAAATGACCAAGAAAAAGACACAAGACAGGGACTTAACATCTATGGCAGAATGCGTGAACTCTGGTGAGGGGGGTATGGATGGGGGACCAAGTCTAAATTTGATTAAGAAATGTTGTATGAAATGTCCAAAAGCTCAATAAAAAAAGAATCTAGGTAATAGTCCTGTGGGTATTCATGATAAAATGCTCTCAGTTTTGCAACATGTCTTCAGATTTCCTTATAAAATATTGGGAAGTAAACAAGATAGTATACCATGGACCTGATTTTCTGGGTATTTGCCCTTAGGAGTCCCTTAGGAGTTATCTGTGTATGTTTCTCACCATTATCTGTGTATTTTTGTCTTATTTTTATTTTATGTGTATGAGCCTACATTACATGTATGTTAGTGTGCCATGTGAATGTAATCCCCAAGGAGACCAGAAGAGGGCATCAGAGCCCCTGGAACTGGGGTTACAGATGGTTGTTGACTGTCATGTTGGTGCTGGGAACTGAACCCAGGTCCTCTGTAAAAGCAGTCAATGCTCTTAACTTCTGTACCATCTCTCCAGCCTCTTCACATATATTTTTAAAACTTCTCCCACCTTCTTCTGGATATTTACAACCATGAGTATAATTCATAAAAACACTCCATATCATATGTTCCTTTCATTAGTGTTGAGTAAAAAATGTTGAAAATTTCCCCTTGCACATCTTTAAATGAATTGTAGTTTATGTAAAAAAAAAAAAAAAGCAATATTGTGTAAGTTTCCTATTCAGACTAATGTCCAGTGAATTGATGATCAAGACTGCTTTGACTGGAAGAATGTGCTGTCTGGGCTTCCTTGCATGAAATGGGGTATCGTGCTACTCTAAACAAATTCTACTCAAGACAAAAGCATGAATATATTGAGATAAATTCCATAAATGTACAAAATAATCATTTTGATGTTCCAAATTTATATTTATTCTACCAAGACCCCAAACGATTCCCTTTGTTACGATTTATTTTCCCTTGGTATCCTTCATGACTCTTTAATCACTGTAATTGTATGTTTGGGCCAGTCTTAACTGTGCATTGGGATCTTGTGTACCTAATGTCTGTATTTCGCTCCAGAGACTCTGATTTAATTGGTCTAGACTATAGCGGGATCATCCAATTTTGTAAGCTCTGCAGGCGAGCTATCGTGTGGCTAAGGCTGAGGGTTAGTACTTAAGCCTTCCTCCCAAGGGTACAGCATCCCATTTTATGGGTGCACCAACCACAAAATACCATCCATATTACTTTATAACAGCCTTCTTGTTGCTTGTCTCTCATCTGACTATATGAAAGAAAGGGTACTTTTTGTGTTCCCTGTTCAAGGAAGAGTAAATTAGCAGAAGACCGCATTTTTTTTTTTACTACTTAGAGAAAGGAAAGCTTTTCCATACTATGAACAGCCTTATAGTCTCCAAATTCTTTCTAAAATCCATATTCATCCTTCTCAACATATTTTGTTTTCTGTCCCCACCCCACCCCTGACTACCTTTCCCAGTGGCCGACTTAACAAAAATTAATAAGGCAGTGCTTATAAAGAGAGATGTTTTCTTTAATAAGCTACATAAACAACAGCAGACATAAGAAAGCCTTTGGGAGATACCAATTAATTCTGTGAACTCCTAAGAGGTCTCCTTCCTTTAACATTAAGTAATAAGGAAGAAAAACTCTTGGCAACAACAGATGGATGCTTCATCTTCTAGGACAGAACTTTTTATTCCTTTCAATAAGCTAAGGCTAATTGACCCTTGCAGCTACTCCAGAACCAAACTGAATTATAACAATAATGTCAAATAACCAAAGGCTTAAAAATGCTAGAAAAAAATTCAGCTTAATGTTTTTTACTACCATTTCTTTTTCGTTGTTGTTTTTTTCATCTTTTTGAGACAGGGTCTCTGTAGCCCCAACTGTCCTGGAACTTACTATGTAGACCAGGCTGGCCTTGAATTCACAGAGATCCACCTGCCTCTGTCTCCCAAGTCCTGGAGATTAAAGTTATGCACCACGACACCCAGCTACCACCACTTTTTTTAAAAGACATGATCTTACTTTGCAGCTCAGACTAGCTTAGAACTTATGTAGATCAGGCCTCAAATTAGTTATCCTTCTGCCTCAGTTTCCTGAGCTCTAAGATTACAGACATTAATAGCATTGTGAGCTACACTTTTATCTTTGAAATGTACATGTATATTTGGGGGGACTTTTTTGACACAGGATCTCCCTCTGTAACTCAGGCTGGCCTCAAACTCATGGTGATTCTCCTGTCTCAGCTTCCTGGATGCTGGGATTACAGGTCTATGCCATTACTCCAGGCCCTATCTTGAAAACTTTGGATGATATCTGTCTACAAAACAAAACCTCAAATCCTTGAGTGAGGCCCTTTGAAATCTGAACACAATCTAGATTTACTGTTCCATATTAGAATGTCTTTTCTATATTGGGCACCTGCTTCTGACATCCTGCCTTGGCTAACCCATTTCTCCGCCTCAAATACCCTTTGTTTCCTGATTCTTGCCTAGCCTCTGCCCAACCCTCAAGATTCGGCTCAGTGGCCCTCTCTCAAAACCCAGTTTCTCAAAGCCCCAGCTTTTCCCCCTCTCAATCTTATAAGGCCACTTAGCTTTCTGCTCCCGTCGAGTGCCTCCTGGGTTTATATTACTGTCTCTGTCTCCTATGTGCCCAGAAAGACTTTAGGGAAAATATTTCCTGTCCAACATTGTGTTCAATAAATGCAGTTCTTCCAAAAGAGCTTTCTCACACAGATAACCTGGATGCTTTAAGTGCTCCAAAGAGGTATACAGGTTAACAGAGGGCCATCAAAAATTGGGAAGACTCAGCCAGGTGTGGTGGCACACGCCTTTAATCCCAGCACTCGGGAGGCAGAGGCAGGCGGATCTCCGTGAGTTCAAGGCCAGCCTGGTCTACAAAGTGAGTTCTAGGACAGCTGGGGCTACAGGGAGACCCTGTCTCAAAAATACCAAAAAAAATTTTTTTTCAGAAGATGCAGCGTGCAGAAATGTGGCCGGTCAAGATAATTTCTTCTCTAGCCATGATCCATTCCTTATCAGCATCCCTTCCCTCCACCCCCATCCTTCACAGTTGCTCTTTCTTCTACTTAGGTACAGATGCTTCTTGAATTTCAAATGTCTGTATATTATGTAGCATGGCTGGAGGTGCAAAGCAGGTTGACTCTGTCGACCACACATGCCTGGCCCATGTTTGTAGTGAACCACTAGGTTTAGGAATAATTGGGCTTGAGGCCTGGAGAGATGGCTCAGCCATTAAGGGCACTGGCTGTTTTTGCAGAGGACCCAGCTTCAATTCCCAGCACCCACATGATGGCTAACAAATTGTAACTCCAGTTCCAGGGGATCTGATGCCCTCTTCGGACCCCTGCAGGCACTTGACCACATGGGTGGACCTACCTACAGGCTTATACACATAAAATAAAATACACTTATACACATAAAATAAAAATAATAGAAAAAAATAATTAAAAAAAGAAGAAATGGACTGACAGTCTTTTTTGATTCTCTTTTTATTGAACTTTTGCAGCCCCCTAGTGTTCAGTTCTTTTAAAAAGGTTATTTAAGCCTTGGGGCACGACACGGGTGCACAAAACTTGCATTGTAGACAGTACATTCATACACATACAGAAATAAAATAAAAATTTAAAAAAAAAAAAAAAGAACAGTTATTAAGCCCTTGGCATCGGTGGCGCCACCGCTTTAAATCCTAGCACTTTTGGGAACGCAGAGGCAGCAAGATCTTTTTGAGTTCAAGGGCACAGGCCTTGACTACAGAGTGAGTTTCCAGGATAGCTTGGGCCCTACAGTGAGAGACCCCTGTTGTCTCAAAAAAGGACAAAAAAAAGTTTACTTAAAAAGACATAAAAACAAAAACACAAAAAAAAAAAAAAAAATATAAAAAAGTATCAACATCACTGGTCAATTCAAGGGACCAATGCAACTTTTAAACCACAGCTGAGAAGATACCTGCAAACCCCCCAGAAAGAATAGCAATTTTTTGGTAGCTGTTTTACTTTTCTTTTTAATTTTTTTTCTATCGGAGTGTACTGTCTTGCAATGTTAGGTTGTGCTCTGTGTCATTGCAATGCTCACAGAGGTTCAGAAGGTTTTTTTTTGTTGTTTACACTGGAACTGGAGTTAAAAGATGTTTTCCAGCCGCCATGATGGGTGCTGGCGATCCGAAAGGGTCCTCTGCAAAGGAAGGCCAGTCCACACTCTTAAACTGCTAAGGCCATCTCTCCAAGCTCCAACAATTTTAAAAAACTGACAATACAAAAAATGTGTACAATGTTGTTGATAAGAATGCAGAATAGTACAAACCCTTAGGAAGGGTTTCTGGCGGTTTCATATGGATCTAGGATCACCAGCACTTGTAGAACAAAAACAACAAATCATCTCTCTAAACATTAACGCCTGCCCTATGGGCAACAGTAACTTTTTTGCATATTCATTCCAGAGAAATGAAAATATATGAACATATTGTACACAGAGATTGGCTACAGGTATGTCCATGGCAACTTCATTCATAATAGCTAAGACTTGGAAACAGCTTAGGTGTCCACTAATAAAAAAAAGGGGGTAAAAATTAATTTGTTAACGTATTTCATATTGATGAAATAATACTCTGTGATTTCAAAGAAGATGACTGGACCATACGTTTAAACATCAGTTAAAACCTAAAAAATATGTGCAGTGAAAGCCGCCCCCTAAGGATAGATTCAATGTGCATATTTGGAGTTATAATTAGTTTAAAAAATTTAGAATGCTTCCCCATCCCAGTTTAAATCACAGCCAGTGGTTACTGTGGTAATCTAGTTAGTTGTGGAAGGATAACTAGAAATGAGCAAGAGAACTTTTCTATTTCTCTATTGATAGGGATTTGGGTTATACACCTTTTATGCACCTGTCAAAATTCAACAGGTATATGTGTAAGTTCCACATTTTTATTTGTAGTAAAATTTTATATCAAAAGAAAAAAATGGAAAACCAAATATTTTGATTACACATTGTTCAAAGTATGCATTCTCAACATTCTCAGTATTTAGGAGCATATTGATATCCACAATTTCCTTTGAATGTACACCCAAACAACGGAGGATTTAGAAGGGACAGAAACAGAGGAATATTGCCATAAACTCTTTAGATAGCTTAATGATAAGCTGCAATACACCAGCAAAAAAAAAAAAATGTGAAAAAAAAAAAAACATAGGAGTGCATAGCGCGAAGACTTGGAACCAACCCAAATGCACCTCAAACTGATGACCGGGATGACAAAAATGTGGTGCATCTACACTATGGAGTTCTATTGCAAATGGTAAAGAAAGAAATCATTTTGAATTTGCCAGGTAAAATGGATTGGAAACAGAAGCCACTATGCTAAGTGAAGTAAACACAAGTCCCCGCCCAAGGAAAAAAACAAAATGGGGGGATGGTGTTCCCTCATTTGTGATGCTATGTACAAATGCCCCAAATTGAAAGAAAAGCTTGAGCAATGTTTTGTTTATATTTCTTCTATCTGAAAGAAACTGTAGCAATCATAATGAGCCCTAGTAATTAACTTTACCACTTACTTCAGACATGTTCGTAACTTAATGTACATGGTGGAAGGTATATTAATATTTAGAGTAATTATAAAATTAAAGGAAAAAAATGCCTGAACCCCTGAATATTAAAAAACAGAAAGGTGGACTTCTGGATGTTGAACCTTTGTCAGTGGGTCACTGGTGAAGAGTTTCCACTCTAAACTTGTTTGGAAATTAACCTTGAGTTTTATTTTCAGAGTAAGTTGATAGTTTGGGTATATGTTATCTGAAAGATAGTCTGCGGTGTGTGTGTGATGTGTTGGCATATTTTGCGAGTAAGTACAACAAAATTAAAGGCACCAACAGCAAATGCAAAATGTAGGACTATACAAAAAAAACTGACACTCATAAATAAACTTCTGTTCTTAAAAAAAAAAAGTTAAAAAAAAAATGACCAAGAAAACGGGGGAACCACAAGACAGGGATCAGTAAACATCTAGTGGCAGGAATGCGTTGAACTCTGGTTGAGGGGTATGGATGGCGGGAACCAAGGTCTAAATTTGATCAAGGAACAATGTTGTATGAAATGTCCAAAAGGCTCAATAATAAAAAAAAGGGAATCTAGGTCATAGTCCTGTGGGTTATTCATGATAAAACTGCTCTCAAGTTTTGCAAACATGTCTTCAGATTTCCTTAAAAAAATATTGGGAAGTAAAACAAGATAGTATTACCATGGACCGTGATTTTCTGGGTATTTGCCCTTAGGAGTCCCCTTAGGGAGTTATCTGTGTATGGGTTTCTCACCATTTATCTGTGTATTTTTGTCTTATTTTTTATTTTTGTGTTATGGGCCCTCATTACCATGTATGTTAGTGTGGCCAGTGAATGTACATCCCCAGGAGACCAGAGAGGGCTCAGAGCCCCTGGAACTGGGGTTTACAGGATGGTTGGTTCGACTTTCATGTTGGTGCTGGGAATCGAATTCATTCCTCTGTAAAAGCAGTAATCAATGCTCTTAAACCTCGGAACCATCTCTTCCAAGCCTCTTCAACAATTAAAATTTTTTTTTATTTTTAAGTAACATAACTTCCACCTTTTTGGAAGTATTTACACAATTTCATTTAAAACATACAAAACACTCCATATCATATTTCCTTTCATTAGGTTGTTGAGTTAAAAAAATTTGAAAAATTTTCCCCGTGTGCCATCTTTTAAATGAATTTCTAGTTTATGTATAAAAAAAAAAAAAAAAAGCAATATTTGTTGTAAGTTTCCTATTTTCAAGACTTAATGTCCAGTGGAAATTGATGATCAAGACTGCTTTGACTGGAAGAATGTTGCTTGTCTGGGCTTCCTTGCATGAAATTGGGGTATCTGCTACTCAAACAAATTCTACTCAAAAGACAAAAAAGCATGAATATATTGAGATAAATTCCATAAATGTACAAAATAATCATTTTGATGTTCCAAATTTATATTTATTCTACCAAGACCCCAAACGATTCCCTTTGTTACGATTTATTTTCCCTTGGTATCCTTCATGACTCTTTAATCACTGTAATTGTATGTTTGGGCCAGTCTTAACTGTGCATTGGGATCTTGTTTTTTTTTAAATTTTATTTATTTCTGTATGTGTATGAATGTACTGTCTGCATGCAGGTTTGTGCACCCGTGTTGTGCAATGCCACGGAGGTCAGAAGAGGGTCTCAGATTCCCCTGGAACTGGAGTTCTCCTGGAATTGGAGTTACAGATGGTTCTTAGCCGCCATGTGGGTGCTGGAGATCGAACATGGGTCCTCTGCAAGAGCAGTCGGTGCTCTTAACTGCTAGGCTATCTCTCCAGCCCCTCAGATATTTTTAGCTGAAGTTTTGTGCATTTCATACAACATTTCTTAGTCAAATTTAGACCCACTGCACCTTCCATGCTCCCCACCCTGCTAGAGCTCGCATTCTGCCTCGTATGTCTTGCATCTTTTTCTCAATTTACTGTTTCTGTCAGTTCTTTGAACTAGTTTTTTTGTTGTTGTTGTTCCCTCCAGTTTGTATTGCTCCAAAATATGCATATAGACATACCACACATATATCAAAAATTATGGTGACTGAAAATAACCTATAGGTTAATTCCAAAATATGTTTAGGGATTCACATTTTAACAGTAGAGTCGTATGTAGGTAAAGAAAAAATATTACTTAACATTCCTACCTTATATAGAAAGTTGTTGTATTTTAATGTACTTTTTATAGCGACATCAGGTATTATATTTACTAAAAAAGGAAAAAATACTCAGTTTGCCTTCCAAATAAGGATTCGGTGCCAGGATCCACAAATGAGGGACACTATATGTCATTTGCTTTTCTGGGACTGTGTTACTTCACTTAGCATAATGGCTTCTAGTTCCATCTATTTACCTGCAAAGTTCATGATGTCATCTTTCTTTATTGCTGCATAGACTTCCATTGTATAGATGTACCACATTTTCTCTCACCACTCGTCAGTTGAGGGACACTTGGGTTGCTTCCAGCTCTTCTCTATTGTGAAGAGAGCTGCAATAAACATGGATGTGCATGTATCTGCAATAGGATGAGTCTTGTGTCTATATACCCAGGAGTGGTATGACTGGATCAGGTGATAGGCTCATTGTGAGTCTTTTAAGAGTTCTCCACACTGCTTTCCACAGGGGTTGCACCAGTTTGCATTCCCACCAGCAGTGGATGAGTGTTACCCTTTCCCCACAACCTCTCCAGCACTTGGTATCCTTTGTTTTATTGATCATAGCTAGTCTTGGCGGAGTAAGATGAAATCTTAAAGTGGTTTTAAGTTGCATTTCCTTAATTATTAGCAACACTGAATACTTTTTAATATGTTCCTCAACTATCTTTACTTCTTTATTGGTGAAGTCTCTGCTCAGTGTTTTACTCCATCTTTTGATTGGGTCATTTCTTTTCTTACTCCTTTGTGTTTTGAGTAATTTATATATTCTGGATCTTAATCCTCTGTCAGATGTATCACTGGTGAAGGTTTCCTCCCACTCTGTGGGTTTTCACTTCTTTTGCTGTCCAGAAGCTTTTGAGTTTAATGAGGTCCACTTGTCGACTGTTGACCTTATTTCCTGTGCAGCTGCTGTCTGATTTAGAAAGTCTTTTCCTGGCAGTAGCCTACAAGACTGATGTATTCGGGTTTTTTTGTTGTTGTTGTTGTTGTTTTGTTTTGTTTTGTTTTTTTGGTCTTTTTGAGACAGGGTCTCCCTGTAGCTCCGGCCGTCCTGGAACTAGCTTTGTAGACCAGGCTGGCCTTGAACTCACAAAGATCCACCTGCCTCTGCCTCCCAAGGGCTAGGATTAAAGGCGTGTGCCACCACGCCTGGCAAGATTGATGTATTCTTTTTTTTTTTATTTTATTTATTTTTGTATGTGTATGAATGTACTGTCTGCAGGTAGGTTTGTACACCCGTGTCGTGCAATGCCGAGGAGGTCAGAAGAGGGTCTTGGATTCCCCTGGAACTGGAGTTCTCCTGGAATTGGAGTTACAGATGGTTCTCAGCTGCCATGTGGGTGCTGGGGATCGAACCAGGGTCCTCTGCAAGAGCGTCGGTGCTCTTAACCGCTAGGCTAACTCTCCAGCCCCTATTTATTTATTTTTTATGTGCATGATTGTACTGTCTGCGTGAGGTTTGTACACCCGTGTCGTGCAATGCCGAGGAGGTCAGAAGAGGGTCTTGGATTCCCCTGGAACTGGAGTTCTCCTGGAATTGGAGTTACAGATGGTTCTCGGCCGCCATGTGGGTGCTGGGGATCGAACCTGGGTCCTCTGCAAGAGCGGTCGGCGCTCTTAACCGCTAGGCCATCTCTCCAGCCCCAGATTGATGTATTCTTAAATTCAGCCTTGACCTCAGGCTGCTGCTCCTTTTCTTCTTCCTGTTATTGAGAATTCTGTTCAGTCTTTATGTGTTTATTTCTTCCTTAGAACTTAACTTCTACATCACAGAGGACCATCTTTAACTTGACTTATATTGGATCTAGTGTTGATCTGCATTCTTTTGTTGATTCCTGATTATAGCTTTTGTGCCCTTTCTTTTAGAACCTTTTTTTTGGCAGGGGGGGGGGCTTAGGGCAGATTACAAAATGCTTAACTGAGAAGTTAAGTAGTTCATAAAAGCCTGGACTCCTAGTCACTAGCTTAACATTATAGAAGTTTGTTTCTTTTTTGTTTATTTGGTTTTTGGTTTTTGAGACAGGGTCTCCATTTAGTCCCAGCTGGCCTGGAGCTTGCTATATAGACCAGGCTAGCCTTGAACTCACAGAGATCCACCTTCCTCTGGCTTCCAAGTGCTGGGATTAAAGGTGTGCACCACCACACTGGGCCTAAAATGGTTCTTAGCTGCCATGTGGGTGCTGGGAATCAAATCCAGGTCCTCTGCAAGAACAGTCAATGCTCTTAACCACTGAGTCATCTCTCCAGCTCCAGAAGTTTGTTTCATGTATGCAGGAAGAAAATTTCCTTCCCTGCTGTGACTGACAATCCTGGTTTCTTTCCAACTCTTCATGGACTTCACTCTATCTGGCCAGCCAGAACAGGAAATAGAGATTGTAGAAAAGATCCATTTTTGATGAACTAACTGCCTTAGTCTCAAAATAAAACTACACTCAGTTGCACAGTTCCATCTAAGTGTAGGGAACGTCAAAAAATGCAGACATCTGTGTACTAGGAAGGCTCCAACTGGACACTGCCAGATACTAACAGCCTATCACTCACGTCTTCTGGCTCCTTTCTCATTTTATCCATCACATGGAGGACTGTACTTTTTACTTTTTGTTTTTTTTAAGAGATTCTGTATATCTGTGATATGTATGTATGTGACATATGTGACATATGCACATGTGTGTGAGGGTGTGTGTGTACATGTGAGAGGAACATGTCAGATATCCTGCTCTATCACATTCCTTTGAGACATACTCCCACTGAACCTGAGGCTAGACTGGCAGGCAGCAAGCCATCCTCTTGTCTTGGCCTCCCACAGTGATGGATTTAGAGGTGCAAGCTGTCACACCCAGTTTTACCTGGGTGCTGTGATCTGAACTCAGATCCTAGCCCACTTAGCTACCTCTTCAGGAGACTCCTTACAGAACACACTGATATCTTGTTCTAATTTGAAACAAGCTTTGTGGAACTGTAGCATTCCTCTCCCACCGACCACTTAGTTTAGTTCTGTTTTCTTTTTTTTTTAACATGTTTTTATTTATTCTTTGACAACTCCATAGATACATATATAATGTATTTTTCTAACAGTCACCCCTCACGCCCCTCTCCTGTCCCTCCCACTAGTTCTGCCTTTGCTTAAAACTTATCTTCTTGTTGAAGATGCTACTGTACATCTTCAAATAACTTTCTCAAAGAGGTTATGTGAAAGCTTATCTTCATTTTAGAAATTTCTTGAAAGACACAGCCTTTGTCATATTTATTATTGTCTAGAAATTATCAAAAGAGACACTGAGTTAGTAAATTTTTTCTGAATCTTTTACATATTTTAAATTTTTTTGCAAAACACTATTTTCGTTTAGAAAATGTTAGTTTATCATTTGTTTTAAAAACTGTCACTTAAAAATCTTTTTCCCTTTGTTATGATTTTTTTTTCTTTTTCAAACCTTCATTTTAAAGTTAGTTGATATTGCTGGGCGTGGTGGCGCATGCCTTTAATCCTAGCACTTGGGAGGCAGAGGCAGGCGGATCTTTGTGAGTTCAAGGCCAGCCTGGTCTACAGAGTGAGTTCCAGGACAGCTGGGGCTACAGGGAGACCCTGTCTCGAAAACACCANAAAAAAAAAAAAAAAAAAAAAAAGACAATGATTAATAAAGAGACCCACAATTGGTCAACAAGCAAAGAATAAACTATTGTGGAGAGCACAGTTCTAAACAGAACATCTATATCACACCCCTAATCCCCCAAGGCTCAGGCGTCATCATGGAAGTGGGGTAGGAAGATTGTAAGAACCAGAGAGTAAATGACTATAGCGAAGCAGTATTTGCAGAACAGGATAGCACCATTGCACACATGAACTCACTTTTGGCTGGAACTGCATGCACGAGATCAATCCCAACATGGATAAGGACAAAGGACTCATTAAGTCCCACTGCTAAGGAGATATTGGCAACTGATAGTTTCTTCTTTTTTGAGACAGGGTCTCCCTGTAGCCCCAGCTGTCCTGGAACTCCCTATGTAGATCAGTCTGGCCTTGACTTCATAGAGCTCCACCTGCCTCTGCCTCCTGAATACTGGAGTACTGGGATTAATGGCATGCCCAGTCCTTTCTTAATCTATAACATTTTCTTCCCTTGCAGCTTTTAGACTCTTCCTTTTATTTAATAAGATGATGTTTGTTTGTTTTTTTTTGGAGACAAGGTCTCCCTATAGCCCCAGCTGACCTGGAATGGAACTCAGTATGTAGACCAAGGTGACTTTGATCTCACAGAAATCTGCCTATCTGCCTGCTCTTGCCTCCTAAATGCTGAGATTAAAGGTGTGCACCACTATGCCTAACAGATTTTTTAAATTTTTTTTCTTTATTATTTTTATGTGTATGAGTGTACTGTCTGCATGCAGGTTGGTGCACCCATGTCATGCAATGGCACAGAGGTCAGAAGAGGGTGTTGGAGTCCCCTGGAACTGCAGTTAAAGACAGTTCTCAGCTGCCATGTGGGTGCTGGGAATCGAACCCGGGTCCTCTGCAAGAGCAGTTGGCACTCTTAACTGCTGAGCCATCTCTCCAGCCCCACAGATTATTTTTTTTAATTTTTTTTAGTTTTTTTAAATTAATTTTATTTATTTCTGTATGTGTATTAATGTACTGTCTGCATGCAAGTTTGTGCACCCATGTCATGCAATGCCGCGGAGGTCAGAAGAGGGTGTCGGATTCCCCTGGAACTGGAGTTCTCCTGGAATTGGAGTTTCAGACGGTTCTCGGCCGCCATGTGGATGCTGGGAATGGAACCCCGGTCCTCTGTAAGAGCGGTCGGCGCTCTTAACCGCTAGGCCATCTCTCCAGCCCCAATCATTTAACCCGGGATAGAGAAATGGCTCAGTGGTTAAGAGCACTGGCTACACATGCAGGGGACCCACGTTCAGTTCCAGGACCTACGTCACAGCTAACAACCGTCTATCACTCTAGTTCTTGGGGAATTCAATGTCTTTTTCTGACCTCCGAGAGCACTACATGACACAGGTGCACATGCAGTATACTCATATGCATAAAATAAAAATAAATAAAAAAATTAAAAATCCTTTAATCCACTTAAATCAAGCAGGTCTTTTCAGTATTAATACTCTTATTTCTGTTCTGGAAATTTTTATTCTTATTTTCTGCTCCCTATTCCTGCCCCTATGCTTCCTGTTTTCTGCCTCTGTTTTCTTCTCTATTAGGGGGAGATTTCTCTATATGCCAATAAACCTTTTGAAGAGGGCTATTATGTGTTTACTGCTGAGAATCCTTTCTTTTTATTCTTGGTCTTCCTATATGAGAATGTTTGTGTAAATGTTTTCCAAATCGCTTTATTGTTACTAATCAGATTCTTTTCTTTTAAGATTGGAAATATCTCCATGTTTATTTTTTATTAATTTTTTGAGAATTTCATACAAAAATACAGTATTTACCTAATTTCTATCCCATCCCTCTCCCCCTTCCAGGTCCTTCTACTCCTTCTAGAATTCCTGACCCCCATCTTCTTTCAATGCATATATCTGATATATGACACAGTATAGAATGTATTTAAGAATGACCACTCATGGCTGGATGACCTCTCAGGGAGCTCATCCCTGGAGAAAAGTGATTCCCCGTTCCTCAGCAGCCATAGAGAGCCTGCGGCTCTTTGTCTGGGGGTGGGGCCTTGTGAAACTCCCCTGTCTACATTGGTGTGTCGACTGTGTGGACATTATGCAGGCCTTGTTTATTCAGCCATATTGTTGAGATCTCTTGGGGGCTGCTTCCCTGTCCGTCTAGAAGATTCTGCCTCACATCAGGTGTGCTGGTCCTCTGCTCTTACAGTCCTCTGCTCCGTCTTCTGAGTTATCTCTGAGCCTCAGGGGCAGGGGCTGCAATGCAGGTGTACCAACTAGGACTGGGCATCCAATGGAGAGATCATAGACCCTGAAATATCTACACATTCATTTTTTTCCTATGATATGGCTGTGGGTTTCCTGTATAATGGCTTTGATTACATTGAGGAATGATCCTCCAATCCCAAATTCCTTCTAAACTTTAAACATGAAGGGATGCTGTTTTTGTAACAAAGCTTTTTTCAGCATCAATTGAGATGATGGTGTGGTTTTTGTCTTTGATTCCATTTAATGTGTTTGATGATGTTTATTGATTTTCGTATGTTGAACCATCGTCCTGCATCTCTGGTATGAATCCAACTTGGTGCATGATGGATGAATCTTCTTGATGTGGGTCTGTATGCGATTTGCCAGTATTCTGTTTAGAATTTTGGCATCTGTTTTCATGAAGGGAGATGGGTTATAATTTCCTTTTTAGTTGGATCTTTGCCTGGTTTTGGTAGTAGAGTGATGTTGGCTTCGTAGAAGGAATTTTGGGAGAATTCCTCTGATTTGTATACTTCTAAACAGTTTCAGAAATAATTGGTTGTAGGTCTTTTAAATGTTTTATGGATTTCTGCTGTGAAACCGTCTGGGCCTGGGCTTTTTTTAGTTGGGAGGCTTTCTTATCATCTCTATTTCTTCATATGTTATGGGTCTGTTTAAGCTGCTGTGTCTCCTCTTGGTCAAGCTTTGGTGATTCCCAGGTTTTCAGATATATTATCCATTTCTTCTAGATTTTCAAACTTGGTAGAATATGGTTCTTGTAATATTCCCATAAGATTTTCTGATCTTTTCTTGGTCTCGTTGTGTGATTTCCCTTTTCAATCACAGATTGTATTGATTTGGAGTTATTCCTTCTTTCTTTTTGTTAACTGGGCTAGAGGTCTGTCTATCTTCGTTTATTCTTTCAAAGAACCAACTTTTGGGCTTCATTGATTTTTTTTTGTATTGTTTTCTTTGTTTCTATTTCATTGAGATTTCTGCTCTGATTTTTGTTATTTCTTCCTGTCTGTTTTTTTTTTTTTTTTTTTTTTTTTTTTTTTTTTTAGCTTGTATGTTAGATCATTCACTTGTGCTCTTTCCTGTTTTTCTAATGTAGGACCCAGGGCTATAAATTTCCCTCTTAGGACTGCTTTTAAGGTATCCCATAGTTTTTTGTGTTGTATTGTCATTGTCTTCAGTTCCAGAATGTTTTTATTTCTTTCTTTATCTCTTCCTTGACCCACTATTATTATTATCAAGATGTGTTGTTTAGTTTCCATGTGTTCTTGTAGGCAGGAGGGCTTGTCCTGGTTTGATTTGAGCTTCATTTGCACTGTGGTCTGACAGGATGCATGAAATTATTTCAATCTTTTTGTATTTGTGAGGTTTCTTCTGTGTCCCAGGATGTGGTGATTTTGGAGATGTTCCGTGGGGTGCTGAGTAGAAAGTGTATTCTCTGGTTATTAGGATGGAATTTCAGTAGAGGTCTATGAGGTCCATTTGGTTATCATATCGTTTCAGGTTCAGATGTCTCTCTGTTTATTTTTTGTCCTGTTGACCTATCCAAAGGACTCAGTGGGGTATTGAAGTCTCCCCCTATGAGTGTGCTGGGGTTAGTCTGTGACTTTGGTGGTCCTGGAGAATTGTCTTTATAAAGTTTGGTGCACCCAGAATTGGGGCATATATTGTCATAATTGTGAAATCTTCTTGATGGGTTGTTCCTTTGATGAAATGTATGGCCTTCTTTGTCTCTTCTGATTTCTTTTACTTTGAATTCTATTTTATACCGATATTTAAATAGCAACACCTGCTTTCTTCTTTTTGGTTACCATTTGCTTTGGAATTTTTTTCCCAATCCCTTCACTTTAGGTGGTGCCTGTCCTTGAAGTATAATGTGTTTTTGTAGACAGCATATCGATGGATTCTGTTTCTATCCAGTCTCCCAGTCTTTGTCTTTTGATTGGGGAATTTAGTCCATTAATATTTAAGGTATGACTGGATAGGTTGTGTTGCTTCCTTTTGCCTTATTATCCATCTGCGGTTTTGATTTAGGTTTCTCACCTTGCAGTTATGCTTTTATTGATTTCTCCTTCTAGGGCCTGGGGTTGGTTGCTCCTTTCTTCTGTCTTCTTGTGAATTGCTTCAAGTTTTCTCTGAAGGTTGGTTTTCCGGACATGTAGTCTTTACATTGTTTATTGTCATGGAAGAGCTTTCCTCTCTCCTTCCACTATGATTGACATTTTTGCTGGGTATCGTAACCTTGGGCTGGCATCCATTGTCCCTCAACATGGAATGCTTTGCTCAGGTTCTTCTTGCCTTCATCGTTTGCCGTGAGAAGTCCGTTGTTATTCGATAGGTTTCCCCTTATAGGTCACTTGTTGTTTTTCCTCTTGTCGCTTTAAGATTTTTTCTTTGTTTTGGGTGTCTAGGCATTTTAACTATGATGTGGCGTGGAGAATTTCTTTTCTGATCTGTCTGTTTGGAGTTCTGTGTGCTTCTTGTTTGGTATTGGTTTGTCCATTTTTAGTTTGGGGAACGTTTTCTCTAATTATTCTATTTGAAGATCTGATAATCCCTTTCTCTGGATTCTTCTCCTTCCCTCTATTCTATGTGCAGAGGTTTATCTTTTCAATAGTGTCCCACCTCCTGGTGGTTCTGTTTTTGTGTATTTTTAAATTTTTTCATAATACTTCCCCTTGACGGTTTTTATTCGTTCTGTGTTATCTTCCAGGTCCTGATATTCTTTGTTCTGCTTCTCGCCTTCTGCTTCTGAGGTTTTTCCTGTCCGTTTCGATCTTGAATTGGATTGGTTGTTGATTTCCTTCTTTCCTTTCCTCTCTGATTTCTTTTGTGTTTCTATTTCTTTTTGGAGCTTTTCGATCTCCTTTTTGTACTCTTTTTGTTTTGCTGGTGGTTTCTTTTTCTTTTTCAGCATGGCATCTTTTTCAGTGTTTCTACTTCTTCCGGAGTTCTGTCATTCATTCTCTCTCTCTCTGGTCCTCATTCTCTTTTTCTTAGTTCTTTAATTCTTGGTTCCTTTATGATCTTTGTAGTTCTTTAAGTATTTCCAATTGGTTTCTGATGTCTGTGTCCCTGGGCATCCCCGGAGGGATCCCACTGCAGGAGTCGTCCATAAGGGTTGGTAACGCTTGGCGTGGGATTATCCTGCCCCTTTCCAGTGTAGTCTCTTCTTCGTGATCCTGGCATAGGGCTTCCCCTTGCCTGTATTCCGATGTGAGTCCTAAATGCCTCTTTACTGTGTTGAAGGTGTGCTTTGCTTGCCTCCTTCAGATCCCGAGCCCTATTTTCAGAAACACTTCATGATGCACAAGCTTTCAGTTTGG
The DNA here is from genome assembly GCA_009823505.1 of Rhizomys pruinosus. Lineage (NCBI taxonomy): Eukaryota > Metazoa > Chordata > Mammalia > Rodentia > Spalacidae > Rhizomys > Rhizomys pruinosus. Next base: position 4,278,622 of record VZQC01001095.1, on the reverse strand, counting down.
GAACGGCTTCATTTGAGTCTTGTCCTGGAAATAGCTTCTGTGAGTCCATAATGTGAATGAGGCTCACTTGTGGGATTTTCCTATTTTGGTCCAATGCTGCCCTCAAATAGAAGCCATTTGGGTGAATCTGCTGCCATTAGCCCATGTAAACTCAAGGTTGCTATTGTAAATCTCAAAATTAAAAAGCAAACATACTTCAGCCACCATTGATTCACATCTCAGACATAGATAATAAAATAAATAAATATATCTATTAAAATATGTTACAGGGATAAAAATGTTAAAAACCATAATCCATTTTTGTCAGTCTTTAAAGTGAGTTTAAATTTTAATAAATAACATGCATAATGTGAGGCTCCATGAGTTATTTTTTAACAACTGCAAGAATAGAAATGCTGAGATTTAAAATTAGGAAGAGAGCCAGGTGTCGTGGCACACACCTTTAATCCCAGCTCTTGGGAGGCAGAGGCAGGCAGATTTCTGTGAGTTCAAGGCCAGCCTGGTCTACATAGTGAGTTCCAAGACAGCTGGGGCTACAGGGAGACCCTGTCTCAAAACAACAACAACAATCGATCAATCAATCAATCAATCAATCAATAATAAAATAAAGCCAATAGATGATGTCAATAGATTTATGGAAGAATTGGTCTAAGATCTAACTTGTGAAAAAATTACCATATACTGGCCAGGCGTGGTGGCGCACCACTTAATCTAAGCACTTGGGAGGCAGAAGGCAGGCGGATCTTTGTGAGTTCAAGGCCAGCCTGGTCTACAGAGTGAAAGTTCCAGGACAGCGGGCGCTACGGGAGACCCCTGTCTCGAAAACACCAAAAAAAAAAAAAAATTACCCATA
>VZQC01001095.1:4254487-4277759 GCA_009823505.1 Rhizomys pruinosus | reverse complement strand
TTCCATTTTTTATTTTATTTTTTTTTAAAACAATAAGTGATAAGTCTAATGAGTACAGCATCCCTTCATAGTAAAACCAATTTTGCAAGCAGACTATGCCCAAACCCACACAGCTCATGTCTCCCACCATCCCAGCTGGTGGGGTTTTATGTACAATCATGTTGATAAATAAGTGCCCAAATTTATGTTTTTGCTGGTACGTTTTCACCAATTCCACCCCAAACACACCCTTTAGCATCATAAGTCCATGCCCCCCACCTCTTCACTGCAGATTTTTCCCTAGGGTTAGAAAAGGGGTACTGGTGGATTCGAGAAGCAAAACAGTCTTCTTTCTCTAGAGATTGTCGTTTTGGACTCTGATCAGTTCTGGCTGTGTTCATTGTCGAATGGGCTGACAGTTTTAGATCCAAGGAATAACCTTTCAATCCTACTATTGATGCACAAGCAATTAGATATATAAGGTAATTTTAAACAGTACTAAATTATTATGGTAGGTTACTTTTTATAGACACAAGATTTTTTGGATGGTATGCTACAATTGATAATTTATTTTCTTCTGTAAAAGATTTAAAGGGTCTCCACTGAGTGGACTTATATTTTTCTCCTAACCATCTAGAGGAATGTAAGCTTTGTGGCATTACAGCCATAGAAATTATTTTTCTCCAGGAAGAGCTTAATAGCTAACCTGTAGATTGCGGCATACTTTACGGGCGATATGGCTGCCACTTAGCTGCACGTATTTCCAGGCAGGTGAAGTTTAGCTGATGTTTGTGGAGGAGTCTTGCTTGACATGTCCAGAAAACTAATCAGATTCTTTTGGCTACATTTCCACTGCAGTCCTTCTAAATCAGCGTTGCTGTTTTTATCTACAACTTTTTTTTCCGTGTCACTGTCTTTCATCATAGCTGCCTGTCTGTCCATCAATATTTATGAACTTGAGTGGATATAGGTTGGTGTGAGGGAAAATATCTAAATGGAAACTCTATGTGCTTTCAAAGGTATGGAACTAACAGCATAGCTGGAGTTTGAACTAGTAGGGAATCAATAATGAAGCCAACGGCCTCCAAGATAGCAGAGTAAGGGCGGCCTAATCCAAAACAGCAACAGGTGTCTGAAGAGCCCTCAAGCTAGTTTAAGATCCAAGGAGGAATGCCCTTTCAGTCATTGGCCGGAAGAGGTCAATCCAGACTGTTTATTTTGTCGCAAAGTAGGGTTGGCGGTCCACTTACCCTAGGAAGTGTCTATTTCATAACACACAGGTCATAGATTGGATTACACTCTCGGTGTCCTTAACAGGAGCCTCTGTTTTACTGCTAAATCTCTAAATTAGGATACTCTTGTGAAATGTTCCAGAGGACACGTGACTCTCTACCTCTCCATGAAACTCCTTCTCTGTCGGTTCATTCCTAAGGGCCTCTCCTTTTATCTATTGTATGTCATCCACCATATATTAACTATTCCACTATTCTTCCTGTTCCTCTTCATCCTCCTTCTTTTCTCTCCTCTCTCGTCTTCTCTCTCTCTCCCCATCTCCTCTCCTCCCCCTCTCTCTCTCTCTCTCTCCCTCCGCTCTCTCGTCTCCTCCTCTCGTCTTTTTTGAAGACAGGTTTCTCTTCCAGGCAAGCTCCAGGTGTCCTGGAACTCACTCTGTAGACCAGGCTGGCCTTGAACGCACAGAGATCCACCTGCCTCTGCTTCCTGAGTGCTGGAATTAAAGGCATGCGCCACCACGCCCAGCTCCTCCCGCTTCTTTTTATCTTCTAGAGGCTACTGAACTTGTTTACAGTCCTCCCTGTCTTTACTACTAATAAACTTATTTTCTTTTTAATCATTTAAAACTATAACTTAATGGAGTCTCAAGAAGTACTAAAGAGAAATACATGCATTTCATGTGCCATTTTTAACTGCAAGACAGATATATTTAAAGCCCCCAGACAGTTCTGATGATCAGCCAAGGCCTAAGCCCCCTCTGTCCCGTTCCATTATCTTAGCACTGAACATTTGCCCTTTGTAACTCCTTGTACTTCTATGATGCACTTTTCTTAGTAGTTGACCTTTTTCACTAGAAGGAAAGAAGCCTGCCTGATTGTGCTCACAGTACCCGTGTAAGACACCTTACCCAATCCCTTACTTGACTGATGTAAGGTATGCCTTCAAAATTCAATAAATTAAAAAAATGAACAAATGAATAAGTGAAGGATTAACATACACTTGAATATGTAGTTTCTTAAATTCTCATTTTATTTACTTGAGTGGTACTTTTTTTTTTTGAGTGGTACTTTTTGAAATAAAGTCAGTCAGGTTAATGTAGCCATTTGAGATTAATCCCATTTAAAAATAGTTATAGTGAACTCACTATGTATTTTTTAAAAAGAAACTTTCCATTTCCCTGAGCCCTATTTTCTTTTTTTTTTTTCTTTCTTTTTTTTTTTTTTTTTTTGGTCTTTTTGAGACAGGGTCTCCCTGTAGCCCAGCTGTCCTGGAACTCACTTGTAGACCAGGCCGGCCTTGAACTTGCAAAGATCCACCTGCCTCTGCCTCTGCCTCCCAATGCTAATTAAATGTGTCAGCAGATTCAAATCTATCTATATTTAAAAAAATAATTTTTGAAAAAAAGAACCATCTTTAACTCCAGTTCCAGGGGAATCCCACGCCCTCTGTTTCTCGAACCTCCGAAGGCATGTATGACACAAGTAGGCAGCCAACCCTACATGCTAGCACGGTACACTAATACACATAAAAACTAATAAATAGGGGACTGAGAGAGATTGCCTATCGGTTAAGAGGCCAACTGCTCTTTGCAGAGGACCCAGGTTCAATACCCAGCACCCACATGGTGGCTAAGAAACATCTTTTTTGTTTTTTTTCACATAAATTTAATTTTATTTATTTTAAACAAATCTAGACCCATTCCCCCACCCCACAAGAGCTCGTGCATTCTGCCAAACCATGCTTTCCATCTCTTAGTCATTTCTCAATATTTTCCATGGGGAAATTGACTGTTTTGAGCAGAAGTTCACTGTTTCAGTCAGTTCTTTGATGCAGTATTTTCTGTTGTTGTTGTTGTTTTCCAAAATGCATTACGCCCAAACTGTTTGTACAAAAAGCTCAGGGGGCCCTACACAAGAATACTTACAACTAGGTATATGGCACTACATCACAGATGAGGTATACCATGCATCGTTTGTTTTTTCTGGGACTGTGTTACTTCACTCAGCATGATGTCCTCTGCTCCAGCCATTTTCCGCAAAGCTCGTGAATGTCGCTTTCTTTACTGCTGCATAGAATTCCATTGTGTAGATGTTACCACATTTTCTCTATGCCACTCGTCAGTTGAGGGGCCGTTTAGGTTGGCTTCCAAAGCTCTTGCTATTGTGAAGAGAGCTGAAAAAACTGGCCGGCATGTATCTTGCTGTGGTTGGGCGTAAGTCTTGAGGGTACAATGCCCAGGAGTGGATGGCTGGGTCGGGTGGCAAGTTCATTTCCAAGTCTCCCGGGTTCCCACACTGCTTCCATAGTGGTCGTACAAGTTACATTACCAGCAGGGATGAGTGGTTCCCCTTTCCCCACAATCTCCAGCACTTGGTATCATTTGTTTTCTTGATCCTAGCCCCAGTCTTATTGGAGTAAGATGATACTTAAAGTGGTTTTCATTTGCCATTTCAATGATGATTAAGATGATGTGAGGCGCAGTTCTTGAGGTGTTTCTCAAGACATCTCTAATTCCTCGCTTGTGAACTCTCTGTTCAGTTCTTGCTCCCCATCTATTGAGAGCGGGTCGTTGTTTTCTTTTTTTTTTTGTTTTTTAGTAGTTTATATATTCTGAAATCAATCTTTGTCACGATGTATCTGCAGTGAAGGTCTTCTCCCATCTGTGGGATTTCTCTTCACTTCCTTGATTGTTTCTTTGATGTACAGAGCTTTTGGTTTGATGAGGTCTCCAATTTGTCAATTGTCGACCTTATTCTTGTGCAGCTGCTGTCTGATTTAGGAAGTCTTTTCCTACGCCTAGTCTTTGTAGTCTGCTGCCAAACTTTTTCTTCTATCACCTTCAGAGTTTTGGGGTTTCACGTTGAGGTCTTTAATCCATCTGGAGTTGACTTTGTACAGGGTGAGAGGTAGGGGTTTAATTTCAATTCTTCTACAAGTGGTGATCGACCAGTTTTGCCAACACCATTTGCTGAAGATGCTGTCTTTTCTCCATTGTGGTTTCTTGGCCCCCCTTGTCAAATATGAGATGGCTGAAATTGTATGTTGCTCAAATTTGGATCTTCGGTTTTGTTGTCCATTGGTCAACAGTTCTGTTTTTGTGCAGTACCAGGCTGTTTTTATGACTATAGCCCTGTAGTATAGGTTAAATCTGGTATACGAGATCCCTCCTGGGTAGATCTTTTCACCAGGATTGATTTAGCTATGGGTCTTTTGTTTTTCCAAATGAATTTAAGAACTTTTGTTTCCAAGCCTGTGAAGAAACTCTTGGAGATTTTGATTGGATTGCATTAAATCTATACAAGAGTTATTTGGTAAAATGGGACATTTTTACAATGTTATTTCCCAATCCATGAGTATGGGAGGTTTTTCATCTTCGAGGTCTTCTTCCATTTCCTTTCTTTTAAGGGTTTAAAATTTTTGTTGTAGAGGTCTTTGGTATCTTTGGTAGGTTTGTTCCTAGGTATCTTATTGTTTTTGAGGCTATTGTGAGTGGGAGAGTCTCTTATATTCCTTCTCAGTTGTTGTTGTTTGTATAAAGAAAGGCCATTGATTTTCAGGTTAATTTTTGTATCCTGCCACTTGCTGACGCTGTTAAATCGTTTCTAGGAGTTTTCTGGTTGGAGTTTTTTTGCATCCCTTAAGTAAAACAATCATATCATCAGCAAATAGGGATAGTTTGACTTCCTCTTTTCCAATTAGTACTCCTTTAATATCCTTTTCTTTTTGCCTTATTGCTCTAGCAAGTGTTGTCCACAGCACTATGTTGAAGAGGAGTGTGATTGGGGGCAGCCTTGCCGAGTTCCTACCTTTAAAGGGAATGTTTCTGTCTAGTCTTTTCCCAATTTAGGATGAATATTGGCTGTGGGTTTCCTGTATATGGCTTTGATTACATTGAGGAATGATCTCCTCCAATTCCAAATTAACTTCTAGACTTTAAACATGAAGGGATGCTGGATTTGTCAAAGGCTTTTTCAGCATAATTGAGATGATGGTGGTGGTTTTGTCTTTGATTCCATTTAATGTGTTTGAATGTTTTATTGATTTTCGTATGTGAACCATCCCTGCATCTCTTGGTATGAATCCAACTTGGTCATGATGGATAATTTTCTTGAATGTGGGTCTGTATGCGATTTGCCAGTATCTGTTTAGAATTTTTGCATCTGTTTTCATAGGGAGTTGGGTCTTAATTTCCTTTTTAGTTGGATCTTTGCCTGGTTTTGGTTAGTAGAGGAGTTTGGCTTCGTAGAAGGAATTTGGGAGAATTCCTCTGATTGTATACTTCTAAACAGTTTCAGAAAATAATGGTTGTAGGTCTTTTGAAATGTTTTATGGAATTTGCCTGTGAAACCGTCTGGGCCTGGGCTTTTTTTAGTTGGGTAGGCTTTCTTTAATCTCTTTTTTACTTCATATAGTTATGGGTCTGTTTAGACTGCTGTGTCTCCTCTTTGTTAAGCTTTGGTGATTCCCAGGATTTCAGATATTCATGTCTATTCCTTTCTTCTAGATTTTCAAACTTGGTAGAATATAGTTCTTGTAATATTCCCATATAATTTTCTGGATCTTTTCTTGTCCGTTTGTGAATTTTTTCCCTTTTCATCACAGATTGTATTGATTTGGATTATTCCTTCTTTCTTTTGTTAACTGGGCTAGAGGTCTGTCTATCGTTTTATTTTTTCAAAAACCAACTTTTGGCTTAATTGATATTTTTGTATTGTTTTCTTGTTTTCTATTTCATTGAATTTCTGCTCTGGATTTTTGTTAATTTCTTCTTCTTTGTCTGTTGCATTTAGGTTTCATTCTGTTGTTGCCTCTCAAGTGCTTTTTAAGCTGTAGTGGTTAGATCATTCACTTGTGCTCTTTTCTGTTTTCTTAATGTAGGAGGCACAGGCCAGGGCTATAAATTTCTCCTCTTAGCGTTGCTTTTTTAAGGTATCCCATAGTTTGTTTGTGTTGTATTGTCATGTGTCATTCAGTTCCAGAATGTTTTTATTTCTTTCTTTATCTCTTCCTTGACCCATTTATTATTCAAGAGTGTGTTTTAGTTTTCCATGTGTTCTTGTAGGCAGGAGGGCTTGTCCTGGTGTTGATGTTGAGTTCATTGCACTGTGGTCTGACAGGATGCATGAAATTATTTCAATCTTTTTGTATTTGTAGAGGTTTCTTCTGTGTCCCAGGATGTGGTCGATTTTGGAGAATGTTCCGTGGGGTGCTGAGTAGAAAGTGTATTCTCTGGTATTAGGATGGAATGTTCAGTAGAGGTCTATGAGGTCCAGTTGTGTATCATATCGTGTTCCAGATTCTCTCTGTTTATTTTTTGTTTTACACCTTATTTTTTCATTATAAGTAAAAGGTTTCAGGCAGTTTAAATATATAGAGTGTTTTCTTTAATCAGCAAGTGTTTTCATTTTTCTCATATGATTTGGCTCAGTGAGCAAACATGGGGATATGATCCACACAATTAAAAATATGAGAAGTTCCATGGGACAGGTGACCCAATTCTCTCAACAAATAATTTCTTTTCAAAAGTACTACTTAGGCATCTCTAGGGAAATTCATTATAGAGAGGGGAAAACAGACACACAGAGGCTTGTTTGGAGAACTGCCTCATAGCCCTACACAGGAGAGGATGGGAGCTTAGACCAGGATTTTAGCTGGTGAGGTGAGAAACAGTTTAGTTTGGGTGTACATTTATACATTGTCTTGGTCCAGTTTGTGTTGGAATAACACAATACCACACAGAGACTCAGACATTTATGAGAAGAAATGCATTGTTCACAGTTCTGAAGCTAGAAAGCCTAAGATCAAGGGGCCAACATCTGGTAAGGGACTTTTTCCCTTACCATGATGGAAGGACGAAGAGACATCACCCAGAGCAAGACAGCAGAGGTCACCCTCATGACCTAATCACTCTTTAATGGCCCTGGACCCACCTTAGTAGGAGAGGAGATATTCTCAAGAGGCATTTTTGACTCCCTTCTACTATCAGACTATTGAAACAGTGGATCCTAAAGAATTAAAACGTCCTCAGGAATCACATGCTGAGGGCAAGAAAAGGCTGCGGCTGTGGTGCCAGCCTGAAGAGGAACTTTCTCAACAAGAAGAGATTTCACATGGTTCTGACAATTTATCAGGCCTCCTTGTAACACAGACACAAGAGAAATAATCACCTGCCAGTGATGGTGGGTCCTGACCAGGACAGCATAGTTGTTAGGTGTAACTCCTGCACTCGTGTCACTACTCCCAAAGATGACTTGAGGTCATTGGAACCATTTATTTGTTCCTCTTCAAATGTGGTCCCATTAATAATACATCTCTTTGGGGCTGGAGAGATGGCTCAGCAGTTAAGAGCACCAATTGCTCTTGCAGAGGAGCAGGGTTTGATTCCCAGCACCCACATGGCAGCTAAGAACCATCTTCAGGCCAGGCATGGTGGTAGACGCCTTTAATCCTAGCACTTGGGAGGCAGAAGCAGGCAGATCTCTGTGAGTTCAAGACCAGCCTGGTCTACAAAGTGAGTTCCAGGCTAGCTGGAGCTATAGGGAGACCCTGTCTCAAAAAAAAAATACATCTCTCTGCTTTTTACTGTTGTCTCTTTAATTGGTGTATTAAAGGGGACAGGTGGCCAGGCCTAACTCATTACAGCTGCCAGGGCCTAGACTTTTTACCCTTAAAACTTGGGTTATGGTACTAGGAAGATGACTCAGTGGGTAAGAGAGTGTGCTGTGCAAGTATGATGATCTGAGTTCTAATTCCTAGCACGCATGTAAAAAAATAAACCTGAACATGGCTGCATGCACCTGTAACCTCAGCATTGGAGGATAGAGACAGTAGATCCCTCCTCGTCTGGCATCACAATTGTGGGCACCCGCACCGGCACACACACATGCATCACATACATACACAACATACACAGCACACAGACGCACACACATACACATGCATGTACACATACACAAAACATGGGTTACAATGGTTGCAATGACAATTAAATTGCAATGTAAGTTTTTGTGAAAACATTCAAACCACAGTATTTACTGAAGTGATAGCAGTATGCACTGCTGAATTGTATATAGGATGTAGAAGAAAAAGAGAGGCCCAATAATGATCCTAGATTTTTCTCTCTCTCTCTCTCTGAGCTCTGGAGTTGCCATTCACTGAAATGGATAGACTGCAGAAGCCAGTTCCAGAAGAAAAATCTGTTCCATTTGGGAAAAAGTAAGTTAGAAATAGAAGTAGATGAGTCAGCCAAGGGGTAGTCAGCTGGAACTATCAGCCAAGAGCTGATAAGTTCTGAGTGGGTGATGTAATTGTGGGACTCAAGCCAGGCATAGTGGCCCATGCTTTTGATCCTAGCACTTGAGAGGCAGAGTCAGGCAGATCTCTGTGAGATTGAGGCCAGCTTGATTTATATATCAAGTTCCAGGGGTCACCAGGGAGACCCTGTCTCAAAAAGAAGAAAAGGAGGGGTGTGGCTGGAGAGATGGCTCAGTGATTAAGAACACTAGTTGCTCTTGCAGAGGAGGACCCTGTTTCCTTCCCAGCACCCACATGGCAGCTAACAGCCTACATAACTCCAGTTTCAGGGGACTCGATGCCCTCTTCTGGCCTCCATGGGTTCTGCACACACATACTTGCAGACAGAACATTCATGTGCAATAAAATAAAATAGAAAAAATAAATCAAAAGTTTTCTTAGGTAAATGTGGGAATGTAGTGAATATTAATGTACTTGGGCCACTAGAATAAATTAGAATAGTTAGGCATCTGTAGACAGAAAAGAAATCCACTTCTTTGCAAGTACTATGGAGCAAACAGAACTAAAATTTAATGTCTTAAAACAACAACCACCTAGGCCGGGCGGGGTGGTACACGCTTTTAATCCCAGCTCTCAGGAGGCAGAGGCAGGCGGATCTCTGTGAATTCAAGGCCAGCCTGGTCTACAGAGCGAGCTCCAGGCCAGCTGGGACTAAAGGGAAACCCTGTCTCAAAAGGACCAAAAACAAACAAACAAACAACAACAAAACAACAACAATAACAAAAAGCAGCACCCACTCGCTCTCAAGGATCTGCAGTGGGATGAGAACTGAATGGTGCAAACAGCCTGTCATGGCGATCAGGTTCTGCTTCAGAGCTCAGGCTGGTCCAAACAGGTTTCTGCTCTTGCTTGCTTTTGTTATTTTTGTGACAATATTGAGAAATAGGAAAGAAAGCAGAACATGTGGGACCTTTTGCAGTCTCAGCTTCGAGGTGGCACTTTATCACTCCCTCCTCATTGTATAGCTGAACCCCCAAGTCAAAATCAGCACAATTCTAAGTCAAAGACATCGATACAATAAAAGGTGAAAAAACTCAGGTTCAATAAGTTTACTCTCTCAGCTGTCTAAGGACTGAATTCTGAAACATTACTCTAAAGGTCAAAGTTTGAACCTTATAACTTCCTTCTCACCACAAATTCTATATCTGTCCTGTTCTCTCATCTAACTTGGTACCATACATAAGATTATCCCAGCCTTCTTCTTAACCATCATTTTTTCTTGCATGAAGAAACCAGTTGGTTACTGAAGACACCAATTTCTTAAGTCCTGTCAAAGGAATAAAAACATTGACTCCATATTAGCAGTTACAAAGAGAGGTTGTAGTAGATAATCTAAGATAACAGAAGGAGTTGTCTGTTAGGATAGAGAGAAAAATCAAACCCAAGCAAAGTACCTTGAAGTAGAAAAACAAAGTCCCTTTGTTATGATTTTTTTTCTTTTTCAAAGCTTCATTTTAAAGTTAGTTGATATTGCTGGGCGTGGTGGCTCACGCCTTTAATCCTAGCACTTGGGAGGCAGAAGCAGGCGGACTTCTGTGAGTTCAAGGCCAACCTGGTCTACATAGCGAGTTCCAGGCCAGCTGGGACTGAAGGGAGACCCTGTCTCAAAAAGAAAAAGAAAAAAAAAGTTTCACCCCCAACAGAAGTGTCCTGTAGCATGAGTAACATGAATTCATACAGCCTGATCAAACATTCATCAGAAATTCACCAGCACCAAACAGTGAGTTCTAATTAGACCACACCCGGAGGGAAAAAAATTCAGCCATCATGCAGACTATGCATTTTACCTAGCTTCTTTTTCAGTGTTGTTTGAGAGATTTTAAACTGTAGCAACTATTTTATAAATATATAATACAATTTCCAGTCTTTTGGATTTCTTTGGAAATAAAGCGACAATTGTTTTAAAGCTATAATCTGTTGTTGGCAGCTTAGGCTACAAGCCTGGATTTTTGAGAAACAATGAATCAAATAACACAGTACTAGAATTTATCTTATATTTTAAGCTGCTTTTGCCAGATTTTTTGAGCTGAAAGGACCTCAGAGATGATTATCACCTAATTTTATAAATGAAAGTACCAAAAGCCCAAAGAGATTAACCTGATTTTTATGACAGTAAAGAATCTCTGTTCCTGTGACTTGGGTTATGACCCAGTGGGAGCAGGAAGGCTACAGAAGCCCCATTCCAACTTCCACTCTACCTGCACCATAGTCTCCAGTCATCTCCTGTCTTAGTCTGTGTTTTCTTCCTATAACAAAATATGGAGCTGGTGAAATGGCTCATTGGGTAAAGGTGTTTGCTGCCAAACATGACAGCCTGAGTTAAATCCCCAGGAACCACATGGTAGAAGGAAAGAACCAACTACCAAAAGTTTGACCTCTGCATGTGACCATGGCACACACATGGACACACAACACACACACACACACACACACACACACATGGGAGAGCACAAATGTAACAAAAGAATCTTAAATACCTGAAGATGGGTCATTTGTAAAAGAAGTTTTTAAGTTCACAGTCGTGGAAATCCAAGAATACAGTGGTGGTATCTGCTTGACTTCTGGTGACGGCCTCTTGGTATGAAGTGAAAGAGCAAGTAGTTACACAGGGAAGAGAGGCAAGAGAGAACCAAGGAAACAGAATACACTTTATTCCTGATCTGACAGTAACTAAGCTATATCAATTTTTTCATGAAGATGAAGCTTACATGATAGAACTAGCCAGTGAACATCGCAGCACCTCCATTACATTGGAGATCAAGCCTCAATACAAGTTTTGATGAAAACAAACTACATCCAAACCTTAGCATCCACCTTTAACTCTTCTCCTCAGTAAACAAGCTAGCAAAATCTGTGACTCAAAACAAATTCCCACCAGGTGCCTTTCCCCTCCACCTGCCCAATGTAGTAGTGGCCATTCTCCATGCTCATGTAAACTTAGACGTTTTTATGTTGTTTCTTGCTACATAACCAAGTTCAAGGTCAGCCTGGGGTACAGGACACCCTGTCTCAACAAACAAAGAAGAGGTTCCTATGTTAACAGGGCTTGACAGATGGCTCAGCATTTAAGAGCACTGGGTGCTTTTGCAGAGGACTGCATCCACATGGCTGTTAATAACCCTTTGTTACTCCAGTTCCAGGGGATCTGATGCCCTCTTCTGGCTTTCCCAGGCATTGCGTGACATAGGTGCTTTTTTTTTTTTTTTTTTTTAAACTGGGTCACATTCACTGCTTTTGTAGCAAATCAAGTACAATATAGCACAGCAATTGTGTGTGTGTGTGAGAGAGAGAGAGAGAGAGAGAGAGAGAGAGAGAGAGAGAGAGAGAGAGAGAGACTCTTTAATATGAATTAATCTCATCCAGGAATAGGGATTGGTATTATCAAGGGAGAAATGGGAAAAATGGGGACATGGGTGCACTTTAACGTGTATGTAGGCAAAACACTGATGCCATGTGCGGACACAAGCCTGGAAAGGGGCCCTTACTAGTAGCTGACAGTCTGATCTCACATCCAGCCTCCAGAACTGTAAGGAAAATTTCTGTTGTTTGTAAGTGACCCAACCTATGGGTATTTTGTCATAGCATCCTGAACACACTAAAACACTCATCATCACCAGTATCTAAGTTTTATGAATTAGAAAAACTGGAAGACTTGACAAAATCTTGGGTTTTTTCCTTTTCTTTTATTCGCATGTCTCTGTCTACCTCACTTGTCCTTAGAACCAGATGAAGCGTTTTTGGGGGGAGATAGTGTTTATATATCTGTTGGGGGAAAATACTTTTTTTTCTTCCCTGTCAGCACTGACTGGCATGTTTAAGCTTCATTTCTTCTTGAGAGTTGTTTGTTTGTTTTTTGTTGTTGTTAAAGTTCTTTCTGGAATTAAGTGTGGTCTTCCATGTTAGGGGACTCTAAGACAATCAAGAAATAAGTGCTTTGTTTCCTTGCTCTCAGAAAGTATCTAAAAATTTACATAGTCTAATAGTATCTCTTAATGACAGTACAAAAGACAAAGCCAGAAGTTAAAGTGATAAGGGCTGATTTTAATCAGTAAAATATTAATGCAACAGGGAATGGGTCCCATTGTGAACTGAGCTCAATTGGGATTCATACCAAGGTTACTATAGGAGAAGGGGAAGGCTGAGGGGATGAGAAGAGGAATAAGGGGCTCACAGCCAGGAAAGTGAAAATTTCTGAATTGATCCATGTGATTTCAGTTAGTTCCACTTTCTCTGATAAATGGCAAGTTTCTGAATCCCAGCCTTCTACAGAGAGCAGAAGACAGAGGACCTGGCCTTCTGATAATTCCATCTTAAAGGGATGACTTTCAGGTCTTAGAAGGGAGCTCCTGGGTCAGAGAAGCTACATCTACCTCTCAAAGAGAAAGGAAAGATTGGCAGCAGCCTGGTCAGTAAATGCTCCAAGAGAGTAGTCAGGACAAGCAATAAGCTCTTGGCAGCCTTGAACTTTCTCAAGGCCCTGGTCATCCTTCCCATCAGCCGTGAACTGTTAGAAATGTTGATAATGCTTGCTTCTTTCCATGGGACAGTTAGTGGGTGAAATAACTTGCTTTATGATTCTGTACTTTTCACATACTGGCTGGAATTTGATTAAGGACAGAATGCTTTTCACTAAATGATATTGTGGTCATTTTATAATTTTAAACATTTTTTTTTTACAAAGTCTATCTTTCTTCAGTAGTGAAATCTGAATACCAACCTCCTGCTCAGTTCTTGGGAACATGTGGGGCAGCAGTGTTCAACAGAAACAACGCGAGCTTCCTCTATTGGTCCAGTTCTCATAGCCGCAAGGAAACAAAGTAAAATCCAGAGCCGGGCGTGGTGGCGCACGCCTTTAATCCTAGCACTTGGGAGGCAGAGGCAGGCGGATCTTTATGAGTTCAAGGTCAGCCTGGTCTACAGAGTGAGTTCCAGGACAGCTGAGGCTACAGGGAGACCCTGTCTCAAAAAGACCAAAAAAAAAAAAAAATTCAGCAGTAAAAATTGTTAGAAAAGTATTTACCTCAAGTATATTCGTATTATTTCTTTTTTTTTTTAATTTTTTTTATTTCTGTATGTGTATGAATGTACTGTCTGCATGTAGGTCTGTGCACCCGTGACGTGCAACGCCGCGGAGGTCAGAAGAGGGCGTGGATTCCCCTGGAACTGGAGTTCTCCTGTCATTGGAGTTTCAGACGGCTCTCCGCCGCCATGTGGGTGCTGGGGATCGAACCCGGGTCCTCTGCAAGAGCAGTCAGCGCTGTTAACCGCTAGGCCATCTCTCCAGCCCCTATTCGTATTATTTCAATATGCAAATGATATTTTTTAAATTTTATGGGATATTCTACATCTTTGTTTTTTTGGCAGCTGAGTCAGGAGCTAAAGCTCGCCATGCGGATCTAAGCGTGAGGGCGGGGCTTAGTACGAAGGAGGCGGGGTTTCTCCGAAAGAGCAATTTTGGGCAGCGGCGGCTCCCGTAGAAGAGCGTGGGTGGTGGCGGGCGCCACGTCTACGGCAGATTGAGGAAAGGAGTCCATTGGGCCTCGGAACAGCTGGTGCCACCATGGCCTTTACCCTGTACTCTCTGCTGCAGGCGGCCCTGCTCTGCGTGAACGCCATCGCCGTGCTGCACGAGGAGCGCTTCCTCAAGAACAGTGAGCGGCGGGTCCCCGGCAGAAGGGGAGCGGGGAGGTGCTGGGAACCGGGTACCGAAGGGCTCCCCTGCAGAACCAGCCGGGTGCAAGTGTGTGGGGCTGGGAGAGGGGGCCGTGGACCCAGGTACCCGGAGGAGGTTCTCTCCATCGTTTCCTTGCATTTTCTTGTTACCGATTTTATTGATCAGAAAGATGAGTTCGAAATCCGCGGTGGAGGTGGGAGCGGAGTGTTGGAGGGATCGCGACTTCTGAAGTGTTAGATGTTTGAAGAATGACTGATGGAGAGCGATCGAGGTTTCTGGGAGTTGGGGTTAATAGGAAAGGGAGTTTGCAGGATATCAAGCCGCCTGTGTTCCTAGAGCACGGCTTTCTGTAATAAAGCACTTAATAAGCCTGGCCCAATGGGTTCCTCCAGACCGAGGACTGTGCTAGAATCAAGGAGTACAGAAATGAAAACACTTGCATTATGGCAGTGGGACCTCACATAAGGCGATCCCATGCCACCCTGGTCAGGCTCCTTCTTGCTGTACAGGACAAATTGAGATAAGACCACACGATGTCAGTCATCTATTACAGTATACCAACTATGTCCCTGTGAATCAGTGAAACTCAAACCCACAGACAAAATTGATGTCTTTCATTTGTATCTTAAGAGATTTGAGTACAAATATGTGTCAGGTCCATGCAGCAGGAGCTGGTTACACCAGTCAGTCACTCTTTAAAGTAGAATTTAATTGAAATTTGAAATGAGTAAGTAGCAGGTGTGCCAAATATTAGAGAAGTGTAGATTTATACTAGCTTGTGAATCTGAAAATACGTCTTGGTGGAAGTATGTCTGACCTGAAGTCTGGTGAATATTAATTAGGTGAAGGTAAAAGTTTGCAGGTTTGAAGGCCAGGGAGAGCCTTAAGTGGTGAAAATAATCTTAAGTGACAGGACCAGATCTATATTACTGAGTTCCTTTTGGATACAGAATGGAGAAAGGATCGGAAAGGAGAGGAAAGAGTCATCTCAAATAGAACAAAAAGAGATGGGTAGATATAACCTTAATAGTAGTAATAACCAGTAGTTATATAGAGGTTGTATGCAGAGTTATGCCAAGTGTTTTACATGTATTCGTGGAAACTTACAGCAACTCTATGATGTAGTTACTGTTTTTATTCCAGCTTTACAGGTGGGGAACCTAAGGCACAAAGAGAATAGGTAACACTTCCAAGATCACATAAGTAGAAAGTAGTGTCATTGAATGTACTGACTCCAGAGTCCTCTTCCTCTGGTCTGTACTATAGAGAACAGTAGGGGTTATCATATTACCAGTTGAACTGTGTCCTGACCCCATGGTTCTTGTGGCTGTGACCCAGTTTGGAAACATGAATTTCACAAATGTAATCAAATTGAGTTCATAACTGGATTAGGTGTTGGGCCTTAGATCTAATAATCAATGTCCTTATAAGGAAAGTGAGCTACAAAAGGACAAACACACACTTAAGGAAGAAGACCCTGTGGTAATAGAGGTAGAGATTAGAGTGGCAATGGCTACAAGCCAAGAAACCCAGAAATTCCAGCAACCACCAGAGAGATGTCAGGAGAGAGGCATGGCTAAAATAATCCCTCAGAATTCCAGAAGGAGCCAGTCCTGTCAGCTCCTTGATTTTGGACTTTTGGTTTCCAACAGTGTGAGAAATAAATTTCTATTGTGTTTAGCATTGCTTTATGGTGCTTTATTATGGCAGCTCTAGGAGACTAATACAAATCAGAAAACTTTTTGAAGGTAGAATGTACTGTTGGGGAGACTCAAAAGTTTAAGGCTAACCTTGGCTACAGAATGAATTCAAACCCACCCTGGGCAACTTAGTGAAAAAGAGGGCTGGCTATAACAACTCATTGTAGAGTCCCCTGGAACTGGAGTTACAGATAGTTGTTAGCTACCATGTGGGTGCTGGGATCCCAACCCAGGTCCTTTGTAAGAATAGTAAGTACTCCTAACCACTTGAGTGAACATAGATGTAGAAACTGAATCCATCCTTGTATAAAAAAAGATTATTTACCATCACCAATGGATTTTGCTCAGAAATGCAGGATTAGTTCAACATTTCATCATATAGATAACAGAAATCACAAGAACGTCACACTTGGCACAGGAAAAGCATTTTCAAAGCCTAGTATTCATAGTGTTCACAAGGGGGTTAGTGAGATGGCTCAGTTGGTAGTGTTAGCATGAAGACAGAAGTTTGATCCAGAACCCATATAAAAGCACAGGTGTAATAGCTGGGCGTGGTGGCGCATGCCTTTAATCCTAGCACTTGGGAGACAGAGGCAGGCAGATCTTTGTGAGTTCAAGGCCAGCCTGGTCTATAGAGTGAGTTCCAGGACAGCTGTGGCTACACGGAGACCCTGTCTTGAAAAAAACAACGAAAAAATAAAAGCACAGGTGTGGTAGTGCGTACCCAGCATCCCAGTGGTGGCAGAGATGCTGAGCGAGCAAAAATGGGAGGATTCCTGGGTCCCTGGCTGGCTGGTCTGGTGGACCCTTGGCACTAAGGATTCACGCACCTGCACACATAGGTGTACATAAACACAGAAAAAATAGTCATATTCGGGGGCTGGAGAGATTGCTCAGCGGTTGAGAGCAATCTTTCCAGCTTTTGCAGAGGACCCGGGTTCGATTTCCAGCACCCACTTGGTGGCTAGGAACTGTCTTTAGCTCCGGTTCCAGGGGAATCCGACGCCCTGTTCTGACCTCCCCAGCATTGCACTACATGGGTGCACCAACCTACATGTGGGCAGTACACTCATACACATAAAAAATAATAAATAGGGGCTGTAGAGATGGCTCAGTGGTTAAGAGTGCCGACTGCTCTTGCAGAGAAACCGGGTTCGATTCCCAGCACCCATATGGTGGCTAAGAACCATCTTTAACTCCAGTTCCAGGGGAATCTGACGCCCTCTTCTGACCTCTACGGCATTGCATGACACAGATGCACCAACCTACATACAGACACCACACTCATACACATAAAAAAAATAACAAATAAATAAATATTTAAAAAAATAAATAAAATTTTTTAAAGAAAGAAATAGTCATATTCATCACACAAGAGGAATTTCCTTAGTCAGGCATACATTGTGTATTTAGAAAGTCCTGAAAGGTCCTTTAGAAAGTTCTGAGGCTAAGGGCTGGAGAGATGGCCTAGCGGTTAGGAGCGCCGACGCTCTCGCAGAGGACCCGGGTTCGATCCCCAGCACCCACATGGCGGCCGAGAGCCGTCTGAAACTCCAATTCCAGGAGAACTCCAGTTCCAGGGGAATCCGACACCCTCTTCTGACCTCCGCAGCATTGCACGACACGGGTGCACAAACTTGCATGCAGACAGTACATTCATACACATACAGAAATAAAATTAATAAAAAAAAAATTAAAAAAAAAAAAGAAAGTTCTGAGGCTAATAAGGTGGTGGGATGCAAGAAAATACATAAAGATCTATTGCTGGGGAGCTGGCGAGATGAGACGGCTTAGTTGCTGAAATGCTTCCCATACAAGCCTGAGGACTTGAGTTTGCATCCCCATCATTCCCATACGTGCTGGGTGAGCATGGACGCCTGCTGTAATCCTGGAACTTGAGAGGCGAAGACAAAGAATCCCTGGAACAAGCTTGCTAGCTAGACTGGCCAAATCTACAAATGTGGGGTTCAACAAGAGACTCTACCTCGTGTATAAGGGGAAGATCAAGGAAGACACCTGACATTAACCTCTGGCTTCTACATGCTCACACACCCCCACTATACAGCGCACCCAAACACCATACACACAAACACCAAGTTCCTGGGAAGAAAATTGAGAATAGCTGTGGAGCGTTTGGAGGGAAACTGATAAAAGTCCTTTCACCTGCTATTCACTTGCCACTTTGTCTCTGGGTTAGCTAGACAGATTGCATGCACTCCACAAAATTCTGTTTTTCATTTTGGTGGTATAAGAATAGAGACTAGGATAGCTGGGCACGGTGGCGCATGCCTTTGATCCTAGCACTCGGGAGGCAGAGACAGGCGGATCTTTATGAGTTCAAGGTCAGCCTGGTCTACAGAGTGAGTTCCAGGACAGCTGGGGCTACAGGGAGACACTGTCTCAAAAAGACCAAATAAATAAATAATAAATAAATAAATAAATAAATAAATAAATAAATAAATAAATGAATAGACTAGGCTGCAGTGACCTGAGAACTTGCCATTTGTTTTCATTGTTTCCATGCTGGTAAGCGCCTCGTGGGAATGCAAGTGCTCCATTTTTATGGCCCTTAACTCTTACCATATTAAAAAATATATGTAAACAACTTTTTGAAACAAGTTCAATAAAAAAGGTTTCTGGGAGTTGGATTCTAATAAGAATTGGGTGCATGTCCATGAGGTACTTATCCCTGCTATTCAGTGTCTAGAGGATGCCCAACTAATTTTTTTATTTTTTAATTTTTATGTGTATGAGTGTACTGCCTGCTTGTAGGTGGGTGCCTTCATGTTGTGCAGTGCCCACAGAGGGCAGAGAGGGTGCTATATCCCCTAGAACTGGACTTGTGGATGGTTGGTAGTCACCATGTGGGTGCTAGGAATTGAACCCAGGTCTTCTGCAAGAACAGCCAGTGCTCTTAACTGCTGAGCCATTGTTCCAGCCCTGGGCCTGTTTATTTTTTAAAACTTCTTAATCTGTGTGTGTGTGTGTGTGTGTGTGTGTGTGTGTGTGTGTGTGTACACCAATGCACTTGTGGGTGTCAGAGGGTCTCACCTTCGCCTTATTTGAGACAGTCTCTTTTTAGCAGTTGCACGTGCAGGCTAGCTGGCTGCAGCCCTCCAGGGATTCCCTGTTTCTTACTTCCATCTCCCCATGGGAGAACCGGGATGACAGATGCTACTGTGTTCAGCTTTATGTGGGTTCTCAATCCAAACTCAGGTCCTCACACTTTGCAAGCACTTTATCCACTGAGCCATCTCCCCAGCTCCGAAGTTTTTATTTTTATTTTATTTACTTATTTACTTTTTATTTACTTTGGTGTTTTTTAAGAAAGAGTCTCCCTGTACCCCCAGCTGGCCTGAAGCTCTCTATGTAGACCAGGCTGGCCTTGAACTCACAGAGATCCACCTGCCTCTGCCTCTCAAGTGCTGGGTTTAAAGGCATGCACCACCACACCCGCCCTGTTTTTATTTTTACTGAAGCAGTATGTATATGATTTTTGAAAGACAAAAGTCAGGGCTGGGGATATGGCTCAGCAGGTAAGAGTGTTTGCTGTAGAAGAATGAGGATCTGAATTCAAATCCCCAAGACCCACGTAAAAAGCTGTGTGTGGTTGTGTGTCTATCTATAACCCTAGTATTACGGGAGCTGGAGACTGGAGGATCACTAGGCTTGCTGGCTGCCAACGTAGCTCCAGAGTCAGAGACTTTGTCTTAAGAGAGTAACAAAAATATGACACTGAACTCCCATAAGTTGCCCTCTGAACTCCATGTGTGCTCCCATAATATAAACAAAGAAAGAAAGAAATGTAATAAAAATTGTAATGATTTGTAGGTAACCTATGGTAGCCTTTAGGATATTCTTGGTGTGTGTGTGTCTTTTTTTTTTGAGACAGGATCTCCCTGTAGCTCCAGCTGGCCTGAAACTTACTATGTAGACCAGGCTGGCCTTGAACCCACAGAGATCTGCCTGCCCCTGTCTCCTGAGTACTGGGATTAAAGGTGTGCGCCACCACACCAGGCCTAGGATGTTCTTTTTTATCTTTAGGGGCCTATTAGTTACTTTTTTGTTGCTGTGATAAAACCCCATGACCAAGGCAATGTGTAGAAGGCAGAGTTTGGGGCTAGAGGGATGGCCTAGCGGTTAAGAACGCCGACCGCTCTTGCAGAGGACCCGGGTTCGATCCCCAGCACCCACATGGCGGCAAAGAACCATCTGTAACTCTAATTCCAGGAGAACTCCAGTTCCAGGGGAATCCGAGACCCTCTTCTGACCTCCTCGGCATTGCACGACATGGGTGCACAAACCTACATGCAGACAGTACATTCATACACATACAGAAATAAATAATAATAAAAAAGAAGGCAGAGTTTATTGGGCTTACAATTACAGAGGGTTGAGAGTCCATCATTGGGGGTGGTGGCAGCAGGTAGGCATGGTGGTAGGAGCCAAAAGCTAAGTGCTCACATCTCCAAGGGCAAACTGGAAGTGTGGTAAGGTTATGAACTCTTAAAGCCCACCCCAATGGCATACATCCTTCAGCAAGGTCAGACCTTCAAATAATGTCTCCACGAATAATGCCACCACCTGGGGATTCAGGTGTTCAGTGCTTGAGTTGTGGCGGACATACTCATTCAAACCACAAGTGGTCTGAAATTTTTTCAATAGTGTACAGACATGTAGGTCTTCAAGTATGGGACCTTGTTTTCTCTTAGTATCTCTTTGATAGCTTCTTCCTGGGTTTGTTTGTTTTTTGTTTTTGTTTTTGTTTTTCTAGAACTTAAGTTCTTTAATCTGGTCTCTTCAGCTTGATCTTTTTAAAATTTTATTTATTTATTTATTTTTATGTACTGTCTGCATGTAGGTTTGTGCACCCATGTCACGCAATGCCTCGGAGGTCAGAAGAGGGTGTCAGATTCCCCTGGAACTGGAGTTAAAGATGGTTCTCAGCCGCCATGTGGGTGCTGGGGATGGAACCCGGGTCCTCTGCAAGAGCAGTCGGCACACCTAACCACTAGGCCATCTGTCCAGCCCCCAGCTTGATCTTTTAACCCCTTATTTTGAACTTTCTTCTATAGCAAGAACTCCTTCTTGGTCTTTGTTCCTTTTTTTGTTGACAGGGTTTCCCTAGCCACAGTCTGCCTGGAACTCACTATGTAGACCAGGCTAGCCTCCATCTCACAAAGATCCTCCTGCCTCTGCCTTCTGAGTACTGGGATTAAAGGGGTTTATTTTGTTTCTTTTTTTTTTTTAATTTTTAAAAAATTTTTATTTTTCTCTATGTGTATGAATGTACTGTCTGCATGCAAATTTGTGCACCCGTGTCATGCAATACCGCGGAGGTCAGAAGAGGGCGTCGGATTCCCCTGGAACTGGGTTCTCCTGGAATTGGAGTTTCAGACTGTTCTCAGCCGCCATGTGGGTGCTGGGGATAGATCCAGGGTTCTCTGCAAGAGCAGTCGGTGCTCTTAACCACTAGGCCATCTCTCCAGCCCTGTTGTTTCATTTTTATGGTATCCTTAAAACTGCTTTCTTCTCTGTCTCTTCAGCCTTCCTTTTCCATTTTTTTTTAAATTTTATTTATTTTGTATGTGTACGAATGTACTGTCTGCATGTAGGTTTGTGCACCCGTGTCGTGCAATGCTGCGGAGGTCAGAAGAGGGTCTCAGATTCCCCTGGAACTGGAGTTCTTCTGGAATTGGAGTTACAGATGGTTCTTAGCCGCCTTGTGGGTGCTAGGGTTAGAACACAGGTCCTCTGCAAGAGCAGTCGGTGCTCTTAACCACTAGGCTATCTCTCCAGCCCCCTTTTCCATTTTTTGATCTGTGTCTTCCATGTTAAGAATTCTTCCCTCTTAGCTGTTTTTTGGTTTTGTTTTTTTTGTTGTTTTTTTGGTCTTTTTTGAAACAGCATCTCCCTATAGTCTCAGCTGGTCTGGAATTTGCTCTGTGGACCAGGCTGGCCTTGAACTCACAGAAATCTGCCTGCTTCTGCATCCCGAGTGCTGGGATTAAAGGCATGCACCACCACATCTGGCTTAATTGTTCATTTGTAAGGATATGGTACAGAAAGACTTGTTGGAAGTTCCATGTTGGTCAGGGCTTGTTTACAGGTGGGCCTCACCATAAAAGAAGGAAGAAGTTGGCCTTATCATCAAAGCAAGGCCTCCAGGTCAGTATCTTCCTGGGCAACTAACAAAATTTCTGAAGTAATTCTCTAATGCCAGCAGAATATAGATATACACAGACAGGGTTGAGCTTGCACTTTGGACTTTCGCCTTCATTCTACTCTCCCCAGCTGCCCCCAGGTCCACAGCAGGTGTGTTTCCATCTGGCTAAGCAGAAACACCTGTTTTGATGGGGCAAGAGAGGGGAAGGGGTGGGGTTTCACTCTCACATAGACTTTCCGTTTACCCCAGTTTTTCACCCTGGTGTTTCCAGGTTTCCCTCACTCTCGCAGGTAGCTGAGAACGAGTTACCTCGGTTCTTTTCATTGTCTGCTCCACATCCTTCAGGCTTCAGCTCTCTCTGCTAAATCAGTTCCTGTTCTTTCCGTTGTTTCTTTATCGTTAAAATTTTTTTTAATTTTTTAAATTTATTTTTTGTGAGTGTACTGTCTGCATGTAAGTAGGTGCACCCATGTCGTGCAATGCTGCGGAGATCAGAAAAGGGCATCGGATTCCCCTGGAACTGGAGTTAAAGACAGTTCTCAGCCGCCATGTGGGTGCTGGGAATTGAACCCTGGTCCTCTGCAAGAGCACTCGGCACTCTTAACTGCTGAGCCATCTCTCCAACCCCTATCGTTCAAAAATTTTTTTTTATGCGTATGAATGTCTGCATGTAGGTCTGTGCACCCATGTTGTGCAATGCCTCGGAGGTCAGAAGAGGGTGTCGGATTCCCCTGGAACTGGAGTTCTCCTGGGACTTGAGTTACAGACGGTTCTCGGCTGCCATGTGGGTGCTGGGGATCGAACCCAGGTCCTCTGCAAGAGCAGTCGGCGCTCTTAACCGCTAGGCCATCCCTCCAGCCCCTAAATTTTAATTGACTTCTCTTTCCTTGAGACTTCTGTCTTGTAAACTTTTTTCTAAAGTTAGATTGAACTTTGACTACAGTAAGCTAATGTTGGAGGAACAGCATAAGTATAAGGAACAGCCAGAGTATGGAATGAAGTCCGTCCGTCAGCGGGAAATTTTGCCCAAGCAAAATTGTTATGTCTTAAGCTGGGCGTGGTGGCGCACGCCTTTAATCTTAACACTTGGGAGGCAGAGGCAGGCGGATTTCTGAGAGTTCAAGGCCAGCCTGGTCTACAGAGCGAGTTCCAGGACAGCTGGGGCTACAGGGAGACCCTGTCTTGAAAAGACCAAAAAAAACAAAA
>VZQC01001095.1:4231478-4252548 GCA_009823505.1 Rhizomys pruinosus | reverse complement strand
AAAAAAAAAAAAAAAAAAAAAAAAGTTAGGTCTTTTGTTCTGTAGTGTAACGTATTTCACTTTTTTAAAGATTTACTTTTATGTATGAGTATTTTCACTGTATATAAGTGCACTACATATGTGCACAGCCCACGGAGGCCAGAAGAAGGTGCCAGACCCCCTGAAACTGGAGTTACTAACAGTTGTTAGTTGCCTTGTGGGTGCTAGGAATGAGATCTGGGTCCTCTGGAACAGCAGTAGGTGCTCTGAACTGCTGAGCCATCTCTCCAGCCCTGATTTTTTTTAATTTTTTGAGGTAGAGTTTGTGTAGCTCAAGCTAGCCTTGAACTCAGGAGCCTCCTGCCTCTGCCTCCATAATGCTAGGATTACAGGCATTTACCATCATGCCCAGCTAATGTTTTCACATTTTATGAAATCATTTAGAGCTTGGATAGGTATATACATTTAATATTAGAGAATATCTTCCTCTCTTCCTTAGAGCTACTATTTTTAAAATTTTACAGTTGCGTGTATGTGTGTGATGTGTGTTGACATGTATGTTCATGTATGTGAGAATATATGCATGCTCTGGTGTGTGTGTTTGTGTGTGTAGGTCAGAGGACAATATCTGGTGTCAAGTCTTCACCTTGTTGATACCGGGTCGTCTCTTAGCTGCTGCATATGCCGGTCAGCTGGTCTGCAGGCTTCTGGGCTTCTGTCTCCACCTCCCATCTCTCCATAGGTGCACTGGATTACAGATGTGCACTACCACAACCAGCTTTCCACAGGTGCTAGGAATTTGAACTCAGGACCTTATGCTTGCACAGAAAACATTTTACCCACTGAGCCATCTTACCAGCCTCCAAAGCTGCTGTTGAATAATTTGTTCATCTTATAATTCATGGACATTACAAAGAAATTTAGTTATTCAGAATTTTATTTACAGTCCTAAAATTTCCCTTATTTTTCCTTATCCCAGATTAACTCAATCTACTATAATTCGTTCATTTCCAGCATAGAGTAGCATTTTCTAAGTAGTTGGTATGGCTTGGGGATGAGTGGAAACATGACGATGACTGAATTGCAGTCCCTGTCCTTCAGGGATTTGTAATCTAATGGAAGATACTTGACAACACCCAATCAAGAAAGAGAAGAAAGTCTCTGCAATCTGGGTTATTTGGGGAACAAAGAGAAAGGGGGTTTGATTTTCTTTTTTTATTTATTAATTTTATTTATTTCTGTATGTGTATGAATGTACTGTCTGCATGCAAGTCTGTGCACCCGTGTCGTGCAATGCCGCGGAGGTCAGAAGAGGGTCTCGGATTCCCCTGGAACTGGAGTTCTCCTGGAATTGGAGCTTCAGATGGTTCTCGGCCGCCATGTGGGTGCTGGGGACCGAACCCAGGTCCTCTGTAAGAGCGGTCGGCGCTCTTAACCGCTAGGCCATCTCTCCAGTCCCTGATTGTTGCATTAGGAAAGGCCATGGCATAGAAGTCAGACCTAGATCAGATAATGAGCAATTGACTATGCAGTTGTCCCTTAGTATTTGTGGTGGAATTGGTTTCAGGTCACATTAACCCATTCCAGAATGCCAGTTTAAGGAGTTTGGACTTTGTTCAGTAGGCAGTGGGAATCATCACTGAATTCTGAGTTAGAAAGCTCAGGTTCTTTAAGGGAACATCCAAAGTGATTGAAATAGTGAAATTAAAGAGGCATCTTCTGAGTCTTGGAAGAACGAGAAAGTCTGTGGTATTAACACTGGGATGCAGCACACTGTGGAGGCCACAGGAACATCCTTAAGAGCTGGAGCGCTGGAAGCAGAACCTGAGCTCTGCTTTGAAGGTGAAGACGAACCAAGCACCAGCTCTGTTGCAAGGTGGAATTTTAGTTACACACTACAGCATCTTTACAAAGATGCAGTCAGCCATTATTTAGCCTTTATTTCAGCCTGGTAAAAGCTGATTAAGTAAAAGTTTCCTGGTGCTTGGTTCTTTCACATATAAAACAGACTTGTTCTCTGTCTTCAAGTTCAGGGCTTAGCATGTCAGGAATTAATTAAGCCCTATTCGAGAGTGAGAAGTGGACCTGAAATGAGAATAGGAGGACAAATTGCAGAAATGAGGGCATGTCCTTGGAAGAGTGTACTAGAAGGAGTACAGTACATAAAGGCTAGAGACCGGTTGTAATAAAAGGTCAAGGCTGGTTTACAGAGAAGTCTTCCCACTTGAGAAATGGAGAACAATCAAAGAGCAAGGGAAGAAAAGCTGTGTCCCACTCCAGACTGCAGCTCGCCTGGAGGCCTAGACACTGACGTGGAGGCCCAGCCACGGACCTGGAGGCCTAGACACTGACCTGGAGGCCTAGCCACTGACCTGGAGGCCTAGACACTGACCTGGAGGCCCAGCCACGGACCTGGAGGCCCAGCCACGGACCTGGAGGCTCACCCACTGACCTGGAGGCCCAGCCACTGACCTGGAGGCCTAGACACTGACCTGGAGGCCTAGACACTGACCTGGAGGCCCAGACACTGACCTGGAGGCCTAGCCACAGACCTGGAGGCCTAGCCATGGACCTGGAGGCCTAGCCATGGACCTGGAGGCCTAGACACTGACCTGGAGGCCTAGACACTGACCTGGAGGCCTAGACCACGGACCTGGAGGCCTAGACCACGGACCTGGAGGCCTAGCCACGAACCTGGAGGCCTAGCCACTTACCTGGAGTACAGTGAAATTTACTCATGTGATTCTCAGCAGCAGCATTTTTATATTGATACTACATTAAGTAATATAAATTCTTAAGTTATTGAGTTAGTAATTATTCACCCTGGCACTGCTTTGGTTTTCACCTCTGCCCTGAGAGAAAGTTTGATATTTTTAAAAAGGGGGTTGGAGGACTCTTGTGTCACAGAATCATCATCAGTGAATTAAATGCCTTGGAATAGTTTGAACTTTTAATTACTTTATGAACTCAAAGCAGAAATTAAGGAAAATGTGGTTGTTGCTGCTATTAGAAAAAACTATTTCACTCAATATTTTAACTTTTCTTTAAGGTGAAGGACTTTATATTTTGTCTTTCACAAGGGCTCAAACTAATCTTTAAAAAAGATGACTAATGAGGGAAGAGGACAAGAACAGAATCAATTTTAACTCAGCTAATCATCTTCATATTATACAGTTGGCTGGGGAACAGACCAGGGAATTGGCGGATTCGGAGAGGAGCCAGGAATCAAATCTCAGCTAATGAACCTTATTCGATCTGTAAGAACCGTGATGAGAGGTAAGAAGAAAAACTTGTAGGGCACTCTCAAGTATTCTGTGGTCTGCTTTAAGTAGCAAAGCGTCTGAGCGTGAGTGCTGTCAGATGTTCATTTGCAGCAGGAACTTTCCTCCCTTACGTGGCTTTGCTGATTGACGGTTGCTTTTTCTTCTTAGATTCGGTCTTTTTCTTAATTACTACTTTTGATTCCTTGTTAATAAGTTATTCTAAATGATGAAGCTGCAGAACCTTCTTTGCACCGTATTTCTGATTTCAAGTGTGCAGCTATGTGGGTCTGTCTTCATCTATTTTATTCCCAGAGTCACACCAGCAGCAACCAAAGATTTCACATTGATCTAGAAAAGCACTGTGTTTGGCACTCCCTGCTACACAAGCCCTCTTTAAAATAAGTTTGGGGGTTGGACATGGTAGTCCCAGCACTTGGGTGGTAGAGGCAGGAGGTTGCTACACGTTCAAAGCCTGCCTGTTTTATATAGCAAGTTCCAGGCCAGCCAGGGTTACAGAACAAGTACCTGTCTCACCACCACCACCCCCTGAAACAAAATGTTTTGTGTTTTATGATACAGTGTATTTTGAGATGTTCTCCTGTTATGACTAGTACAATATTATAATGGCATATTTTTAGATATTTCCCTCTTTCTTGTAAGGTATTTACTACTGCTTAATTTTTCCCCTGATTGTTCTTTATAGTAACAAACAAACTTTCTTTTTTTCTTTCAGTGCCATTGATAATAGTAAACTCCATTACTATTGTATTGCTTTTATTATTTGGCTGAACATTAGTGGGAGAAACAGAGACTCAAGAAGAGATGCCAGCAGAAGTTACTGCTTCCTTCATTACTGGAATGCTTATTTTTTATTAGGCAGATCTTGCCGTTGACAAAAAGTGTAAAGTTGACAATAAAAGCAGAGTTTCTATTTATCTGATTTTTGTAAATGTTGCACTTGTGGTTTTCTACACAAGGACCAGATGAGTAGACGCTGTAGTGCTCCAGGACTGGAATGCACTGGTTTTTGTTTAAGCTGATAAAGAGTGGAAAGTACAGGACCATCACCTCTGTTCCATTAGATATTATTCGCTTACCACTCAGGGAAGAACTTTTTTCCAAAGTTTTGGAGCTCTTTGTAACTTAGTTATAACTTGAGAGTAATTATTCCCCAGATAAAACTTACAGGATTTTTTTTTTTTCTTTAAAGACAGGTTCTCGCTATGTATCCCTGGCTGTCCTGGAGACTCACCTGCCGCTGCCTCCCAAGTGCTGGGCATAAAGGTGTGCACCACCGTACCCAGGAAAGATTTTTAAAGTAGTAATTCCATATAAATGGTAAATAGGTAATTTGGATAATTTGTTTTGAACTCTTTGGTTAACTAGTCTATGTTGTTTCTGCTAATGAAGAATTTAAATTTGTGGATGCTCTAAAAGGTAAAGGGAGAATTCCAATCTTGTAAATCAGTTATATGGTGGCTTTGTTTCATTTTAAGTTCTTTTTTTTTTTTGGTCTTCAGGGTCTCCCTTTAGTCCCAGCTGGCCTAGAGTTCACTATGAAGACCAGGCTGGCCTTGAACTCACAGAGATCTACCTGCCTCTGCCTCCCAAGTGCTGGGATTAAAGGCATGCGCCACCATATCTGGCTCATTTTAAGTTCTTTTAATTCATTTATTTTATTAATTGGCTTGAATAATAAGATCAGACTGTTCTCTACATATTTTCATAAGAAGAAAAGTCTCTGCTCCTTTTTCAACAATTATTTATTTTAAAGAGTCGGTATAAATGGCAGCTGGCAAAAGCAACTCTGTCCAGTCAGAGTGTACTGCTCCTGTGAAGCATTGACCTCCCAAATCACATTTTCATTTCTTGGTAGATTAGCATGTTAAAGGTATGATTCTTCATCATTCATCTGTCAGTAGACTATTCATACTAGATAATTTTTTAAGTTTTATTTGGGTTTTATGTCTTTTGTTTATGTCTTAGACCAACCTTATAAGGTTGCTTGTATATCCCATGACATACAGTTTTATATAGAACAATTAAAACTGTGCAAATGTTTTGTGAAAACTATCAGTTATAATATTTTAAAGGGAACCTTTATAAAATAAAGTTGGCTTTCAAACTCAAGCATGATGTGGCTTTTGTGCCTGAGTACAAACCAGTCTGTATTGTGTTGGTCTCTATTTTGTGTGTAATGTCTCCTGTATGTTCTTTACTGTAAAATTGCTGGGTAGAGATTTAATGAAAGTAAACATTCATAATCCATTATTTTTCTGTACGTTAACCGAATTGTTGACCTAAATCAAAAGAACCTATGAGTAATTTTATTCCATGACTTACGTGACTTCCTTTGGTTGTGAGCCTGAGCCTTTAACAGCTGTGCCAGGTGTCCAGCCCTTATGTTTCTTCTAAAAACTGGAGCAGGTGTTGAATACCTTTTGGTGGTATTTGAATTAGAGATGGGTGAACTTTCATTTGAATAAGTGCTTGCAGCCTGACCAAGAAAAATGTATCAGAATACTTAGCTAACAGAGTTTATGAACCATGGTGACTCAAACCCATTTAAAAAAAAAAAAAAAGTTAAAGATACATGAATCCAAGTTTGAGCCTCTAATAAACATTTTTTTAAAGCAGTTAATGGGGGGTGGACAGAGAGATGGCTTGGCAGTTAAGAGCGACAGCTGCTAACAGTCCATTTCTCCACATCTACATGGTGGTTAACAACTTCATAACTCCAGTTCCAGGGGATCTGACACCTGTCTGATCCTTGGGCATTGCATGCATGGGTGCACTTCTGTACATGCAGGCAAAACATACATATAAATATAAATAAATCAAAAAAATTTAAGCAGTTGAGGTCACTCCCATTTCATCACAAACTGAGTCATAAAGAAATGTCAAAAAGAGACTGGTCTTAGCCCACTGTTCATACATTGAAGCACAGCTTTGTGTTAATTTGACATTGGAATTTTGTCCAGGTTCACATTCATCCACAGTAAGCAGACATGAATGCTACCCCTCGGCTTAGCCCTCCCCCATTTCCTCTTTATGTTTAGTCTGTGTCCTCAGTCCATAGGATGGTACCCCCACATACAGGGTAGGACTTCCCTTAGTTTCCCTTCTTTGTGTCAAGGCAAAAGCACAACACTCACCTCAAAGGGGTTAAGAGTTTATTCAGCCAAATGTGAGTGACCAGGACCCCGGAACACAGGTTCTGGTTACTGCAAATTCCGTGTTGCAATGTGGAAGCAGTTCATGAAATTTTTGTAGTAACAGAACAAAGAAAAGTCATAAACCAAGACACTTTTCAAATACATCAGTAGGACTATTAAGTAGGTGGTTACATCAAGAGAGATCACAGTTACATACTTCAGATGTTATCTGATGGCATTCAGCCTTTTGGTTGGTGGAAGCTGGAGGTCTGCTAAGTTAATACATTCCAAAAAACAAGCAGTACTATTTGGGGGGCGGAGCTATAAAAGGCCTAAGATAAATGGTAATTAGGCTCTGGACCTGCAACTGCAAACTCTCCACAAGCACCAAAGTTCTAATCAGTTGATGAGCCTTTGCAATTCATTTTCAAGATGGTGTTTTTCTGGGAACTTTTGTTCACCTCTGGAAACATCCTCACGAATATACCCAAAGTGTGTTTCAGGTGTCCCAAACCTAATCAAGGTAATAATGACAATTAGCCCTCACATGGTGAATATGTAAGGACTACCGTATCTGAACTCAATTTACTTGGATCAGAAAGTAAGAACTAGTGACTCCTAATACATGTGGGAAAGGATGGTATATTGGATAGTTTTAATGTCAGTTTGACACACCTGGGTTGAGGGAGCCTCAATTGGGGAATTTCCTCTGTTGGACTGGTGTGGCCATGTCGCCAGGTCGGTGGGACATCTTCTTTGTTGTGTGATGTGGGAGGCCCCAGCCCACTGTGGGTGGTGCCACCCCTGGGCAGATTGTTCTCTATTGTATACAAAAGCAGGCTGAGCATGGAGCAGGGGAACAAGCTAAGGCAAGTGTACCAAGATCTTGTTCTAGAAACAGGTGAGGCCTGTGGTAGGAAGAGCAGATTGGGGAAGCTGATGGCATGGTTTTGGAATGGTTGATGCGAAGACGGTGCTGCCTTAAGTTAATGGCGACACAGCAGTAAATGCCAATGCTGTTCAAGTACCAGAAACGGGGTGATTCAAGGAGAGTGTCAAGATGACTCCTGAAATCTGTGGGATGGACAATAAACCCGGGAGCTACGGCGGGAGGCAAATAACGCGTGGTTGAGCAATGGTGCAGCGGAAAGGAACTCCCAACTGAGCAAGTGCATATGTTTTGGCTTTCTTAGGCATCTGGGCTCACCTGGCGGTTCCCTTTCCACCCAGGAAGCAGAGAAAAGGAAACAACCCAATTTTGCACAGGGGTTGCGGGGGCGGGACTTCCGGACCGGCAAGGACTCCATCCGGGTCAGGAGTCAGTGGGGAGCACTCTGGCGGAACTTCCTGAGGACGGCGTGGAGCAAGGGTGAGCTGCCGAGCGCAAGGGCCTAGGCAGACCAGGGTTCGGGGGCAGTGGCCGGCCGCGAGCCACTTTTCCTGGGAGACACCGGTAGCGTCCCTAGAGCTCCGGGCGGGAGGGCATCCGTGTGGTGTACGCCCCACTCCGCGGCTGCGCATGCGCAGAGCAGGTGTCTGGCTTTACTCTGATCAGAGGTGGTTGTTTCCCGGTTTTGGTGGTGACTGTGTGGTCCGCATCCTTCCAGACCTTCCCTGAACCGTTTGGACGCCTGTCTCCTTGGACTTCGTCAGACAGTGGAACTCGGGTTAGGGCAGAATACAAAGAGCCTTCTCCCTAAGAAATGGGAGCCACTGACTGCAGCTGAGTTCCAAGTAGAGGTGCTTCCTCTCAGCTACAAAAATTAATGCATGACTTCAGTTAGTCGAAAGTCCTTTTTGAGCATCCGCAGTGGAAAAAGCAACAGCCTGCCTTCTTACAGGGCCCCACAGTTGAGTAAGAGATGCATGCAGGTGGACATGGTGCTAGGTTTTATACTGGAAGCACAGACTCCTAAAGCTGCAGGGGAAGAAGCTGAACTCAGACGATACTTACCTAAGATTGAAAACTTAAGGGGAGATGGCCAGAGGGGGGAGGAAGGTTGTGGAAGGATGGGGGCAGTTTAGATAGGTTCACTGATGACAGAAACATTGTCTAGGACCTTGGGGTAACTGTACTAAGAACTTGGATGCGAGAGTAAAGTTAAATCAATTGAAGTGAAAAGTAGCTCTGCACCGTGGTTCATTGTTAAGACTTTAGTTTGAGGGTATGGTGAGCCAGCAGATGACTTTCAACTTGTGTGGCTGAATAAAAGCATTATTTATTGATGCAGGCAGTTGTTCCCCAAAAGACTGGAACCAGACAGAGAAGGGAATTTAAGGGCCCAGAACTCTAGGAGGCATATTTAAAAGAACCCCAACCTTCCAAGAGAAAATTTTCATTGAAATGGTTATAATATCCAGATTTTGCAACAGAATTCTTTTATTTTGATGTTTTCTTTTTCTTTTTGGTCTTTTGAGACAGAATCTCCCTGTAGCTGGGTGGAACTCACTAAAGACCAGGCTGGCCACCACATCTATCTTGATGTGTTTCTTAAATCCCTAGGTTATATTGATGCTTGAGATCTTGCATCAAAAAAATAAAGAGCCTTTAATCCAGCACTCAGAGGCAGAGGCAGTGGATCTCTGAAGTCAAGACTAGCTGTGGCCACAGGGAGAGACTGTCTCAAAAGGATCAAAACCACAGGTAAAAATTAAAAACCAAAAAGGGCCAGAGAGATGGCTAAGCTGTTTAGAGCACTGACTGCTCTTGCAGAGGACCCTATTTCAGTTCCCAGGGCCCACATGTTAGCTGTCTGCAACTCCTGTTTGTTCCATCTTCTGGCCTCTGTGGACCAGCGTTGCAGAACATGGGTGTACTTACATGCAGACAAAAACACTTATACACATTAAAAATAAGGAATTTTTCACATCTTGTATCTATCCTATACTAATATTTTTGTAGCCCTTGACAAACATAATCCTCCCCTTTAAGCCCAAATACACAACTCCGTCTTTCCAAGCATGAAACACCATTGCTAGACCTTAAAAACTGTTGCTTTCTTTTTTTTTTTTTTTTGGTCTTTTCAAGACAGGGTCTCCCTGTAGCCCCAGCTGTCCTGGAACTCTAATGCTCTCAGCCATCAGAAGTGAGTGTAAGCCAGGCGGGTGGCCCACGCCTTTAATCCCAGCACTCGGGAAGCAGAGGCAGGCGGATCTTTGTGAGTTCAAGGCCAGCCTGGTCTACAAAGTGAGTTCCACAACAGTTGGGGCTACAGGAAGACCCTGTTTCGAAAAGATCAAAAAAAATAAATAAGAGGAGTGAGTATAATTCTTTCTACTTAAGCAATGAAGAAACTGAGGCTGAGAATTCGCCCCAAAAAATTCTCCCAAGTTCCTGTAGGTGGGGTTCATACCCAGGTGGGTTTACCTCCTTTATTCCTGCACTCAACTGCTGCTCTATTGTATTCTACAAAATGATTTGGGGTACAAATAAGACACATCAGAGAGGTTTAGGATACTGTTGAAATAGGTTAGTTAAGTGGTGCACGCCTTTAATCCTAGCACTTGAGAGGCAGAGGCAGGCAGATCTCGGTGAGTTCAAGGCCAGTCTGATCTACATAGCAAGCTACAGGCCAGCTGGGACTAAAGGGAGACCCTGTTAGTAGATTGACAACTGAAGGAGGCAGAACTGACTAGATTTAGCATGTGGATTGATGGTACTGCTATTCATTCATGGCTTACAGAGAAAAGAACAGCTTCAAGGTAAAAGGACATGCTGGATTAAGCTGCCTGAAATTTTCAAGGGCAGTTGCCCTCTGAAGTATCTAGAATGGTTCCTCTTGGGATGAAAAAAATATATATACTTCTTTTCATTGAGCAGTTTTGAGTTTTTGTGATTTTTTTTTTTTAATCTCCTTGCCTCAACCTCTTGTTTATAACTCTTTGAAGAGAGAACCCATATAATTTGTTCAAGCTATGGGAGATGTTGGATGTGGATCCCAGATGTGTAAAACACATGACCTCCCTTTGAAGCTTTTATAATTCTTCTCTGGTTAACACTGGTATTTACCACTGCAGTTGCTCCCACTCCCGGTGTCTGAAAGTTCTGAATCTACATATTCAATCAGCTGCAGATCAAATATACTCCAGAAAAGCCAGATGTGGAGGCACACACCTGTAATTCCAACACCCAGGAGGCAGATCCATGACTTCAAGCCCAGCCCTGGTGACCTTGTATCAAAAATCGCAGGTAGGAAGGAAGAAAGGAGAGTGGAGGGAGGAAAAAAATACTCCAAAAGGAAAAGTAAAATTACACATATAGTAAATGTAATACAGCCTGCTTGTCATTATGCCCAACAGTACAGTATAGCAACTATTTCCACAGCATTTACATTGTTTTAATTATTATATTGAAAGATGTTCAATATGTATGGTAGAATGGGGGGAGGTCATAGGTTGTATGTAAGTAGGCCTCTTTAGGAAAGGGACTTGAGGATTTGGGTATCTGCAAGAGAGTCTTTAGATCAGTCCCTCGGTACCAAGTATTCCCTTTGTGAAATGCTAATTTGTAGTTAGGTATCAAGTATTAAAAAAGGTTCAGGGGAGAGGATAGAGATCTGGCAGAAGTGGCCAAGGCCTAATTGGACTAACTATAAAGAAGTGAGTATATATTGAAGTTTAAGTGGGGCATCATAATTTCACTCTAATTCACTCTCATGCATGATGCTCCAAAAAAATTTTTAGAGTTTAAAAAAGGAATGTTGTATGGAAATGATAAAAACAAAGAATGTAAGCTTTTAAAGTGTTTTGGTAATATTTAGTCTCTAGATGCTTCAGGAAGGATTAAAACCAAGAGTAATTATGATTGTTCCTTGGCACCAACAGACAGGTGTTTGTTTTTAGTGCAGTTCTTTTTTTTTTTTTGAGTCAGGGTCTCTCTTTAGTCCCAGCTGGCCTAGAGCTCACTATGTAGACCAGGCTGGCCTTGAACTCACAGAGATCACCTGCCTGTGCCTCCTAAATGCTGGGATTAAAGGCATGCACTACCATACCCATCTTTTGTGTTTTTTGGGTTTTTTTGTTTTTATTTTTGTATCAGTGCAGTTCTTACTGGCATTATTTTTCTCTTCTATTTTGTTCTTTAATAACTTTTAAGGTTAACTTTTGTTGTTGAGACAGGGTCTTGGTTTATAGCTCATGCAGACCATGAGCTTGCTATATAACCCAGACCGCTTCTTACTGTGAATCTTGCCACTGCCTCCTAAATGCTGGGTTTACAGGCATGTACTACCACCAGCCTGGTTCTAGACGCTTGACATTAATTATATATATATATATATAATATTATTATATATTATAATATAATTTTTTTTTTTTTTTTTTTTTTTTTTTTGTCTTTTTGAGACAGGGTATCTTCCCTGTCGCTCTAGCTGTCCTAGAACTTAACTATGTAGACCAGGCTGGCCTTGAACTCACAAAGATCCGCCTGCCTCTGCCTCCCAAGTGCTAGGATTAAAGGCGTGCACCACCACGCCCAGCTAGAGTTGACCTTTTTAAATTGAATATTAAGTGTCTATAACAGTTGGATTCTGAGAGACATAATATCAAGATACCAAGTTCCTCTTTATATAAAGAGAATGCTCTGTCTTCATTTTGCACATCCTTATCCTTTATGATGCAATTAGTGTATTTTAAATAATTCTTTAACTTTTATACATGCAGATAAAAACCCTACTCTAGCCTTTTGAGTCATAAGCTGTTCCCACACTCAGGCAGGTAATGGTTGTTGCTTTATTGATGCAGTTCTTCATTTGAAGATCACAATAAAGATCAGTACAGAATAACAAAGGACTCATAAAAGGAGGATTTTGTACTTTAGCCTTGATTGACCAAAGCTTTTAATATTTCTTTAAGCAGATACATTACAAAAGACAAACAGAATCATGTTTTTTTTCTTAGCAGATACATTACAAAAGACAAATAGAATCATATTTCTCTCATAGAGAGAGAGAGAGAGAGAGAGAGAGAGAGAGAGAGAGAGAGAGATTAGCCCAGGCTGGCCTTGAAATCACTTTGTAGCTGAGGATTCCCTTGAACTCCTGAAGTAGGATTCTATGCATGCCTAGCTTTTTTCTTAAATTAACAAAATTTAGGGTGGGCAGTGGGGGGCGTTCTGAGTGCATAATAATTAATTGAAATAATTTGGTTTCTTATGGTTGGTCTGTCTGTCTCTCTTTTTCTCTCTCTCACTCTTTCTCTGTACATTGAGATAGGGTGTCACTGTGTGTCCTTAGCTGAGCTGGAATGCCCTATGTAACCCTGTCTGACCTTGAACTTGCAGTGATCTGTCTACCCCTCCCTCCTAAGTACTAGGATTGCAGGTATATGCCACCATACCCAGCTTAATTTAGTTTTTTTATAACTATTAAATAAGAAATGATTGAGTAAAATATAAGGCTAATTCTTAGTGTAAAATATGCCATCTCATAGCAGTATTTAATACATGGGTTTTAAATATTTCATATTCAGTATTTAACATCTTATGTTGTATATTTAACAGTGCTCACTGTCTAGGTGAAGAAGTAAAACCCTGCCAGACTGGAGGCTCCCGTCGCACTCCTCTGTGTGCACCTGTGCCCCAGCCTCAGGAGGGATTAAGTATCTTGACCCTTGAGAGCCATCCCCTTGCTTCTCCTAGTTTTTTCACCTAAACATGCACTCCTATATTTAATAATATGAAACCACACACTACATGTATTCTTTTGTAACTTGCTTCTTTCACTGACCCAAGATGAAGGATGTGAATGTGTTTCGTTCACTTCTGCTGCTTGTTATATATGGATATACCACAGCTTATTTCTTCATTCTGTTGTTTGTTGGATATTTGTATTGTTTTCTGGCC
The DNA here is from genome assembly GCA_009823505.1 of Rhizomys pruinosus. Classification (NCBI taxonomy): domain Eukaryota; kingdom Metazoa; phylum Chordata; class Mammalia; order Rodentia; family Spalacidae; genus Rhizomys; species Rhizomys pruinosus. The sequence goes on along the minus strand of VZQC01001095.1, from coordinate 4,239,310 downwards.
ATTACAAACAGTGCTGTGAACCTTTTTGTTCTTATCTTAAACATGTAGTTGTTTATATAGTTGGGAAAATTTGTGTGGTGTGATACTAATCAGTTGCCAACACTTACCAGCCATTTGCTTTGGTTCTATGGTTCACTCTGACTTCATTTGTTTGGTATGTTCATACCTTGTATGTAGAGACAATGAATTTGGGATGGAAACAGGATCTAAGGGTGATGCTCAGTGGAAATGGGAGGAGCGAGGCAGGCAAAAGGCCAGAAATTACAAAGAAATTCAAGGATCGTCTTTGCTATCTTTTCTCCTAACAGTCCTGCACCTAAGGGAGAGTATTTCCTCCTGCTGCTGGGGATTGAAGCCAGCTACCCACACACGCTAGACAGCATTCCACACTGAACTATTCCCAAGCACTCCCTTTCCCCGGCTTTTTTTAAAATATGGGATCTCATTAAATTAGCTAGGCTGGCCTTGAACTAACTCTAGCCCAGGTAGATCGTTGACTTGTGATTTTCCTGCCATATCCCAGGTAGCTGGGATTCCAGGTCGATGCCACCTGACCAGGCTGGAGAATATTTCAAAAGACAATACTAGACAATCTATAGTTTTCCTAGCAGCCTTTGGAAGTGCCTAATGAAGATTAACAAGCCCATATTAAAGACAGCAAATCAAGGCTCTGGGGAATAATGCCATGCATTGATGTCTCCAGCTCAGACCTCTTTACTACAGGTAATAGATGAAGACCAAGGTTTCATTTTGCTTCTGTGCTCCATGACAAGAAGAAACAGAGCTACAGAGGGTGAACCTGGCCAATGTCAAACAATGAATTGGAGACTTAACCAGAACACGTCTATAGCCCTACCATCTAGACCTGAGCACTCAGTTACATATGTCTCAGGGAGCTAGAAGGGAGAGGTCTGCCTCCCACATGCCACCAACCACTTGGATGCTCATCCCAGAGCGTGTTTCACAAATCTTTGGTAATTGACTGCTTACATCCCAAGATTCTTTTTTTGTTTGTTTGTTTGCTTGTTTGTTTTGGTATTTTTGAGACAGGGTCTCCCTTTAGTCCCAGCTGGCCTGGAGCTCACTCTGTAGACCAGACTGGCCTTGAACTCACAGAGATCCACCTGCCTCTGCCTCCCAAGTGCTAGGATTAAAGGTGTAGTCTTGATAGCTGGGCTTTAACACTTTCCTTTTTTCAAGGAAATGGCTGTTCCAGCTTTGCTGTCTCACCAAGGTTGAACACACAGTAAGTGGTTTGTAAACATTCATCCTGGGAAGATGCAGTTGAATTAGGAATTTGACAGTATTCTATAAGGTTGGGATGAGCATGTGCCTCCAGACCCTGCAAGACTCTAGGGAAATGGTCACAGTATCTACAAGGAGAATACAAGGATGTTCAGAACCGTGCTCTGCAGTTTAATAAAATGAGTAAGCCACCTGAATGTTCATGATTAGGAGAGCATAATTATGGTATATTTATATAATAGAATCCAGACATGAAAATAAATTAATATAGCTACCTGTATTTACCTGCACACATCTAGCAGATGATGTTGAATGATGAGGCAGTTGCTAAGTGTACACAGATTACCATTAATATAAACCATTAATTATATAACTATCAGGACAGGAAAGAAGAGGAATTGGGTAAAAGAAGGTGAACAGGGGCTGGAGAGATGGCCTAGTGGTTAAGAGCTCTGACTGCTCTTACAGAGGACCCAGGTTCGATCCCCAGCACCCACATGGCGGCTGAGAACCATCTTTAACTCCAGTTCCAGGGGAATCCGATGCCCTCTTCTGACCTCCACAGCATTGCACGACACAGGTGCACAAACCTACATGCAGACAGTACATTCATACACATAAAAATAATTAATTGCTGGGCGTGGTGGCGCACGCCTTTAATCCTAGCACTTGGGAGGCAGAGGCAGACGGATCTTTGTGAGTTCAAGGCCAGCCTGGTCTACAGAGCAAGTTCCAGGACAGCTGGGGCTATAGGGAGACCCTGTCTCGAAAAGACCAAAAAAATAATTATTATTATTATATTAATTAAAAATGATTTTATTAAAAAATAAAAGGTGAACAGAGGGCTCTGACTATCTGTTGTACTTCTGAAGCTTAAAGGAGGTGGTTTTATTGTTCATGGTACCTTTTTTATATGGCAAAGTGTTTCCTTATAAAGATTAAAAAAATAGGGAAAAGAAGTGACTAATAAATGGATTAGTTAGTTTTAAAAAACCCTATAAATCACCAGGCATGGTGGCACACACCTATCGTGCAGCACTGGGAGGCAGAGACCAGAGGATTGATGCATATTCAAGGCCAGCCTATACTATGTAATGGAGGCAGGTCATCCAGGACTGCAGCCTGTACTATGTAATGGAGGCAGGTCAGCCAGGACTGCAGCCTGTAGTATGTAATGGAGGCAGGTCAGCCAGGACTGCATCCTATAGTATGTAATGGAGGCAGGTCATCCAGGACTGCAGCCCTGTAGTATGTAATGGAGGCAGGTCAGCCAGGACTGCAGCCTGTACTATGTAATGGAGGCAGGTCAGCCAGGACTGCAGCCTGTACTATGTAATGGAGGCAGGTCAGCCAGGACTGCATAGTGAGCCCTGTCTCAAAACCAAGCAAATAAAACAACCAAAATCACAACTAAAGCCTCATTCCCTTACTTTTTCTTAAAAAAAAAAAAATATGTGTATGAGTGTATTGCCTGCATGTATGTAAGTACACCTGTGTCAGTCATTGCCCACAGAGGTTAGAAGAGGGTTTTGGAACCCCTGGAACTGGAGTTACAGGTGGTTATTAGCCACCATGTGGGTGCTGGGATTCGAACCTGAGGCCTTTGCAAGAGCATCCAGTGCTCTTAACTGCTGATCCATCTCTCTGAATCCCCAATTCCTTTTCTAGCTTCCATATTCTTATCCAACCCCTTACTATTTATAAATCATATTTGTCTTAAACTTCATATATGCCTCAACTCAAAATAGAAATTAAAGGGGTCAACATGGTGGCACAGGCCTTTAATCCCAGTACCCAGGAAGCAAGAGAACTGTGAGTTTGCAGTTAGCCTGAACTGTAAATAAGACCTTGTCATATAATTAACAACTATTTAAAGATAAATATGCAAAACAAAATTGCACATTGGAAATAAGGAAAATATCTCCTTTGGAAATTATACAGAGTGGGAAATGTAGCTTAGGTGATAGTGTTTGTCTAGCACACACAAAGCCCCGGGCTTCACCCCCAGCACTGCATGAACTAGCTGTGGTGGTGTATGCCTGTGATCCTATCCTTGGAGATCAAAGCAGGAAGAGCAAGGTCATCCTCAGCTACATAGAGTGTTCAAGGCCAGACTGGACTATAATGAGACTATTTTTTTAATTCTTTCTGCTATATAACTTGAATTTTCTTTCCTCAGTAACCTGTAAATACTGGTAGCTCCTTGTATTTCAGAGTGTAGCAGCATTGGTAGGTGATTAGAATGTCCATAACCAAAAATGAAAAAAGAACTTGGTAATTAGTGCTCTAGTCTATGCATTCATATTTTAAAATAAAACAAATGAATTATTTACCAGTATTTTAAGAAACCTGAAAGGAAATAATAGCATCTCACTTTAGCATTTCCCCTCTTAAGGTTTTAACTCAAGATTAAACAGGTAATATATAAAAACCTAAACATTACAAAAGTGTTATGCATGAAATATTGTGGTTTGGGTTTTTTTTAAAACCCTTTTTCCAAAAGAAGCAGCTTAATACTAAGCAATATATTCCTGGATATGAATGGTATATTTGATGGCTTACCAGTTTTTAATTGTCCATTGTTTCCTAAACTGTATTTTTAATTTCATTTGCTCTCTCCTAGGGAGTGAAGGATGGCAGCACGCCGTGCGTTAAAAGCTGTTTTGGTAGATCTCAATGGCACACTTCACATTGAAGATGCAGCTGTGCCAGGCGCACAGGAAGCTCTTAAAAGGCAAGCTATCCTCCAGGTTCAGATGACAAATATGTTTTTAAGTGCTGTTTTACCAAGACAGGTCATTAGCTAAATAGATGGTCTTAAGGTGGCGTTTCACCAGCTCACCATCTATACAGGAACTGTCTTGGGTTTAGCTAGAAGATGTATGCATTGTAATATCCTCCCAACATTGTTCTCTAAGCCTTTATTTGGTTTGGCCTTTTGCTCTAGTCTTTTTGTTCTCTCTCCCTCCCTCCCTCCTTCCCTCTTTCCCTTCTCCCTCCCTCCCTCCTTCCCTCTCTCCCTCCTCATCTCTCTTTTTTAAAAAACTTTTTTTTTAATTTTATTTATTTTTTATGTGTATGAACATACTGTCTGCATGTAGGTTGGTGCACCCATGTCATGTAATGCCGTGGAGGTCAGAAGAGGGTGTCAGATTGCTCTGGAACTGGAGTTAAAAGATGGTTCTCAGCTGCCTTGTGGGTGCTGGGGATCAAACCCTGGTCCACTGCAAGAGCAGTCAGCACTCTTAACCGCTAGGCAATCTCTCCAGCCCATTGTCTCTTTTTTTTAATCAATCTAAATTTGGGGAAAACTCAAAAAACTAAAATATGAGATAATAGCAATGAAAAATCAGAAATGAATCCTTGACTCCAAATGAAATTTGTACATACACATATAGACATAATTCTGCCTCCTACCTCACCTAAGACCTAACATTGAACTACAGCTATTAAAAGATTGAAGGACTTGAAATTTTAGGAAGGTTTCCATCAACTAAATTTAAAAGTTCCAAAGATTAAAGACAATCTTATATTTCTGATTCACCAACTACAGTACTAAGATACAAGCTGAGGATGCATGGTAAAAACATGTTAAAGAGAACTGAGGGGTAAGAAAATGGCTCAGTCAGTAAAGTGCTTGCTATGCAAGCATGAGGACCTGAATTTGATTCTCAGTACCCACTTAAAACCAGGCATGGCAGGCAGAGACAGGAAGATCTGCAGCTCAGGGGCCTCTGAAACCAGGCAAGCCTCAGGCCAGTGAGAGAACCATGTCTCAAAAAAGGTAGTGCCAAAGGCATGACACCCAAGGTTATCCTCTGGTCACATGCATGTGTTTGCTTCTAGGTGTCATGAAAAAAAAATAGAACTAATGATTGGCATTAAATGTCTTCATCCTAAACAAAATTAATAGGTTTTAAAAATTAGCAATATTTAGCCTTTGGTGCTTATAATTTTTCAACTTTAACATGTTCACTGTGTGTGTTGGAGCTGGAGAGATGGCTCAGCAGTTAAGAGCACCGACTGCTCTTGCAGAGGACCCAGGTTCGATTCCCAGCACCGACATGGCGGCTAAGAACCATCTTTAGCTCCAGTTCCAGGGGAATCCAACACCCTCTTCTGACCTCTGTGGCATTGCACGATGCGGGTGCACTGACCTACATGCAGACAGTACACTCATACACATAAAAAATTAATTAATATTTTTTAAAATTGTAAAATTAAAAAACATGTTCACTATGTGCTGTTAATCAGGAGGAGTGACAGATACCACTACTGCCTGTTACTAGGGCAAAAGATTGATAAGACTTCATCCTCTCTCCTAATGGTTACTTTATTTAGAGAATAAAAATACAAAAAGATTTTATATCTGGTACTCTTCAGTTCCAGCTGTGGTTTTCATTTTGAGTCATGATGTTCATTTATTATCTCCATCATGACAGACAGTGTATTGTTTAAAATTAAAAGGAAAAGCAACAACAACAAAAACCCCAAACCAAAGGGAATTAGATGCATAATTGGACTTCCATTGAGACAGGGTCTCATGTATCCCAGGTTGAACTGCTACATAACCAAGGAAGGATGACTTCTCATTCTCCTGAGTACTGGGATTGCACGTATATGCCACCTCCTCCAGTTGATACAGTGCTGGGGAATTGAGCCCAGGGCTTTGTGTATGTGGCAAGCATGTTTCCAACTGAGCTACATCCCCAGCACTACTTTTGGTTTTTTGTTATTGTTGTTGGTTTTTCTGGTCTTTTCAAGATAGGGTCTTCCTGTAGCCCCAGCTAGCCTGGAATTCACTATGTAGACCAGGCTGGCCTTGAACTCAGAGAGATCTATCTGCCTATCTCTGCCTCCCAAGTGCTGGGATTAAAGGTGTGTGGCACCACACCTGCTCTACTTATTTTTAACAGCTAAATTTAATTTGTTTTTCCTTCATAGAAAATACTAGAGAAATTTTGAGCCAAAAATGTGTGCTGACTTCCTACAATCTGTATAAAGGACTTTTGAAAAATGTAAAATTGGGCAAAATTATTTAAACTTGATAATTTTTTCATTTTGTTTTTTTCTTTTTTTACTTTTTTCTTTTTTGAGACAAGGTCTCCATGCAGCCCCAGCCAGCCTGGAACTCAGTAGATAGACCAGGCTGGCCTTGAACTCAGAGATTGGCCTGCCTCTGCCTACTGAGTGCTGGGATTAAAGGCATCACCACCACACCCAGATTAAATTTAATAATTTAAAATTTTTTATATTTTTATTTTATGTGTATGGTGTTTTTTCTGCATGTGTGGTGGTTTGAATGAGTGTCCCCCATAGGCTTTAAGTATTCAGACATTTTGTCTCCAGTTGGTGGCACTGTTCTTGGAGGTCTTAGAAGGTGTGGCCGTGCTGGAGGAAGTATGTCACTGGGGGCGGGCTTAATGAGCTTAACAAGCCTTTCGGTCTCCAGTCTCTCTCTCTCTCTGCTTCCTGTGCTCATTGTGAGATGTAACCCTCGGCTTGCTGCTCCAGCCCCAGCCACCATGCCTCCCACCACAATGGACTCTGTTTCCCTGGAACCGTCAATAGTAAGCTCAAATAAGCTCTTCTTTTTATAAGTTCCCTTGCTCATGGTGGTTTATCACAGCAACAGGAAAGTGACTAATACAGTTAATTGGTACCAGAGAATGGGCTGTTGGCTGTGAAGAACCTGACCATGTGGATGTTTGGAGAAATGTGGAAGACTTTGGAACTTTGGGCTAGAAAAGCTGTTGACTATTATAAGCAGAGCTTAACGGGCCATTCTAGTAGAAGCCTGGAAGAAAGCATTGCTGCAAAAAAAATGTAGTTCCAGAGGAAAATAAAGACTTAGGCAGCAACTGGGATATTTTGATAAAGAGTCTGGCCACAGTTTGCCCACAGCCCAAATGCTTGCCTGATGCTAAGTTGAAAAGCAATGGACTAATGTCTTTGGTGGAGGATATTTCAACACAGCCTAATGCAGAAATGGTGGCCTGGCTATTATGGTGAATATTGTACAGATCTACAGTGAAGAAGAGCAGATGGGGCAGAAAGAAATGCAGAATGTACAGTTTGGATCTGAAAACTGCACTAGGAAGATTAAAGGTGGGGCCAAGGCATGTGAAGGAGAGGTTCCTTTTGATAAGGAGACTAAAGTGATTAAGGAAGGGCCTCGAGATTTACAAGTAAACAAAAACAGTACCTTCAGGGCAAGACCACACCCAGCTATTCTCCAGCTTTTGAAAGGAAAATACTGAAAGGGTTTTCTGCTCCAACAAGTCCAGGGCTGAGAAAAATTGCAAATGTGGTTGAAATAGGCCAGGGTCCATCCCAAACTTGCAGCCATACTTGGCAGTTTCATTCATGTGGTGCTGGCTTTAGAAGCATGAAGTTTGCAAGAGTGAAGGGGTCATCAGTTCTTCCTCCACGGTTTCAGAGAGCCACAGAGGCCAGGCAGAGTGCAGCAGGAGTGTCCCTGAATAAAGAAGGCCCTGATAGGCATTGCATGAAGCTGTGAATGTGAAGCCTGGTTGGCAGTTGGAGACCCCAAGAAGACATTCAAGATGCCAGACCTGTGAGATATT
>VZQC01001095.1:4187874-4230897 GCA_009823505.1 Rhizomys pruinosus | reverse complement strand
AGACATTTTGTCTCCAGTTGGTGGCACTGTTCTTGGAGGTCTTAGAAGGTGTGGCCGTGCTGGAGGAAGTATGTCACTGGGGGCAGGCTTGGTGAGTTTAACAAGCCTTGCGGTACCCAGTCTCTCTCTTTGCGAGATGTGACCCTTGGCTTGCTGCTCCAGCCCCAGCCTCCCACCACAATGGACCCTGTTTCCCTGGAATCATCAATAGTAAGCTCAAATAAACTCTTCTTTTTATAAGTTCCCTTGCTCATGGTGGTTTATCACAGCAACAGGAAAGTGACTAATACAGCATGTAATCATACCCATTTCATGCAGTGCCTATGAAGGTCAGAAAAGGGCATTGGATCCCCTGTAACTGGTGTAACAGATGGTTGTTAGTTGCCATGTAGGTGCTAGGAACTGAACCCAGGTCCTCTGCAAGAGCAGACAGGGCTCTTAACTACTGAGCCATCTCTCCAGCCCCCCAAACCCTTTCTTTAAATAGAACTTGCCTAGAAATTAACTGTAAAATGGGCAGCTCAGTAGGAGAACATTTGCCTGGTATTGTCAGGTTCCTGGATTCAATCTTAGCACTGAAATAAAAAATCTTTGTACAGTCAGGCATTGTAGTATATGCCTATAATCCCAGCAGGCAAGCAAGAAATTCCTTAATTTTTTGGAAAAAAAATCTGGAGATAGGGCTTAGTTGTAGCTCTTGGTTCAGTTCCCAACACCACATAACTGGGATGATAGCACACACCTGTAATCCCAGCACTCAGGCGGTAGGTCTATGAGTGTTTTGCCTGCATGTAAGTGCACCTGAATCATGCAGTGTCCATGGAGGTGCGAAGAGGGCATTGAATCCCCTGAACTGGAGTTATGGATGGTTGTTAGTTGCCATGTGAGTGCTGGGAATCAAATCCAAGTCCTCTTTAGAGCAGCCAGTACTCTTAACTGCTGAGCCATCTCTAACCCCTAAAGAATAATTTCTTATCCAAGGGATTTCCTGCATGATTCCTTCACTGCCTGTAGAGTCTCCATAATTCCTCCAAAGCTTGACACTTTCTCTTCAAAATAGCCTTTTTTTTTTTTTTTTACAGAGTTTTCCAGTAGCCCCCAGCTAGCTTGGAGACCATGTAGACCAGGATGGCCTTGATCTCACAGAGATCTGCTTGCCTCTGCCTCCCTAGTACTGGGATTAAAGTTGTATGCCACCATTCCTGGCATATAGCCCTTCTTTTTAAAGGAATTGATATTTACTCCTGCTGCCCTCTGAGCCCAGTATTCTTTTACTTGAGCTTCTTTGATCTATATTTGAATTATGAATATATTGATGGTAACTTCAGAGTTCCCCATCTGAGATTATTGAAATCTGATTTCTAGAAGCAATTTACTTTAGAATCCCTTTTTAGAATGGATGCTCATCCTGGTACTGCTGATCTGTCACTTTTCAGATAATCATTCATAAGCTAAAAATCACACTGAGGAATACCTCAGAAGTGTGGAATGTGTCCATGCTGCATTGAAACAAACATCATTCATTCACAGTAAGACACACATCTTCAACTTCAGACCTCATGTTTAAGATAGAAACCTATTGGTAATAGCCATCATTACTTTGGACTGTCTTAAGTATCATATTATTCCTTTGGGAATGTATCAAAACTCATATTGAGCAATGAGTCCTGGACTGCAAAAGAGGACTTCTTTTTGCACCTGTCTTTAAGTCTTTGTCTACAAGTTCAACAAAACCATACACCCATAATAGCTTATACTGCTTTCAAAATGAGCTTTCTGCTCCAGATTGAGAAAGAAATCTTTTTATCTCTAATGAGCCTCACCTTTGTGATGGAGGAGCCTGCCACTCTTTCAGACCGAGACTATACATTGTTCTAGCCTGGCACTAGCAAGTTTCTACCACAGAAATCTGTGCTGGCACTGCCACTTTGGTTTCTATAGAAAAAAAAAGATTAGGAAAGTTTAGGGACTCGTAAAACAAAGTTTTTTCATGAATCGCATTGAAAATGATATGGTTAGTTGACACTAACACTCATTTTTAGGCTAATAGCTGTGTTGAAGTAGTCAGTTTCTTTTGTGAGATAAACCACTACAGATATTATAGAGGTAATCATGATTACATTGACTTATTTAATCATATCAATTTATTTAAGACACTTTGGGTAAATACTTAAAATCCCTGCAGTTCTGCTTTAGACTGTGGATAGTGCTTTTATGGCCTTTGGGGGCAGATACAATATACAGTGCAACAGGCTATTAATAAAGAATTCCAAATTATAGTTAAATTAAAATTGCCTTGAGATTTCAGCTTAAAACACTGTTAAACCAAGGGGAGAATATATACATTCTTTCTGAGAAATCATGCCAAGTTAGGCAGATCACAGAATCGAATCAATCTTGTTTATATGTAGTTCAAGGGGAGACAGGCTCCTGCTGTGTAGCCCAGGATAGCCTTTAACTTGCTATGTGGCCTAGGGCAGCCTCAAACTCTAGAGCCTCTTACAAGCTATGGTTATAGGTATGAGCTACTGTGTTCAACTAGAAAAACTATTTTGAGCTATGAAAATGAAATATTTCTCTGAACTGTCTAGGTAATTTCTATTTAATAAACACAGTGACTCACTCAGGCTTAGCCATCTCTGATAACATCTCACTTTATGAAATATGCTTTATTATCTATTTGAGTTATTTGATTTTTGATGCTACTTAGAGCCTTCATAAGTCTCTAATTACAGGGACAACCTCTTCTCTTAGTACAAGCAGTAAAACACTGGCCAGACACAAACAAGTTCTTGTCTTATCTCAGCCCTATTGCTTGCTACCTCGATGTGTAAAGGTGGCAAGTCACTTATCTCCTTGAGCCTCAGTTTTCCTAAGTTGCATCAATAGATAATGTTTAAGGTAGCTCATCCCTTATATCCTATGAGTAGAGTGGTATTTTGTCAACTAAACTCTTCAGTAATGGGCAGTTAAGATACAAAAGGCCCTCACAAAAAGTAGATGTAGCTTTGAAGTTTGAGATTCTAGCTTTGCAGGTGAAACACTGCCTTCCATGTGTAGGTAATTTGTAAGCATTCTGGGAAGATTTAAAATAAATTCTATTTTTATTTTTTAATATTTTATTTTTATTTTATGTGTGTGTTATGCATCCATGTGTGTAAGTGCACCCATGTCATGCATGTGTATGTGTTATGCATGCATGTGTGCAAGTGCACCCATGTCATGTGTGTGTTATGCATGCATGTGTGTAAGTGCACCCATGCCATGTGTGTGTTATGCATGCATGTGTGTAAGTGCACACATGTCATGCAGTGCCCTCAGAGCTCAGAAGAGGGGATCAGGTCCACTGGAACTAGAGTCACATATGGTTGTCATCCGCCATGTGGGTGCTGGGATTGGAACCTGGATCTTTTGCAAGAATAGTCAGTGCTCTTAACCACTGAGCCATTTCTCCAGCCCCCCAGATTAAAAATTTTTTGAGAACCACCTTTGTCCATAAAAACACTTAGAAGTGATAAGTCACTAACATTTGTCATAGTTCTACCACATTAGGAGGTTTTATGAACTGGGATATGAGAGGTGTTTCTTCACTTCCTGAGTTTTATTTTTCCAGGTTACGTGCTACTTCTGTGATGGTTAGATTCGTCACCAATACAACCAAAGAAAGCAAGCAAGACCTATTGGAAAGGTTGAGAAAACTGGAGTTTGATATCTCTGAAGATGAAATCTTCACTTCTCTGACTGCTGCCAGAAGTTTAGTAGAGCAGAAACAAGTCAGGCCCATGCTGCTGGTTGATGATAGAGCACTACCTGACTTTGTAGGTGAGAGAAACTTGGAAGAATTTTGAAATGAGTTCTTCATACCTAATGATACCTGCAGTCACTCGTAAGAGATTTTTTTATTCATATTTCTCTGGTGTTATTGAAAAAAATATTTATTTATTTATTTATTTATTTTGATATTTTTGAGATAGGATCTCCCTGTAGCCCCAACTGTCCTGGCTGGGATTTTAAAAAGCGTGTGGCCACCATGAAACCAATTATATATAGTTACTGTCTAATCATATATATATATATATATCTATATATATATATTTTAAAAAAAAAAAAAATTGTTTTTTTTGTCTTTTTTCGACAGGGTCTGTCTCCCTTTTAGTACCAGCTGTCCTGGAGCTCACTCTGTAGACCAGGCTGGCCTTGAACTCACAGAGATCCGCCTATCTCTGCCTCCTGAGTCCTGGGATTAAAGGCGTGTGCCACCATATTTTTTACAACTCTGTAGTACTGGGCTGGAGAGGTGGCTCAGCGGTTAAGAGCACTGACTGCTCTTGCAGAGAACCCAGGTTTGATTCCCAGCACCCGCATGGCGGCTAAGAACCATCTTAAGCCAGGTGTGGTGGCCCACACCTTTAATGGTGGCTGAGAACCATCTGTAACTCCAATTCCAGGAGAACTCCAGTTCCAGGGGAATCCGAGACCCTCTTCTTCTGACCTCCGCGGCATTGCATAACACAGGTGCACAGACCTGCGTGAAGACAGTATACTCATACACATACAAAAATAAATAAAATTTAAAAAAAAAAGAAAGAAAAAAGATAACAATCAAAGGCAACAGAGAGCTTTATTGGTCTCATGTGTTACTACAGGGTAACCCTGTTTCAAAAAGACAAAAAAAATATATAGTTTGAGAGCTATTTGGAGAATTTCAAGTGTAGACTAAGTATTGGATGATATTAGGGAATTATTAACATCTTGGTATATTTATGTGAAGGTCTGTTAGTTTAATTCTTTCAAAATTAAAGATAAATCCTAAAATATCAGAGTGAAATGGCATGATAGTCTGTGATTTACTCTAGAAAGACTTCCAAAAAATAGAAGGGTTGATTCAGAATGTTGCTGATTGAGAAAAGCTTCAGGATGAGTTCATCATGGCCCATAATACTAATCTTTCTGCTTCTGTGTGCTTGTGGATATTTCCATGACAAAAAAGAAAGGCTGTGGGCTAGCAAGATGGCGCAGTAGACAAAGGCACTTGCTGGCAAGAGTGAGGACCTGAGTCTGATACAAGGGACCCACTTGGTGGAAAGAGAGAAGTGACCCCACAAATTATTCTCTGCCCCCCACACATGCACCACACACACACACACACACACACACACACACACTAACTTAAACTATAAAACTAGGGGCCAGATAGGTGACTCAGCAGTTAAGAGCACTGGCTGATCTTGCAGAGGACCCAGATTTGGTTCCCAGCACCCACATAGTGGCTAACAACTGTCTATAATTCCAGTTCCAGGGAAGCTGATGTCCTCTTCTGGCCTCTGCACTCATACGCATAAAAGAAATCATAAATAAAATTAATGTAAATTTTAAAAAAAGACTATTTGTTTGCCTACAGAACTGCCAAGAAAAGCTGGAGTTAGTGTTCAGCCAGGAGCAGTGCGCATCAGCACCCACAGAACTGTCCCTGTGGAGGGCCCTGTATCTGGACCTGTGGCCCCCACAGGCACTGCTGCTAGAACCTGAAGGGGTCAGTAGCTCTGCTTTGGGGGAGGCACTCCCTGCTTCTTTCTGTTACAACTTTCCAGTTCAAAGCTGAGGGGAAGCGTCTTATTGCAGAGCTGTAGTCCTGCGCCAGCACACTCAGCTGCAAGGAAATCTCGAAGACGTTGTGTTCTTTGCCTCAGCTGTGAAGCGATAAGCTCTGCCCCGGCGTGCAATGTGACCTAGGGAGTTCTCTAATTACAACAATGTGAAACAGAAGCTGAGCAATCAAAAATTACAACAAATTCATTCTGTATTCAGCATAGTTGTTTCTAGGTGAGCTGAAGGACTGACTGCAGTTAAACAGTATTGAAATTCTAGCTCTTAAATCACACACAGTTAAGATTCTGGTTGTTTCTGTGAGCTAGAATTGGGACATACAAACAGAATCCCTGCTCAAGTCTAGAAGAAATATTTGTCCTTCAGTATAGGATTATACTTACAACATGTTTATAAACCTGAAAATACTCAGACTATATGGATTTTGAAGAGAATGGAAATATCTTTGCTGTAGTAATTGTAAAAAAAAATAAATAAATAAATAACACTAAAACATCCAGTTCTCATTACAGGCAAGTTTTTTTTTTTTTTTTTTTTTTTTTTTTTTTTTGAGCCATTCCACATACCAGAAATAAATAAACACTAAAAAAAAAAAAAAGAAGGCAGCTGGGTATGAGCCGGGGAGCAAGCCAGTGACAGCATTCCTCCATGGCCTGGGCTTCAGCTCCGCCTCCAGGTTCTGTCTTGCTGCTGGGCTCCTGAGTAGAGAATCTGTGACCCCAGGAGATGTAGACATGATATAACCCTTTCCTCCCCAAGTTGGTGTTGTCCACGGTGTTTTGCCACAATGAAGACAAACTAGAAGAAATTGGTACGCAAGACGAGTGGGGCTATGCTATACAGTAAACGCAGGACCTAACTACAGTGAAACTTTTGTTTAACTGGGAGCAATGATGCTGTGATCTGGGGCTGAAAAAAATCAGCTGTAAGTAACACAGAAGACTAGCATCCTGTAGTGAAATCTTCTGGCAAGAATTTCTTCAGGGTCAGCACACACATAAGCTGTGTCCAGAAGGGGCTGAGCCTCATCTCAGCCGGAAAGCAGGACTTGGAGTGTGTAGAGTCTCCTATCATGGTCTTCTGTTTGTGTTGAAATTTGAGGGTAACAGAGAGCAACCGTAGCTCTGGCACTGTAGTTTGAGGTCCAGCGAAGACCATTGGTGGAAAGTGCACCTGGTTCCAGTGAAGACCCCAGGATTGCAGGGGTTCATGGAGAGAAGCTGAGGCTTTGTACCGAGAGGTCAGATTATCTGAGACCTTATTGTTGAAGGTTGCTGCCTCAGTTTTCAGTGGTGCACTCCAGCTTTTGTGAGATGCCCAGGCCCATGGAGACCACCAAGAGCAGTGCAGGTGTGGGAATGGAGTCGGCCTGGGCCGCGCTTGAGATAGCTGTTTGTGCCACGGATGGCCCAGAGTGGGAGAAGGGGATCGCTGAAACCCTTTGGATGCCCAGAAAATGGTGAGTGAATCCCCAGGTGGTCAGCACTTGAGCTACTTGGCTGTACTTAGGTTTGTTTGAGTGTGCCTGGATTTCTTCCCTTTGAAATAAGGACAGTACTTTGTTGGATTTTACAAGCAGCCCCACAGTTAAGAGACTTTTAACGGATGTGAACTTTTAAGTGTGTTGGACTTTTAAGGACTGTGGGGGCTTTTTAGGTTGTACTGGCCTATTAGGTTGTGATTATGTTACATCAACTTTGGGGATAAGAACTGGAAAGGGGGTGGTTTACTAGTGAATGTGTTTTTGTGTGTAAGTGGACAAGGGTTGAGAGAGCCTCAGGTGGGGAATTTGGCTCCATTGGATTTGGCCTGTGGCACACATTGTGCTAATGATATTGTCTTATGTTTCGAGCAGTGTGGAAGGGGCCAGCCCACAATGAGTGGTTCACCCTGGCAGGTTTGTTGTGTTACCATTAAGAAGGCAGGCTGGGCATGAGCCAGGGAGCAGCAGTGAACAGCATTCCTCCATGGCCTGTGCTTCAGCTCCTGCCTCCGTGTCTCCTGTTCCTCTTGGGCTCCCTGAGTGATGAACTGTGACCCAAAATGTTAAGCCAAATAAACCCTTTCCTCCCAAGTTGGTGTCGGTAGAGTGGTTTTGTCACAGCACTGGAAGACAAAACTAGAACAGAAAAGAACCAGCTTTTCTCTGGCCTCCAATGTATTACTGTGGCATGTTTGCATGTCCTGCCAATGCATGCACAAAACACATACAATACTAAATGTATTAAAAAAATTAAAAAAACACAAAAACTGAGCTAGTTAATGTTATTTGATGTTGACCCTGAAATGACTTTAAAGATGTATATTTTCATGTACAATCTAGATAGTCAGAAATTAAAACACAAGATATTATGTGACAAAGTCTAAAGAAGGAATGAAAGGGGATGTATGATCCAATGAAATAAACAGCCAGCTTACCGGAATGCTTGGTTCAGAGTCTGATAATGGAAATGTTCTGGTGCCAGTCCTATGACCACAGCATTAGGGTCAGTTGTTGGTATTCCTGGCAATGGGAAAGGATGAGTTTAAAAATACAACTTAAAGCGGTCACACTGCACAACAAAATCAAGTAAGTGTACATTTTTACTACACCTTTAAGAGATTATAGTTTTTTTGTGCCCCAGTACACTTTTGGAAACTGTTAAACCTGCAGTGTAGAAAGTCTTTTTTTTTTTTTTTTTTTTACAGCTTTTTTTTTTTTTTGTTTTTGTTTGTTTTCATGCTTTTTTTTTTTTTTTTTTTTTTTTGGTCTTTCAAGACCGGGTGCTCCCTGTAGCCCCAGCTACCTGGAACTCCAACTTTGTGACCAGGATGGCCTTGAATGAACTCCACAAAGATCCGCCCTGCCTCTGCCTCCCGAGTGCTAGGATTAAAGGCGTGCGCCCACCACACCCGGCCATTCATGCATATTCTATTTAAAATTAAACGTGTGTTTAAGGCCTTGATATCATAATGGGACTTCAGATATGACAAATAAGCACGACAACTTTCACAGGTTTAAGTCTAATTAAAAGTTCTGTGGATTAGCCATGCAGTCATCATCACATTCAAATACTGGAGTTCTAAATTCCTTCTTATTAGCTGTCATAAGTATTAATCTGTTAAAGCATGTTGGAGGAAGAAATTAAAATACTTGCCTGGTCAGCCGGGACATGGTGGCACAGCCTTTAATCCTAGCACTTGGGATGGCAGAAGGCAGGTGGATCTTTTGTGCGTTCAAGGCAGCCTGGTCTACCTATCCGGTTCCAGACAGCAAGCTGGGGCTGGCAGGGAGACCCTTGTCTCGAAGAAACAGACCAAAAAAAAAAACAAAACTTTTTTTTTTTTTTTTTTTTTTTTTTTTTTTTGTTATTTTTTTTTTTTACAATTACTACAGCAAAGATATTTCCATTCTCTTCAAAATCCATATAGTCTGAGTATTTTCAGGTTTATAAACATGTTGTAAGTATAATCCTATACTGAAGGACAAATATTTCTTCTAGACTTGAGCAGGGATTCTGTTTGTATGTCCCAATTCTAGCTCACAGAAACAACCAGAATCTTAACTGTGTGTGATTTAAGAGCTAGAATTTCAATACTGTTTAACTGCAGTCAGTCCTTCAGCTCACCTAGAAACAACTATGCTGAATACAGAATGAATTTGTTGTAATTTTTGATTGCTCAGCTTCTGTTTCACATTGTTGTAATTAGAGAACTCCCTAGGTCACATTGCACGCCGGGGCAGAGCTTATCGCTTCACAGCTGAGGCAAAGAACACAACGTCTTCGAGATTTCCTTGCAGCTGAGTGTGCTGGCGCAGGACTACAGCTCTGCAATAAGACGCTTCCCCTCAGCTTTGAACTGGAAAGTTGTAACAGAAAGAAGCAGGGAGTGCCTCCCCCAAAGCAGAGCTACTGACCCCTTCAGGTTCTAGCAGCAGTGCCTGTGGGGGCCACAGGTCCAGATACAGGGCCCTCCACAGGGACAGTTCTGTGGGTGCTGATGCGCACTGCTCCTGGCTGAACACTAACTCCAGCTTTTCTTGGCAGTTCTGTAGGCAAACAAATAGTCTTTTTTTAAAATTTTACAGTAATTTTTATTTATGATTTCTTTTTATGCGTATGAGGCAGAGGCCAGAAGAGGACAATCGATTCCCTGGGACTGGAATTATTGACAGTGTTAGCCACTTGTGGGTGTGGGAACCAAATCTGGGTCCTCTGCAAGATCAAGCCAGTGCTCTTAACTGCTGCGTCACCTATCTGGCCCCTAGTTTTATGTTTAAGTAGTGTGTGTGTGTTGTGTGTGTGTGTGTGGTGTGGGTGCTATGTGTGGGGGGCAGAGACTCCTTGTGGTGTCTGTTCTCTCTTTCCACCAAGTGGGTCCCTTGATCAGACTCAGGTCATCACTTCTTGCCAGCAAGTGGCCTTTGTCTACTGCGCCATCTTGCTAGCCCACAGCCTTTCTTTTTTGTCATGGAAATATCCACAAGCACACAGAAGCAGAAAGATTAGTATTATGGGCCATGATGAACTCATCCTGAAGCTTTTCTCAATCAGCAACATTCTGAATCAACCCTTCTATTTTTTGGAAGTCTTTCTAGAGGTTAAATCACCGGACTATCATGCCCTTTTCCCTCTGATCTTTCATGATTTATCTTTCATTTGAAAGAATTACAACTAACAGACCTTCACATAAATATACCAAGATGTTAATAATTCCCTAATATCATCCAATACTTAGTCTACACTTGAAATTCTCCAAATAGCTCTCAAAAAACTATATATTTTTTGTCTGTTGAAAACAGGGTTACCCTGTCGTTGTTGTAGAGTAACACCTGAGACCAATTAAAGCTCCTGTTGCTTTGATTGTTATCTTTTTTTTTATTTTTTTTTTTTTAAATTATTTCTTTTTGTATGTGTATGGTATTACTGTCTTCACGCAGGTCTGTGCACCTTTTGTTATGCAATGCCGCGGATGTCAGAAGAAGAGGGTCTCGGATTTTCCCTGGAACTGGAACAAAGTTCTCCTGGAATGTGTACAGATGGTTCTCAGGCCACATTGAAGGTGTGGTCCACCACACCTGGTTAAAGATGGTTTCTTAGCCCGCCATGCGGGTGCTGGAATCAAAACCTGGTTCTCTGCAAAGCGCCGTCCATTGTTCTTAACGGCTGAGCCACCTCTCCAGCCCAGTACTACAGAGTTCTGTAAAAAATATGGGCACACGCCTCTTAATCCCCAAGACTTCCAGGAGGCAGAGCAGGATAGGGCGGCTCTCTGTGGGTTCAAGCCAGCCGGTCTACAGCGTTGAGCTCCAGGACAAGCTGGTACTAAAAGGGAGACAGACCCTGTCGCAAAAAGAAAAAAAAAACGGAGGAAAACCTAAATATCGAGAGATCGAAGGAGAGATATAGATAGAAGGAGGAGAGAGACGACATATATTTGTGTGGTTCAGGGGGGCACCCACGCTTTTAAGCCCAGCCAGGACAGGTGGGGCGACAGGGGGAGGATCCTATCTCAAAATAGCAAACTAAGACATCAAATAAATAAATATTTTTCAATAACACCAGAGAACTATGAATAAAAAAATCTTCTTAGCGTGACTGCAGGTATCCTTAGTAGAAGACTCATTCAAAATTCTCTCAAGTTTTCTCTCACTGCAAAAAGTCAGGGTCGTGCTCTCTATCAACCAGCAGCATGGGCCCTGACTGTTTCTGCTCTACTAAAAACTTCTGGGCAGCGTCAGGAGAAGTGAAGATTTCATCTGCAGAGATATCAAAAAGCCAGTGTGCGCAAACCGGTCCAAGAGGTTCTTGCGGCGTGTGGCTTTGGTGGAAGGGTGACGCATGCTAAACCAGCACCGAAAGTAGCACGTAACCTGGAAAAATAAAACTCAGGAAGTGAAGAAGAAACACCTCTCATATCCCAGTTCATAAAACCTCCTAATGTGGTAGAACTATGACAAATGTTAGTGACTTATCACTTCTAAGTGTTTTTATGGACAAAGGTGGTTCTCAAAAAATTTTTAATCTGGGGGGGCTGTGGAGACAAATTGCTCAGTGGTTAAGAGCACTGGACTCTCTTCTTGCAAAATGCCCAGGTTCCCATCCCAGCACCCACCTTGCGGATGACAACCATAATATGTGCCTCTAGTTCCAGTGGAACTGATTCCCCTCTTCTGAGCTCTGAGGGCACTGCCTGAAACATGTGTGGCACTTACACACATTGGCATAACACACACATGGCATGGGTTTGCACTACACACATGCATCATACCACACACATGCCATGGTGCACGTGCCACCAATGCATGGCATAACACCCTACACAGCATGACATGGGTGCACTTACACACATGGATGTCAGACACACCACACATAAAATAAAAATAAATATTACAAAATAAAAATAGAACTTTATTTTAAATCTTCCAGAATGCTTACCAAATTTTTAAAACCTACACATGGAAGGCAGTGTTTCACCTGCAAAGCTAGAATCTCAAACTTCAAAGCTACATCTACTTTTTGTGAGGGCCTTTTGTATCTTAACTGCCCATTACTGAAGAGTTTAGTTGACAAAATACCACTCTACTCATAGGATATAAGGGATGAGCTACCTTAAAGATTATCTATTGATGCAACTTAGGAAAACTGAGGCTCAAGGAGATAAGTGACTTGCCACCTTTACACATCGAGGTAGCAAGCAATAGGGCTGAGATAAGACAAGAACTTGTTTGTGTCTGGCCAGTGTTTTACTGCTTGTACTAAGAGAAGAGGTTGTCCCTGTAATTAGAGACTTATGAAGGCTCTAAGTAGCATCAAAAATCAAATAACTCAAAAAAGATACTAAAGATCTTTCATAAAGTGAGCTGTTATCAGAGATGGGCTAAGCCTGCGTTAGTCATGTGTTTATATAACTAGACATACTAGGACGTTCAGAGACATATTTCCCTTTTCATAGCTCCAACTCTTTTTCTCGTGACACCGTTAGCTCCTCTCAACTAGGCTGCTAAGCGGTTCTCTAGAGTTTGAGGCTGCCCTAGGCCACATAGCAAGTTTCACGGCTCTTCTGGGCCCACACGCAGGAGCCTGTTCCCCTTTGCCCTCCCTATAACCCAAGCTTGATTCGATTCGTGATTGCCTACCTTGGCCTGATTCCAGAACGAATTCTCTCTATTCTCCCTTGGTTTAACATGTGTTTTTTAGCTGAAATCTCCCCGGCCCTTTTAATTTTCCCTCTCCTTTGGCCTTTTATTAAAGCCTTTGCACTTTCTCTTGTATCTGCCCCAAAGGCCCTAAAAGCACTTCCCCCGTCTCAAGCCAGACTGCCGGCTTTTTAAGCTATTTCTCCCCCAAAGTTGTCATTCCACATACAGAAATAAATAACACTAAAAAAAAAAAAAAGAAGGCAGGCTGGGTATGAGCCCGGGGAGCAAGCCAGTGACAGCATCCTCCATGGCCTGTGCTCTAGCTCCGCCTCCAGGTTCTGCTGCCTGGGCTCCTGAGTGAGAATGTGACCCAGGAGATGTAAGATGACAAACCCTTTCCTCCCCAAGTTGGTGTTGTCAGGTGTTTTGTCCAGCAATAAGACAAACTAGACAGAAATTGGTCCAGAGAGTGGGGTTTGCTATAGTAACAGAGACCGAACTGAAGTGAAACTTTTGTTTTACTGGGAAATGATGCTGTTTAGCTGGGGCTGAAAAATCAGCTGTAAGTAACAGAGACTAGCATCCTGTAGTGAAATCTTCTGGAAGAATTTCTTCAGGGTCAGCACACACAAAGCTGTGATCCAGAAGGGGCCTGAGCCTCCATCTCAGCCGGAAAAGCGGACTTGGTAGTGTGTAAGAGTCTCCTATATGGTTCTTCGTGTGTGAAATTTGAGGGGTACAGAGAGCAGCCGAGGCTGGCACTGTGAGGAGGTCAGGAAAGACCATTGGTGGAAGAGTGCACCTCGGTTCCAGTGAAGACCCCAGGATTGCAGGGGTCATGGAGAGAAGCTGAGGCTTTGCACCAGGAGAGGTCAGAATGAGACCATTGGTGTAAGGTACTGCCTCAGTTTTCAGTGGTGCCCCAGCTTTTGGAGATGCCAGGCCATGGGACGACCACCAAGAGCAGTGGCAGGTGTGGAATGGAGTCGGCCTGGGCCTCGCGAGATAGCTGTGTGTGCCACGGATGGCAGAGTGGAGAAGGGGATGCCTGAAACCCTTTGGACCCAGAAAATGGTGAGTGAATCCCAGGTGTCAGCCTTGAGCTACTTTCGCTGGACTTAGGTTTTGTTTGAGTGTGCCTGATTCTTCCCTTTGAAATAAGACAGTACTTGTTGGATTTTACAGCAGCCCCCAGTTAAGAGACTTTTAACGATGTGAACTTTTAAGTGTTTGGACCTTTTAAGGACTGTGGGGCTTTTAAGGTTGTACTGGCTTAGGTTGTGATTTGTTAACATCAACTTTGGGGATAAGAACTGGAAAGGTGGTGGTTTATAGTGATGTGTTTTGTGTGTAAGTGACAAGGGTTGAGAGAGCCTCAGTGGGGAATTGGCTCCATTGGATTGGCCTGTGGCCACACATGTGCGTATTATTGTCTTGATGTTTGAGCAGTGTGGAAGGGGCCAGCCCACAATGAGTGGTTCCACCCTGGCAGGTTGTTGTGTTCATATAAGAAGGCAGGCTGGGCATGAGCCAGGGGAGCAAGCCAGTGAACAGCATTCCTCCATGGCCTGGCTTCAGCTCTGCCTCCCGGTTCCTGTCCCTTTGGGCTCCCTGAGTGATGAACTGTGACCCAAGAGATGTAAGCCAATAAACCCTTTCCTCCCAAGTTGGTGTCGGGAGAGTGTTTTGTCACAGCATGGAAGACAAACTAGAACAGGAAAGAACCAGCTTTCTCTGGCCTCCACATGTATACTGTGGCATGTTTGCATGTGCATGCATGCACAAACACATACAAATACATAAATGTAATAAAAAAATTAAAAAACACAAAAACTGAGATATTTAATGTTATTTGATGTTGACCCTGAAATGACTTTAAAGATGTATATTTTCATGTACAATCTAGATAGTCAGAAATTAAAACACAAGCTATTATGTGACAAGTCTAAAGACGGAATGAAAGGGGATGTATGCTCCAATGAAATAAACAGCAGCTTACCGGAATGCTTGGTTCAGCGAGCTGATAATGGAAATGTTCTGTGCCCAGTTCCTATGACCACAGCCTTAGGGTCAGTTGTTGGTATCCTGGCAATGGGAAAGGTGAGTTTAAAAATACAACTTTAAAGCGGGTCACACTGCACAACAAATCAAGTAATGTTACATTTTTACTACACCTTTAAGAGTTATATTTTGCCCCAGTTACACTTTTGGAACTGTAAACCTGCAGTGTAGAAGTCTTTTTTTTTTTTACAGCTTTACCTATCCTTTATCTTTTGTGTTGTTTTCATGCTTTTTTTTTTTTTTTTTTTTTTGGTCTTTTCAAGACGGGTGCTCCCTGTTCGCCCCAGTATCACTGGAACTCACTTGTGACCAGGCATGGCCTTAATGAACTCACAAAGATCCGCCCTGCCTCTGCCTCCCGAGTGCTAGGATAAAGGCGTGCGCCACCACACCCCGGCCATTCATGCATATTCTATTTAAAATTAAACGTGTGTTTAAGGCCTTGATATCATAATGGGACTTCAGATATGACAAATAAGCACGACAACTTTCACAGGTTTAAGTCTAATTAAAAGTTCTGTGGATTAGCCATGCAGTCATCATCACATTCAAATACTGGAGTTCTAAATTCCTTCTTATTAGCTGTCATAAGTATTAATCTGTTAAAGCATGTTGGAGGAAGAAATTAAAATACTTGCCTGGTCAGCTGGACATGGTGGCACACGCCTTTCATCCTAGCACTTGGGATGGCAGAAGGCAGGTGGATCTTTGTGCAGTTCAAGGCAGCCTGGTCTACCTATCGAGTTCCAGAGCAGTGGGGCTGGCAGGGAGACCCTGTCTCGAAAAACAGACCAAAAAAAAAAAACAAAACTTCTTTTTTTTTTTTTGTGCCCGTGTCTGTTATTTTTGTTATTTTTTTTTTTTACAATTACTACAGCAAAGATATTTCCATTCTCTTCAAAATCCATATAGTCTGAGTATTTTCAGGTTTATAAACATGTTGTAAGTATAATCCTATACTGAAGGACAAATATTTCTTCTAGACTTGAGCAGGGATTCTGTTTGTATGTCCCAATTCTAGCTCACAGAAACAACCAGAATCTTAACTGTGTGTGATTTAAGAGCTAGAATTTCAATACTGTTTAACTGCAGTCAGTCCTTCAGCTCACCTAGAAACAACTATGCTGAATACAGAATGAATTTGTTGTAATTTTTGATTGCTCAGCTTCTGTTTCACATTGTTGTAATTAGAGAACTCCCTAGGTCACATTGCACGCCGGGGCAGAGCTTATCGCTTCACAGCTGAGGCAAAGAACACAACGTCTTCGAGATTTCCTTGCAGCTGAGTGTGCTGGCGCAGGACTACAGCTCTGCAATAAGACGCTTCCCCTCAGCTTTGAACTGGAAAGTTGTAACAGAAAGAAGCAGGGAGTGCCTCCCCCAAAGCAGAGCTACTGACCCCTTCAGGTTCTAGCAGCAGTGCCTGTGGGGGCCACAGGTCCAGATACAGGGCCCTCCACAGGGACAGTTCTGTGGGTGCTGATGCGCACTGCTCCTGGCTGAACACTAACTCCAGCTTTTCTTGGCAGTTCTGTAGGCAAACAAATAGTCTTTTTTTAAACTTTACATGTAATTTTTATATGATTTCTTTTATGCTATGAGGCAGAGGCCAGAAGAGGACAACATTCCCTGGAACTGCGAATTTTAGGACAGTGTTCGCCACTTGTGGGTGTGGGAACCAAATCTGGGTTCCTCTGCAAGATCAGCCAGTGCTCTTAACTGCTGCGTCACCTATCTGGCCCCTAGTTTTATAGTTTAAGTTAGGTGTGTGTGTTGTTGTGTGTGTGTGTGTGGTGTTGGGTGCCATGTGTGGGGGGCAGCAGAGAATATCCTTGTGGGGTCACTGTTCTCTCTTTCCACCAAGTGGGTCCCTTGATCAGACTCAGGTCCTCACTCTTGCCAGCAAGTGGCCTTTGTCTACTGCGCCATCTTGCTAGCCCACAGCCTTTCTTTTTTGTCATGGAAATATCCACAAGCACACAGAAGCAGAAAGATTAGTATTATGGGCCATGATGAACTCATCCTGAAGCTTTTCTCAATCAGCAACATTCTGAATCAACCCTTCTATTTTTTGGAAGTCTTTCTAGAGGTAAATCACACGGACTATCATGCCCTTTTCCCTCTGAATCTTTAGGATTTATCTTTACATTTGAAAAAGAATTACAACTAACAGACCTTCACATAAATATACCAAGATGTTAATAATTCCCTAATATCATCCAATACTTAGTCTACACTTGAAATTCTCCAAATAGCTCTCAAAACTATATATTTTTTGTCTTTTTGAAACAGGTGTTACCCCGGTTGTAAGTAACACTGAGACCAATAAAGCTCCTGTTGCCTTTGATTGTTATCTTTTTTTTTTTCTTTTTTTTTTTAAATTTTTTTTTTTGTATGTGTATGGTTTACTGTCTTCACGCAGGTCTGTGCACCTGTTGTTATGCAATGCCGCGGCGGTCAGAAGGCAGAGACGAGGGTCTCGGATTTTCCCTGGAACTGGAAAAGTTCTCCTGGAATAGTGTACAGTGGTTCTCAGGCCACCATTAAGGTGTGGCACCACACCCTGCTAAGATGGTTTCTTAGCCGCGCCATGCGGGTTGCTGGGAATAAAACCTGGTTCCTCTGCAAAGCACCGTCCAGTTGCTCTTAAACGGCTGAGCACCTTCCAGCCCAGTACTACAGAGTCTGTAAAAAATATGGGGCACACGCCTCTTAAATCCAAGACTAGAGGCAGAGCAGGATTAGGCGGTCCTGTGGTTCAAGCCAGCCGGTCTACAGCGTTGAAGCTCCAGGACAGCTGGTACTAAAAGGGAGAACGACCCTGTCCAAAAAGACAAAAAAAAGGAGAAAACATCTAAATATCGAGATCTGATAGAGATGATATATATATTATAACGATGAGATACATATCATATATTTTTTTCAGTGGGGGTGGCACCACGCTTTTAAGCCCGCCAGACAGTTGGGGCCCAGGGGAGGATCCATCTCAACCAATAAAACTAACTCCCGCATCAATACATAAATATTTTTCAATAAACCAGCGAAATGACACTATGAATAAAAAAATCTCTTACGCGTGACTGCAGGTATCACTTAGGTAGAAGAACTCATTTCAAAATTCTCTCAAGTTTCTCTCACCTGCAAAAGTCAGGGTCGTGCTCTTCATCAACCAGCAGCATGGGCCTGACTTGTTTCTGCTCTACTAAACTTCTGGGCAGCGTCAGAGAAGTGAAGATTTCATCTCAGAGATATCAAAACCAGTTTGCGCAACCTGGTCCAAGAGGTCTTGCTGGCGTTCTTTGGTTGATTTGGGTGACGGAATGCTAAACCACACCGAAAGTAGCCGTAACCTGGAAAAATAAAAACTCGGAAGTGAGACAGAAACACTCTCATATCCCAGTTCATAAAACCTCCTAATGGTGGTATGACAACTATACAAATTGTTAGTGACTTATCACTTCTAAGTGTTTTTATGGACAAATGTGGTTCTCAAAAAATTTTTTAATTGGGGGGGCTGTGGAGAAAATTGCTCAGTGGTTAAGAGCACTGATATTTCTTCTTGCAAAAATGCCCAGGTTCCATCCCAGCACCCACCTGCGGATTGACAACCTAATATGTGCTCTAGTTCCAGTGGACCGCCCTCGTGATCCCTCCTCCTCTTCTGAGCTCTGAGGGCACTGCCATGAACATGTGTGCACTTACACACATTGGCATAACACACACATGGCCATGGGTTGCACTACACACATGCATCCATAACACACACATGCCATGGTGCACTGCACACCATGCATGCATAACACACCTACACAGCATGACATGGGTGCAACTTACACACATGGATGGTCAACACACCACCTAACATAAAAATAAAATATTAAAAATAAAAATAGAACTTTATTTTAAATCTTCCAGAATGCTTACCAAATTTACCTACCTGGAAGGCAGTGTTTCACCTGCAAAGCTAGAATCTCAAACTTCAAAGCTACATCTACTTTTTGTGAGGGCCTTTTGTATCTTAACTGCCCATTACTGAAGAGTTTAGTTGACAAAATACCACTCTACTCATAGGATATAAGGGATGAGCTACCTTAAACGATTATCTATTGATGCAACTTAGGAAAACTGAGGCTCAAGGAGATAAGTGACTTGCCACCTTTACACATCGAGGTAGCAAGCAATAGGGCTGAGATAAGACAAGAACTTGTTTGTGTCTGGCCAGTGTTTTACTGCTTGTACTAAGAGAAGAGGTTGTCCCTGTAATTAGAGACTTATGAAGGCTCTACAGTAGCATCAACAAAAATCAAAAAAAAAAAAAACATCACAACCCAAGATACTAAAGCATCTTTCATAAAGTGAGATGTTATCAGAGATGGCTAAGCCTGCGTGAGTCACTGTGTTTATATAATAGACATACCTAGACGTTCAGAGAAATATTTCTTTTCATAGCTCACAATTCGTTTTTCTGTTGGAACACCGTTAGCCATCCTACTAACATACGCTGTAGAGGTCTCTAGCGTTTGAGGCTGCCCTAGGCCACATAGCAAGTTTCACGGCTCTTCGCTCCACACGCAGGAGCCTGTCTCCCCTTGAACTCTATAAACCAAGCTTGATTCGATTCTGTGATCTGCCTAACTTGGCTGATTCTCAGAAACGAATTACTATATTCTCCCTTGGTTTAACATGTGTTTTATAGCTGAAATCTCCCCGGCACCTTTTAATTTTCCCTACTATTTGGAACCTTTATTAATAGCCTGTTGCACTGTATCTCTTGTATCTGCCCCCAAAGGCCCTAAAAGCACTTCCCCCGTCTCAAGCCAGACTGCCGGCTTTTTAAGCTATTTCTCCCCCAAAGTTGTNAATGTACTGTCTGCATGCAAGTTTGTGCACCCGTGTTGTGCAATGCCACGGAGGTCAGAAGAGGGTGTCGGATTCCCCTGGAATTGGAGTTCTCCTGGAATTGGAGTTTCAGACAGTTCTCGGCCGCCATGTGGGTGCTGGGGATTGAACCCAGGTCCTCTGTAAGAACGGTCGGCGCTCTTAACTGCTAGGCCATCTCTCCAGCCTCCAGCCTGCCTTCTTATAACCGTACACAACCGCCTGCCCAGGGTGGAACCACTCATTGTGGGCTGGGCCCTTCCACACTGCTCAACCATCAAGACAATACTCCACAGATGTGACCACAGGCCAATCCAATGGAGCCAATTCCCCAATTGAGGCTCCCTCAACCCAGGTGTGTCAAGTTGACACTAAAGCTATCCAGCACATTTCCTTCCACCATGAAGGTCCTAGGTGGTTGAACTCTGATCATCAGGCTTAGAGTCATCTTGTCAGCCCTTGTTTTGTTTTTGTAATGATCAGGATGTTAATATATGATGATCTTTTTTTTATCTCGTTCATAGAATCAGTTTTCTACAACAGAAATTTATAATAAAACTACAACTGTAGTCAGGCGTGGTGGTGCATGCCTTTAATCCCAGCACTTGGGAGGCAGAGGCAAGCAGATCTCTGTGAGTTCAAGGCCAGCCTGGTCTACATAGTGAGTTCCAGGCCAGCTGGGGATACAGGGGGACCCTGTCTCAAAAAGACCAAAAAAAAAAAAAAACTGTGAAGGGGGTAGTTCTTTATTGTTTATTACTGCTGCTCTCATTTTCCACTGACAGTGCTAATTTCTGAAAGAAAGCATCATCCAGTTAACAATAAATGTGATTTTCTGTCCACTGAGAAACCAGGCTGTGGAAAGGGTTGCACCTTTGACCACACTTTGAGAACAACTCACAGTGAGCGATGATGAAGGGCTGGACTGGAATAGTGATGGTAGATGTGAAGACGAAGATTCCAGCAGTGTCCACATGACTTGCTACATCACTAGATTTGGGGCTAAAGAAGAGGGAGTCAGAAGAATGTTTGGATTTCTGGCCTCTGCAAGTACAAGAGAGCACTGATGGGCCATAGGTAGAGAGGAGTGGTTCGGACTTTGACCTGTGAGACAGCCAATTAGAGACACTCCAGTGGCTTTGGTGGACACAGCACACAGATGCTGTACGGCCGTCTGTGTGTACATCTCACCTGGGTGCACTTGGAGCCACTCCTGAAGGGCAGACCATGTACCCACTCTCTTACTTCCCCCTAAATAAGTTGGACAGAATTTACCTGCAAATCTGATCTGGAGCGAGATTGTGAGTTTTTCCTTAAATTTTTCATTTTCTTATCTTTCCTTTTATTTCTTTTTTATTCTATTTTATTATAAGCAGTGTAATTTGCCTTTGCAAATGTTAGCAAAAGATATATTTAATTAATTTTAAAAAATCAGTGGTCTGATAGAAGACCAAGGATATAATTCAGCTAGTGGAGTGCTTCCTAGCATGTGGGACGTTCCTGGGTTCAAGCCTCAGCACCACATGAGCAGGTACGGTAGTGCACATCTGTAATCCCAGCACTTAGGAGGTGGAATGGGAAGAATCAGTTCAGAGTTATCCTCAGCTACATAGAGAGTTCAGGGTCACCCTGAAATACCTGAGACTCTATTCTCAAAACAACAAACAACAACAAAAATAAAAATAAATCATTACACCAGGCGTGGTGGCGCACACCTTTAATCCTAGCACTTGGGAGGCAGAGGCAGGCAGATCTTTGTGAGTTCAAGGCCAGCATGGTCTACAGAGTGAGTTCCAGGACAGCCGGGGCTACAGGGAGACCATGTCTCGAAAAGACCAAAAAAAAAAAAAATCATTACTTGATAGATGTTTAGGTTATTTTGGTTTCTTTGTTCTGTTTTTGTTTTTGTTTTTGTTTTTGAGACAGGGTCTCCCTGTAGTTCCAACTAGCCTAGAATGTGCTGTCTAAACCAGGCTGGCCTCCATCTCATAGAGATCCACCTGCCTCTGCCTCCTGAGAGCTAAGATTAAGATGTGCCGCACCACACCCAGCAGAGGTTTAGTATTTACCTGCAAGACTGCTATTTTCATTTTTCCTTCCAGGACAAGAGTCTACATTTCTTGATGTATATGCCCTAAAATCAGAAACATTGGAACTTTTAATTAAACACAGTACCAGATTCACACATTTTGCCTCATTGTTTGCTGTCATCTTTGAATAATGGCTGTTCTCCTATAAAATCTGTATGGGCAGAAATAGCACTTTGAGGATAGGCACTTTTTCCTTGTGTGCATGGTCATTTGAGTCTTTGGTTAATGGAAACCACCACTACTTAATGCACTATCATTTGCTACTCTCTGCTAGTCACTGTGATATCCAAGCCTTTATTTAAAATCCATTTACTTTAGTTATTGCCTAGACAGCCATTTCTATGCCAGATTGCTTGAAAATGTACTTCACAGTATACAGTATTAAAATGTCTTAGGCTTTACCTACTTTAATTGTCCTGCTTTACTTGTTTGTGTGCCCCCCTTATGTAATACATTCAACTGTATCAAAGTCAGTGGTTATCTGAAATAGAAAACCTGCATTATTTCTTAACTCCTGTTACCTTTTATGCATTCCTCTGGCCACAAGACTCGAGTAGAAGCTATTGATTGATTTTAGCTGGTTATTTGGGAAGGACATATTCAATAGGAAGTTGGAAGGTCTCTGTCTTAAATGAATTCTAGACTCAGGGTAATAAAAATATATGTTGACATAATACTGACTTTGTAATTGCTCAGATGCTATCTAATTAGTATACTTTCCTAACCATATTGATTTTCCAAACAACACATTTTAAAGCATTACAGTGTACTTATAGGTCAATTCTAATTTCACAAATGCACTTAACAGCTGGATGGAGAGTTAACAGGGATTTTAGGTCTCACCTTTGTTTGCATATTGATGTTTCCACAGAGACTATGCCTTCCAACCAGTGACTGCAGCTGTTTGGATTGTATATGGCAAATATAGGCATTGCAAATGAACCACCGATTAAATTACTATTCAGGTTGATAATGAGAATAAACGCTGGTTGTTAAAGCCCACTGCATAGCTGCCTTCACAGACATTATGCATTGAGACAGATGTATCAGATTTCATATTATTCTGCCTCATACCTATTGTGTTCTTAATGAGCTGGCCTCTCTAAAGTGCATGATACGCACATACATACATCTTACTTGCTCGAATGAAACTGAGAATGAGTTTAAGAATTGATTTGGGGAAAGGATGGTAAGCCAGTTATTTAAAAAATGGATATGATTTGGGTTTTGTATAGAACATTCAAATCCTAAGAGGGATTAATAACTTTCCCTCCCTTTATTTAATGCTCAATACACAAAGAATAATGAATGTTCCTGTACCTATCAACTATTTTAAGAAATACAAATTGGCCCCACAAGATAGCTTATCAGGTAAAGGTGCTTGCTTTCAAACCTGATGATCTGAGTTCAGTCCCCAGGACCCACATAGAGGATGGAAGGAGAGAACCGACTCCTGTGAGTTGGCCTCTGACCTCCACATGTATACCATCACACACACATACACAATAAATTAAAAAATTATCAATACTTTTTTTTGGGGGGGGTCTTTTTGAGACAGGGTCTCCCTTTAGTCCCAGCTGGCCTGGAGCTCACTATGTAGACCAGGCTGGCCTTGAACTCACAGAGATCCACCTGCCTCTGCCTCCCAAGAGCTAGGATTAAGGCATGTGCCACTATGCCTGGCTTAGAAAAGTCTTTCTTAAATCTTAAGATCTTAACCAGAAACCCAAAGTTTGAGTATTTAAATATGATGATCACTCTTAGGAAGAAGTCATCATAGGCAAATAGATTGCGTAATAATCTAACCTGAAAAAAAATCTAACCTGAACTTAGTATTAATAAAACTAAAAAAATACCAGTCATGAAAATACTGGGTCTTCATTGTGGAAAATTATAAGTGCACAAAGAAAGAGTAAACTAAAAATTATCTACTGCCACCTTAGTTTTTTAGCACATAGCTAACTTATTTGTGTACATACTTGCTTAGACAAGATAAAATGAAGATAAAAGCCCTGTATAGAGTATGTGGACATTTGGCTTTTACAAACCCAGTAATAGATTCTGCATGTTTTCTGTATTAAAATTATTCTAAAACATGTTTAAGCCTGCACTATGTTCTACTTTAAGAAACAGTACATGGTACACACCTTTAATGCCAGCTCTCAAGAGGCAGAGGCAGGAGGATCTCTGTGGGTTTGAGGCCAACCTGGTCTATGTAGTTAGTGCTGGGTGGTCTATGTAGTTAGGCCAGCCTGGTCTACATAGCGAGCTCCAGGCCAGCTGGGACTAAAGGGAGACCCTGTCTCAAAAAGACCCCCCCCAAAAAAAAGTATTGATAATTTTTAAATTTATTGTGTATGTGTGTGTGATGGTATACATGTGGAGGTCAGAGGCCAACTCACAGCACTAACTACATATGGGTGCTGGGAACTGAACTCCAGTTCTCTGCAAGAGCAGCCAGTGCTCTTACCCCTGAGCCATCTCTCTAGCCCCTTTATTTCTAAATTCTTTATCACCATACCAGATGTAAGGTTGCTGGATACAAGATTAATGCACAAAACCCAATGGCATTTCTATGTATTAGCAACATCAAACAGAAATAAAATTTAAATCTAGGTGTGGTTGCACTCTCCTTTAATTCTAGCACTCTGGAGGCAGAGGCAGGCAGATCTCTGTGAGTTCAAGGCCAGCCTGGTCTACAGAGGGAGTTCCAGGACAGCCAGAGCTACAGGGAAACCCTGTCTCAAAAAGAGTTCCCCCGGGGCTGGAGAGCTAGCCTAGCGGTTAAGAGCACCGACTGCTCTTGCAGAGGACCCGGGTTCAATCCCCAGCACCCACATGGCGGCTAAGAACCGTCTATAACTCCAGTTCCAGGGGAATCCGAGACCCTCTTCTGACCTCCGTGGCATTGCACGACATGGATGCACAGACCTACATGCAGACAGTACATTCATACACATACAAAAATAAATAAAATAAAAAATAAAAAACAAAAAGAACTCCCCCCTAAAAAAAAAAAAGAAAAAGAAAATTTAAGTATCATTACAATAACATCAAACATTATGAAATACAAGGATTAATGTAACAAGCTAAAGGAGTCTCATTAGCAGAGTAGGAAGTGCCTCAGTCTATCATAATAGAACAAACTATTATTATAGTATATAATATACTATTATAACGGGCATACTCTAAAAACCACAAAACATTGATGAAAGAAGCTTTAAAAACTGTAAGTAAATAAGAATATATTTAATTGCTATAGACTAGAAGATATGCAACTCCTACTCAAATCCACTTACTAATTCTAATGACTTATTTATTGTACTATTTTGGTTTGCATTTTCTACATGGATAATTGTTTCTGGCGACAAGAATTGACAATTTATTTCCTAATCTGTTTCTACTTCTTTTATCTTGCTTTATTGTGCTGCTGGGGACCTTGTGTTCAGTACGAGACAAAAGAGGTGATTGTAGATAGCATCATCTGATTTCTCAATTCGAGAATAGAGCTTCAGTATTTTCACCACTGTGAATATCTTGCTAGATCACTAGACTGGGTCCATGTATTTGTGTTTGACTTCTAATTCTTCCCAGAAATAGGCTGTCATAGATAATCTGTTTTAATTTTTTATTTCATCATTCTCTATCTTATGTTTTTTAGAAGATTTGTATTTCATGTGGAAATTGAGACCTCATCGTTTCAGTAATTAATCAGAGAATTACTGTGTTAATATGATATTGGAGGTATTCTGAGAGGGTCCCAAGTAATTAAATACTAATGGAGTTTTCCCTTTTCGTGACACTATTGGTGTTTTTTTTTTTTTTTTTAAGTTATTTTATGTGTAGAGTGTACTGTCTGCATGTAGGTTGGTGCACTGATGTTGTGCAGTGCTGTGGAGGTCAGAAGAGGGTGTCAGGTTCCCCTGGAACTGGACTTAAAGATGGTTCTCAGCCACCATGTGGGTGCTGGGAATTGAACCCAGGTCCTCTGCAAGAGCAGTTGGTACTCTTAACCGCTGAGCCATCTCTCCAGCCTGTGATTCACTATTGTTTAAATTTTAACTATGGGTAGTTTTCCATGTTTATTGGTACAGTTTAAACATGTCAAATGTTAGTACGTGGAAAGTTGTCTTGCTCATTGCTTCTCAACTGGGGATAATTTTGCCTCCTAGGAAACATTTCGCAATATCTGAAGACAGTTTGGGGATATCATAACTGAGGGGGAAGAGAAGCATTGGCGTCTGGGTAGAGGCTAAGGTGGTGCTAAACTTCCTGCAACATAAGGCAGCTTTCTACAAAAAGGCGTGTCTTAATGAATTTCAGCAAGTCATTTTGTTTCTGGCCCCTTTACTCAGGCTCACAAACATGAAATGATTTGCTGTTGTCTCTTTTAAGTGGTAGATATGGTACATTCTTCATTTATGAGTAAAATAGTTCTCATTATTATCAGATACATGTTGTGAGGATCCTGGTCTACGTGTTCTGTCCCAGGAATGTGTTACTTTCCCTGTTAAGGATGACAGCCCTGAGACATACAAAGGTTTATTCATTAATCAATTCAAAATCATATTGTGAGAGGTACTGGGCCTTTTAAAAAAAAAAATGTAGGGGCTGGAGAGGTGGCCTAACTCATTTGTTAGACATATGGGAGGTGTCTGACAGTTACTCAGGCTGCAGCCCATCTTCTGTGGAGATAGGGACAGTCTGGCATGGTCCAGAGAGGGGAAGTTACCTGAAGAGCTAATGGAGTATGTCTAAGAGAATGCTGGATTGCTGTAGAGTTCCAGGTTCTGACCCTGGTTCTGGCTTCCTATGAAACAAGGCAGCTTGGACTTGATGGGCCTTAAGGTCCCTTTCAACAGAGTTTTGCAGTGAATTTTAATTATCCCCTCTTGCTGCCTTGCCTGAAATTTTCTTGTTGCAGTTCTGTTCCCTGGTGAGGATTGTTTTGGTTTGGTTTGGTTTTTTTCCTACCTGGAATTTACAGCCAGAGATTTTGTTATTTGTTCTTCTTTTGTCTTTTCCCTTTGTTTCTTATGCCACCACAGGCTTATAGTTAGAAAAGTTTTAGATTCCCTGCTTATATGCAATTTCTAGTAACAGAAATATAAAACCACCCCTTGTGGCCTGCCTAGTAGGTATAAAAGCACTCCAGGTAGGGGGCTACAGACATGGCTGCAGACCATCGACTGCTCTGGCAGACGACCCAGGTTCCATTCCCAACACCCACATGGCAGCTAACAACCATCTGTACTCCAGTTCCTGGAGATCCTATGCCCTCCTATGACCTTCATGGGCATTGCGAAACATGAGTGCACTTACATACATGTAGGCAATATACTCATAGACATAAAATAAAAAAGAATAAATATAACAAATCACTCCAGGTATAGCAGTATCTATTTTTTTTTTCTTTTTTTTTTTTCCTCAAGACAGGGTTTCACTATGTAATCCACATTGGCCTTGAAGCTAAGAAACTCCTGCCTCTGCTTCCCAAGTTCTGGAAATTCAGATGTGCACTACCATGCCTGTTTTTTGTTTTGTTTTGGTTTAGTTTGGTTTTGGGTTGGGTTGGGTTGGGTTGAGTTTTTTTTGTCTTTTTTGAGATAGGGTCTCCCTGTAGCCCCAGCTGTCCTGGAACTCACTATGTAGACCAGGCTGGCCTTGAACTCACAGAAATCTGCCAGCCTCTGCCTCCCAATGCTGGGATTACAGGCATGCTCCACCACGCACAGCTTTTTTTTTTTAAGACAGGTCCCTGACTGACCTGGAACTCACTATGTAGACCAGACTGGCCTCAAACTCAGAGAGATCACATTTCCTCTGCCTCCAGAGTGCTGGGATCAAAGGCATATTCACCACACATTCAAACATATTCATCCACAAAAAAACCTTTAAATCTGCATCCTAGAAAACATTTATTTTCCATTCATCCTAAATACTTTTTAGCTCTTTCAAGATCCAGTGGAAGTCATGCTGAGCAGGAAGAACAGAGGCAGGAGCCGCCTCCTGGGAGATGCCCATCTTCCCAGCCTTGTGCAGAGCCAGTTCCCACTTAGAGAAATGGAGGGGAGCCCACAGGTTCAGCCCTTCCAGGGAAGGCACTAAAGTACTGCCTTGGAATTAAGTATACACATCAATCAAGCTGATAAGTCTCATCCCCAGTTAATACATAATAAAATATTAACAGAGTTAAATCAAATGAGTTTTTAGTTTAGCTATATAAGTGGAAAGCAATTTTGAGGTCTGTTGCATGAAGAATTCCAGTTCCGTGGTACAGAAACAAATAAATGGGATTGGGAGGCAGGGTACATGAGTCACCATCACTGCCTCACTGCTGTCGTCTGTGGTTCTGAAGGCCAGCACAGGGCTTTGTAGGGTTATTCTAATACTGGATTTCAAGATCTTTTTTCAGAAATAAGTTTAGTGATGGCTCTGTCCTGTGCTGTGAGCAATTTGCAGTAACTAACATTAAACCCCTGTAATAGTCCTGTATTGGTTTTTACTTAATATTTAATCATAAATGTCTGAATTCTGCATCTCCCACAGGAAGTTATTTCCATGCCCACTGACAAGAATAATTTAGCAGTTTCATAGCTGAGTGCTTAATTACTCATAATTGTGAGGGATAAGATGTGATGAATTCTTCCTCCATGGACATACTAAATATTTTAACTAAGTAGATGACTTAAAGTAAATTAAGCTAGTGAGGTCATTTATTACATTGGTTAAAATCAGATTAAGTAATAATATCATGTTTCAGATTCCATTAGACAGTAATCCAAGTGTGACTACCTCCATTTGGCTAAGGCTGCATTATTGTGGTGGGTGGCAGATTTGGGAGGGTGGGTATTGGGAGGTAAGGAGATCTTGTGGAAATCTGTAATGTTTTTGCCTGAGTCACTAAAGCTCCTCGGCTATATGCCGAATTTGGTTATCACAATGCTGGGAAGTCTTAGCACTTCTGGTTCAGTGTGAGCTTACAGTTTGTTTTGTGTCATGACTGGACTACAGGTTCTCACTAAACCTTCTTACGATTAGCAAAGTGTTGTAAGCAGTCAGAAGGTAAAATTACAAAAAACCTAGAAAATTATCTGTTAAACTTATAAAAAATAATTTTATATAGAGGAAAAAGAAATCCAAGTACTTCCAAGAGTGCGCTCATATGTCACTGCAGCAACAACCCTGTGGTATCTTCAGAGGCTCACGCCTCCCATTAGGGAAGGTTGAAACAACTCTTCTCATTAAGTTAAGCTTCTTCCCTCAAGTGCCTTATTTAGCTTTAGTTCTGTTAATTCTCTTTCCCTGGCGATTTGTGTGAAATCACTAAAGGTAAAAGGTTGAAGCAATCCCAAATTTAATAATCTATCACCTTTCTTCAGTGTATCTGTGCATAATTCCCAGCAGTTCTTTGTGAATTCATTAGAAGACAGCAAGTCATTAAAAGTTAATAAGAAACAGTTTATTTCTGTGAATGTGACTAAAACCACTTTGTAAGTCTGACATTTTTTTCTAAGTCATAAAGTACTTGTGTTTTCAGCCCATCTGTTTTCTCCTCCTTTCTAGGTTGCTCCTGGACGGGGCCCCTCTGATAGCCATCCACAAGGCCAGGTATTACAAGAGGAAAGATGGCCTAGCCCTGGGGCCAGGACCATTTGTGACTGCCTTAGAGTATGCCACAGACAGCAAAGCCATAGTAGTGGGGAAGCCAGAGAAGACGTTCTTTCTGGAAGCATTGAGGGACACTGGCTGTGCACCGGAAGAGGCTGTCATGATAGGAGATGTAAGTAGAAGAGCCAAGGCTATGCCCTGAGCTTGCCTGCCATCCCAGGAGAGCCAGCTTCAAAGCCCTGCTTTCTCTTCCTCCCGATAAAGACAGTGAGTGGCTGCTGCCGGCAGGCTTTCCTGTAGATATTTAAAGGCACCGATTTTTATTATTTCCATCATTCTCCATAATAGGGGTGTGAGTGTGTGTGTGTGTGTGTGTGTGTGTGTGTGTGTATAAAATCATTTATATTCCAGTTAAATGCTTTATGTATCTTCCTAAAGAAAAACCCTCATATATCTAATTCTTTTAAATATTGTTTATGCAAAAAAAAGCCTATACCAAAAGAATTCTATGATTTTTGTCTTTTAAGTATATGCTTATGGAAGAATTCCCCAATCAGTATGCCACAGTAGCTAAAGATCTTGATCACTTTAGCCCTTTAATCAGCAGGGCTGGGCCTGGAATGAGTGAAAGACCTGGCTGGTTACCTGTGGTGGTGAGCACCTTGTCATTTGCTCTAGTGGACTGGGCAAACACTATCTCCTATATATGCTTTGTTATGCTAAGTTGGTGTCAATGGTTTATTTCCACTTTCAAATGATAGCATGCCCAGCTGGAAACAGCCATTAAGATTGTCTGGTCCAACCCTCATCTTACAGACTAGGAAACTAAAGCTTGGAGAGTTGGTCTCCTACTCACACAGCTGTTTACTTGTGCAGCTAGAAATGGACCTCAGGCATTGGACTCCCTCCTAGTTTCTTAGCATATGGTGGCAAAAATGTGTCCCAGTCCTCCACATGTCACCTTCTACTTCTGTAACCACCAAAACCAATGAACTTATACTTACCTGGCAGGGGAGATACCATGATCACAAAGGTGGTTTTCCCAGGGCGAGGCTCCTCCATTGCACTCCGGGTGTGCTGACCCCTGCGATTTCCCCAAATGCAGGAAACTTGACTGCATAATTTGTGGCAGTGGGGAACTGCGTTCACGCTCTCCCTTGCTTAAAAATAAACAAAAACAATGAACTTGATTATAGTTTGAAAAGCAGTGGTGGTGGTGGTGGTGGTGGTGGTGGTGGTGAATTCTCTTGGTAATCTTTAACTGACTTTCCCAGACAAATCAGAGCGGCAAGTTAGTTATCTGGGGCCGGTAGGAGGGGATGAGCGTGAGGCAGCTGTGTTGAGCTGCATAGCGGGCTGTCACCCCTGAGGGGGGAGTTACTTACGTTAACTTCAGTCCCATTCTCCTCCTGTCTCCCTACTTCTTCAAACTGGGCAAATCTAGCTATAACAAAAGATCTTTGGTAGATTTTAATGAAAATTTTGCATTTGGAAACTTATTTCCAAGGACTTTTGTTGAATAATATTGTCTTCAGGCATGATCTCAGTGAGTCTTGCTTTCAGATACTGAAATAGCAGGATTATCTTGATGTTTCTTCCAGGCCTTAGATTTATAGATATTTCATGTCCATTGTCAAAATCAACCAAGTAGCCAGGCATGGTGGCCCACGCCTTTAATCCTAGCACTTGGAAGGCAGAGGCAGGCAGATCTCTGTGAGTTCAAGGCCAGCCTGGTCTACAGAGCAAGTTCCAGGACAGCTGGATTGGCAGGGAGACCCTGTCTCAAAAAGACCCCCCCCCAAAAAAGAAAAAAATCAACCAAGTATATAATGAACGGGTTTAGTTTATGGTTGGTTGGTTGGTTGGTTGGTTGGTTGGTTGGTTGTATTTTTGTTTTGCTTTTGATAGGGAATTTCACTTCACTGCCCTGGCTAGCCCCAAACTCCTGGGCTCAATTGATCTCCTGTCTCAGACTCCTGAGTACTGGGACTGTTAAGTGTGCCTCACCACATCCAGCTCTACCAAGTGTATTTATCCTTGGCTTGAGTAAGAATTGATCAGAGGAGCTCCCTCTCCAGACTGCTCTGTGATTTCCAAGTGTGACATGAGCAGGGATCGTCTGCTTACATATACTGCTTGATGTCATCCTGTTAGGATGAACATTACAGATGTTTCCTGTGAGCCACAAAAAAGTTACCTTCTGAATCATTCTCTGGCTGTCTGCAGCAGGGTTACTCACCTCACAAGCTTCAAATTGTACAGGATACCATTTCCCATTATTTCTTATAAGAAGGAGATGGATGGATGGATGTGTGGCAAAACATCAAGATTCACCCTTGCTCTTTGTGTTCAGTTATTGGGGCTCCTTGCTCTAGTGTACACCCTCTGCCTGGATCACGCTCTTCCACATGGTTTGTTTGCTTAGAATGTTTACATATGGAGTCTCCCTTTTTGCACCTTCTTTTCATTTGAGGAAGTTGTGGAGGAGTGGGGGCAGAGACTGTGGGTGGCCAGGGCACCCAGTCATTGGCAGTTGTCAGCAAGCAGAATGAAGACTCTGGACTCAATGAATGTCTTTGTCCTTTTCCAGGATTGCAGGGACGATGTTGGTGGGGCTCAGAACACAGGCATGCTGGGCATTTTAGTAAAAACTGGTATGTATCTTCTCTATATGCCATTTCAAAACCAAGATCATGTTAGGCATAGTGGCTCATACCTATTGCCAGCATGTGGAAGGCTGATACAGGAAGATTGCCATGAGTTTGGCACCAGTCATAGCAAGTTCCAGGCCAAGAAGGGCTACATGATGAAACTCTGCCCCCCAAAACCAAGGCTAAAGTTCACAGCTGCTAGAACAACTTTTGCAGAAATGGAAGAGCCTTAGGCATTTGGTTCTCTACCACAAATCAAGACGGAAACGGGCGGTGGGGAACACTGTGCTGTGCAAAGCCGGATCAGGGCTAGAGGTAGGGTTTCGTAGAAGTGTCATTCACCACATCAGAATGAGTAGGGGGCATAGATTGTGGTGCTCTGTATTTGCATTTTAAAAACATAAACAGGGGCTGGAGAGATGGCCTAGCAGTTAAGAGCGCCAACTGCTCTTGCAGAGGAC
Source organism: Rhizomys pruinosus (assembly GCA_009823505.1). Lineage (NCBI taxonomy): Eukaryota > Metazoa > Chordata > Mammalia > Rodentia > Spalacidae > Rhizomys > Rhizomys pruinosus. The sequence goes on along the minus strand of VZQC01001095.1, from coordinate 4,198,415 downwards.
CCAGGTTTGATCCCCAGCACCCACATGGCGGCTGAGAACCATCTTTGACTCCAGTCCCAGGGGAATCTGACACCCTCTTCTGACCTCCGCGGCCTTGCAAGACATGGGTGCACAGACCTACATGCAGACAGTACATTCATACACATAAAAAAAAAATTCAAAAACAAATAAAATAAAAAACATAAACAGAAGTCAGGCATGGTGGTGCACGCCTTTAATCCCAGTATTCAGGAGGCAAAGGCAGGCGGATCTTTGTGAGTTCAAGGCCAGCCTGGTCTAAGTAGTGAGTTCCAGAATAGCTGGGGCTTCAGGGAGACCCTGTCTCAAAAAGACAAAAAAATTTTTGTTTCTTTTGTTTTCATTTGCTTTGTTTTGGTGCTCAAAGGATATAGCTGGGGTGTAGTCAGTGGGAGGGCACTTTGAATTTGAACTTTGGCACCATAAGAAAACAAACGTTTAGGAAGTATTTACAGCGAAGTTAGATTTACTTTATATGGTTTCTCAAATGTATAGAAAAGGAAAGAGCCTGTTTATGAAGATCCAGTATTATGACACGATGGTAGAAGACTGCCGAACACCCTTGTCTTGGTCTCAGCTCTGTGCTGACTGGTTGTGTGAAATGAACCAAGGAAGATCAAAACACAAAGTCTCAGAGGAGTTGTCACAGGGAAAAAGACAGTGATGGGAGTGTGACAGAGTGTGCTGGGGGCCGGGAGACGGCTCAGGGGTGAGGAGCACCGGCTGCGCTTGCAGAGGACCCAGGTTCAAGTCCCAGCACCCACACGGCGGCCAACTATCCATAACTCCAATTCTAGGGGATCCAACACCCTCTTCTGACTCCAAGGGCATTGCACAACATGGGTGCACTTACACGCATACAGGCGATACACTCATACTCATAAAAAATAAAAATAAGCTGGGCGTGGTGGCGGACACCTTTAATCCTAGCACTTGGGAGGCAGAGGCAGATGGATCTTTGTGAGTTCAAGGCCAGCCTGGTCTACAGAGTGAGTTCCAGGACAGCTGGGGCTACAGGGAGACCCTGTCTCGCAAAGACCAAAAAAAATAAAATAAAATAAAAATAAAAATAATATATTTTTAAGAAGAAAATGCATAAAGGCTACTTTGAGTTTAGCAACAGAAACAAAAATGTTGATGTTGAATAATGGCAGGCACTTGAATAAGCAGCAGCTATCAAGGATCTGTATGAAGAGAGACGACGCCTGAGCTCAGCCCCTCCCAGCCTCCCTGGGTTTTGTTTTCACTTTCCTGCCTTCTGCAGTTTTATCATTTTGACTTTGAGGGAATCCTCAGGTAACTATTTTTGCTTTGGGGTATTATTCCATGAATATTTCCAACTAAGGATTTACAGCAACCACCAAAACTGGACCTGTGCTGTATTCTGAATGCCCATCTCCCCTGACTGCTCTTCACCTGCTCTGCTTTCTTTATATCTAGCTGCTGATTGTCACCAGCATGTCTCAAAGGCATCAAGTTAGTCCTGAAGAAGCCAACATCTAACATGTGTAACTAGTAAAGCAGCTAAGCCCCTCTTGTGAGAACAGGTCCATTATTACTGCTTATCTTTGGTAGAAAAATGAAGAGGAAGACCATGATTCTAAAACAGGCTCTTTTTCAGCTCTGTTAGTAACTTCCAAGTGTAGTGGACAAGGCTAGGCTTCCCAGCATTTAAGATTATTCTAAATATTTAAATTTATTGTTAGTAATAAGTATCTTTTTTTTGGTCTTTTTGAGACAGGGTCTCCCTGGCCTGGAACTCACTGTGTAGCCCAGGCCGGCTGGCCTCTGCCTCCCAAGTACTGGGATTCATAAGTATTGCTATGGAGTGTCGCAAGCAGTTGTGCTTCTCTTGGTGGCAGCACTATAGTGTTCAGTGTCCTGTTTGCTCAACTATTTGTTAATAGACTTTTGACTTGCTGTAATCAGAATTTTTTTCTGTTTAGCATGTGAAATTGTCAGTGAGATTGCTCTTTACCTCACAGCAGCATATTCACTCTCCTCTTCATCCTGTATTGACCCTGGGAGGCAGCCGCTGCTGCCAGAAGTTGGGCAGAGATACAGCCTGCTTCATTCACTCAGCCGATGCTGCTGGCAGCAGCTAGATACACACCTAAGCCCCTGGGCCATGAGCCTTGTAGAAACCCCACTTACTGTCTAGACTAAGCAGAAGCACTCTAGAAGCTCTTGGCTCCATGGCTTAGACACTTGTTTGCCCCTCAGAGCACTGGATCTACAAAGTAGGTAGCAAGAGTCAGCCATTGACATACCAAGCAGAAACCTTGCCTAGGAATTTACTCTTCATAGTATTTGTTTAAGAAAAAAAGTTGGTAGTAGAGTTTGCTGTGAGGACAGGTACCTTGAGGCTGTCAGGGTGAGCCAAGTGTGTGTCCATGACCTTCAGACTTCTTCACTGGAAGAACTCCTGGCCAAGAGGACAGAACAAGAATGACCTTCTGAAAGAAGGAGCTGCAGAAAATAATGGATTTATGTTGTTAAGGAAGCTGAACCAGACCAAAGAATGCAAAAGAATAAATAGCAGAGATGAGAGAAGAAGGTGAACAAAAAGAACTGCACAGTGCAGAAGCAGCCAGCCCTGGGGGCCACCAGCACATGGCCTCCTTCCCTTGTACCTAGGATGGAGCAACATCTTGTTTCTTTCCTCCTCATCTCTCTTCTCTCCTTCTATTCATTCTTTAAAAAAATATGTAGAGAGGGCTGGAGAGATGGCCTAGCGGTTAAGAGCACCGACTGCTCTTGCAGAGGACCCGGGTTCGATCCCCACACCCACATGGCGGCTAAGAACTGTCTGTAACTCCAATTCCAGGAGAACTCCAGTTCCAGGGGAATCCGAGACCCTCTTCTGACCTCCGCGGCATTGCACGACACGGGTGCACAGACCTACATGTAGACCGTGCATTCATACACATACAAAGATAAATAAAATTTTTTAAAAAATATGTAGAGAATGCTTGTCATGTGCCAGACATATTATGTGCGGGGAATCCTAGCAGTGTATAACATACAGTCCCTGTACCCATAGTCTTCCTAGCTATGAACCAGATATTAAGCAAATGGATAGACATAAATTGTCATAAACATCGTAGAGACAGCAAACAGTGCTAGGACAAAAGGCATTGGGCCCAGTAAGGGTGACGAAACAGACCGTGATGCTTGCTTTATATCTGGAAAAGCCCTCCATGGCCCCTGTGGACTGATTCCTCTTTAGGCTGGGGTATTCAACTGCATGCCAGACCCAGAAATTCCAGAGTCAGGCAGTGGGCCTGCCCTGTGACACCTGGTGTGCAGGCTGTCTCCCCTGCCCTAGGCTGTGAGCTAGTGTCCATCCCTCTTTCCCTCCTGGCCTGGGGATGGTTTGTTTCCCAAGCTCCCAGGGTTCCTGCCTAGCAGCCCTGGAGCCAAAGAGGCTTCTGTCCTCTGGCATCTGGGCTTCCATTTAAAAAAGCATTGAGTACTGCCTGCTCTTGCGGAGGGCCAGGGTTTGATATCCAGCACGCACATGGCCGCTAACAACTATCATTAACTATAGCTCCAGGGGATCCAGCACCCTCTTATGGCCCTCTTGGGTATTGCACACAATGTGATACACTTGCATACATTCCAGACAAAACACTCATACACACAAAATAAAAATAAAATGCATTAATTTAAAAGGAGATAAAATGATTCCATGATTTGAAGGAAACCTTAACTGTGAGGTGACCCCGTCTGTACCTGGAGCTCTCCATTGTGAAAGACCAGAGTACCTGGGAGAGTGCTGAGCAGGACAGTTCCTTGAATTGCCTTCTTGGACCCTGAAGCTTCGGTGGAAGGGTCTTTGGGAGAGGCGGACCTCATGGTTCTCTGGTGGTTATAGAGGTGCTAGCCGGGGCACTCCTGGGCGTGTTGAATTTAGCATTCTGGCCTTTGTTCACTGGCTTTACTTTTCATTTCAGGGAAATACCGAGCAGCAGATGAAGAAAAAATTAGTCCACCTCCCTACTTAACTTGTGAGAGCTTCCCTCACGCCGTGGAGCACATTCTGCAGTGTCTACTGTGAACTGGCATGTAGATGTGAAGCAGCTTGAAACGCAGCTTCCATTGTCTGGACTGGATCTCTTACTAACTCAGTGGCATCAGTATACGGTACCATTCGGTGCTGATCCTGTTTAACTCTCTTCTATTGTGCATTAATTAGAAAGAAAGGTATTGAATTGCAGCCAGCACTGAGCCTTGCTAATCTCTTTTGTTTTATTTTGTAAAAGAAGATGAGACCTCAAGAAAGGGAGAGCTGAGATTTTGTGCCATTCCTCGTGAAATATTCATCAGGTTCCCTGGGCTGGGAGGGAGACACTCCTGTGGGAATACTGCTCTGCTGTCTCCTCACTGGAAATGAGAATGGGACTGTGCGAATAAAGCCGAATGGTGGTTTGTAAATTATACAGAGATGCATTGAAAGGTGCATTAGGCTGTCATCTTGATGCGGAGTCAACTGTGGAACCCAGCAGAAGAGCCAAGTGGAGTACAGGACAGAAGCAGCAAAACGATTGTCCTTGAGCCCTGTGCTCCAGAGAAGCTGCTTAACAGATGTGGAAGCTAGCTTTTCTGCCATATTCCCAGCACAGATGACTTCTTTTTCTCTTCATTAGCCAGAGATGACTAATTTAAATTTAGAACCCGATTTTAATTTAAAATAATATTTCCATTAATAACCTATTCATTGCAGATACCTATTACACTGTGTAACAGTTGTTTGGGAAATTTTATGTAAAATTAAAACTATCAGTATTTTACAGATGTTTTAATTAGACATTGTTATTAACAGGAACAGTGCAGAGACTAAAATCAAGCCTTTAACGTCTCACAGACCGTGCGCTTTTGAAATTAGTGTCCACTGGGGACCTAGTAACTGTACATTTGCAAGATTTCATTATTTTTTGCCTCTGACACTATGGGAGAAATCTTTTAGAAACTATTGGGACAGATTCAAGCTTTTATGTACTTGCTTGCTGTGGTTGTAAAATGAGATCTCGTCTCGTAGCATGGATTATTCTTCTCATGTTAGACCTGCCCAAATGAAGGGGACTGAGTAGGTAATGATTTTCCTAGTACATTTGCATACTCTGATAATCCTAGACCGTGGCAATTGTTTTACAGGACTCTTGGGCATTGAATTATTAGAATGTAATTGTACATCATCGTCGTTCACCTTATTGAAGCACACACTGATGTTAATGAGCTCCACGTTTTGATGCTTGTTTAGAGATCAGCTTGGTCTTGGATGAAAGGGAACAAAGCTAAATGAATGGCAGTTTGGCTGGTGTACTGTTCTTGTTTTTGCAAATGCTCCAATTTAGCAGTTATACACGGTACAGTACCAATGACAGGTGTGGCATGGTCACCAAGCCTAGAAGTGTAGAGTGGCTGCGAGGCGAGCTTCCAGTGCCTAGCAGCCTTGAGCCTAGCCTGAGTAAGACACCTTGCCCCTTCCCACACCATATTGCTGTGAGCATCAAATGCATGAGCCCCATATTAAGTACTGAGACTAAATAACCTGGAGAGGGCTGTCCTGATGAGGCTTCATCCTCACTGTGCTTCATTTAGATCTCAGGAAAGAGCTGCATGTAGGGAAAGGCTCAGTGAACAGGAATGCACTGCCTGGTACCGGGGAAGGGACCGCGTTCATCTGTGTCCTGTGACTTGGTTGCTAAGGTCAATGGTTCCTTGCTCGGGAGTGATCAAAAGTTTGCCAGCTGCTACAAACTAACTTCTGTGCTGGCCCTGATTCCTGTAGGAGAAAGGGTTTAACCCCAAGGACCTTTCTAGTGGAGAAGCAAAGGAGTAAATACTAATCAGCTGCTAGTGGAGGAAGACGGGACTCCCAGGCCCCTCTGATGCTGTTCTCACCTGCAGGATCGCTAGTGGAGGAAGTTGGGACTCCCAGGCCCAATCCCAGGCCCCTCTGATGCTGTTCCCACCTGCAGGATCGCTAGTGGAGGAAGTTGGGACTCCCAGGCCCAATCCCAGGCCCCTTTGATGCTGTTCCCACCTGCAGGATCGCTAGTGGAGGAAGTTGGGACTCCCAGGCCCAATCCCAGGCCCCTTTGATGCTGTTCCCACCTGCAGGATCGCTAGTGGAGGAAGTTGGGACTCCCAGGCCCAATCCCAGGCCCCTCTGATAAGGAGTCCCAGCTTCCTGCCCAGGTGGCCCTTGTTGCATTACCTCAGCCCTCCCCCCACATCTCACTGGACAGGACTGAGTCCAATTCTTTTCTGCCTGGTGCAGAACAGGCAACTGAACCAATAAAAGAACTAAATATCACAGGAATCCAATGCTAGAAGGCACAAGTGGCGGGGAGGAAAAGCATTTCCATTTCAGCATTGCCTTATAGACGCCTGAAGGGAAAGCTCATTAGACATTTGGAAATAATAGAGCTGATGCTCTGGAGACAAGATAAAGCTAAAGTAAAGGAGTGTCATGATGGGGCAGGATGTAACCTTCACTGGAGTGGGTGGGACCTTAGCAATGAGCCCAGCCTTGAGAGGCGGCTTCTCATTCCAGACTGTCTGGGGACCAGGGCTATCTTAGTCCCAGGTATTTATTTGACATAGTTTATTATGCACACTGGAGCTTGCTAACTGGCCTATCCACAGGGAGACCCATAAGGATAAAGGAAAACTTTGCCTTACACTTGATGTTAACACCTAGTAAGTGGTGTTGGCTCACTACTCGACCTTGGCCTTACAGAGGAAATGTAACTGATGCTGCTAAGGACACTTTACCAGCTGACTGAGTTTCCTTTCTTGTTGGCTGTGATAAAATGTCTTGATAGGGGCTAAAGAGATAGCTCAGTGGTTAAGAGCTCTGACTGCTCTTGCAGAGGACCTGGGTTCGATCCCCAACACCCACATGGTGGCTAAGATCCCCAACACCCACATGGTGGCTGAGAACCACCTTTAAGTCGGTTGTGGTGGTTCACTTTAATCCCAGCACTCTGGAGGCAGAGGCAGGCAGATCTCTGTGAGTTCCAGGCCAGCTGGGACAATAGGGAAACCCTGTCTCAAAAATAAAAAAAAAAGTCTTGATAAAACAACTTCATTGAGCTGGGCAAGGTGGTGCACACCTTTAATTCTAGCACTTGGGAGGCAGAGGCAGGCGGATCTTTGTGAGTTCAAGGCCAGCCTGGTCTACAGAGTGAGTTCCAGGACAGCTGGGGCTACAGGGAGACCTATCTTGAAAAGACCAAAAAAACAAAAAACAAAACAAAAAAAAACTTCTTTGAGAAAGTGTCTATCTTAGCCGGCAGTTCAAGGCACAGCCCACCATGGCAGCGAAGTCCAGGCGCCAGCAGCCCGAGTCACGTGCTGCCGCTCAGCGCCCTTTCTCCATTTTGTACAGTCCAGAATCCCAACTGGGAAGCCGGTGCCACCTACAGCGGACTAATCTTCCTGCAGCAACAAAATCAAGATACCCGCCCCCCTCGGGCCACCCCAATGAGTCTAGATTCTATCCAGTTGCCAACACTAACCACCACACAGGCCATCCCACAAAATCCATTGTATTGATATGGTGGAGTGTCCACATCAGTTTTATAATAATCTGCACCAGAAAAAGGATGGTCCAGAAATGGCATGGGCTGAGCAGTGACCTCACTGTGTGGCAGGGTTCAGAGCTAATCATGGCGGACAGCATTTCCGGCACATCCCTGACCCCTCACACAGCCGCAGGCTGCTGCAGCTGTACCTTCCTGCCAGGCCACGTCTATCAGAACTGACCATAATGGCAAGGCAGGCCGAGAGGCTGCCCCACCAAGACAGTTCCCCGACACTTTGCCTCTAGCCGTGATGTCAAGTATTCCCTTGGAATGATAGTGCTGTCACTGCACCCTTAATCCCACACTTAAAACTTGTTGGGCAGGAAAGCTGAAAACACACCTATATTTATTGTGCTCAGCTTTGGATCAGTGGTTCCTGTAACATGCACTAAAGTCCTTGAGCACCTATAATAAAGAATTTTTAAAACTGCATTAATCTACTTGACCAAAACACTCTGTTCTGAGTGGCAGAATAAATCTTTTCATTTTAGAGTCATTTGTGTGGGACCATGTTTACATTATCACATTTATTTGGCATAAATTACAAAGGCCTTTTTCCAAATTAATGCATGAGGGCTTTGCTGGCTTTCTTATGATTTTAGCCATCAAGGCTACTAGCTGAAAGCATGCTGCTGTCTTCAAGGGGCAGCAGTGAGGCATTGGAGCAAATATTAAAAGAACTGCACAAGTCACCAACAGTTTTGAGTGTCTTCTAGAGCTTCATCCACATCTGAATGGTTCATCTGGCAGATGCGCCTGAGATAGTCCTATTTAATCCATGCTTACTATGGGAAAAGCATAACAGCAGGTGCAGTTCTGTCTCCTAAGATGGGTATCTTCTAGTAGGGGAACTGGGTGTGTGTGTGTGTGTGTGTGTGTCTAGCAATACAAAAGGGTCTGTCAGGTTCAAAGCGATTGTAGATGTCCTCAAAGGGATGAGACAATGTGCTGTGAGCTAAACGCTAGGGAACAGTGGTCATAACTCCTGGAGGTCAGGCAGCCTTTGGCCTATACCATTTTGAAGAACCTTTCATTCATTCAGTAGCAATGGAAAGATGTACCTCAAATCATGGAGTGTACATTTGAGGAGGACAAACAGGGAGTCAAACATACAACTACCTACGGTAAGTAATGAAGACAGCCCCAAAGTAAGACTGTGGGGCAGGAGAAAAGGCTCGGCACTTAGGAGCACTTGCTCTTGCAGAGGACATGGGTTCAGTTCCCAGCACCCAGTGTGGCTTACAAGCAGTGTAACTCTAGTTCCAGGGGATCCAACGCCCTCCTTTGGCCTACATAGGCACTGTGGACATTGAGTGCACTTACATACATGCAGGCAAAACACTCATAAAATAAAAGTAAATAAAATTTAAAATGTACTAAAAAGATAAGGCCAGGATTACTGGATGTAAGTGTGATCCATCAGATAGGCTTTTTTTTTTAATTTATTTACGTGTACGAATGTACTGTCTGCATGTAGGTTTGTGCACCCGTGTCGTGCAATGCCACAGAGGTCAGAAGAGGGTGTCAGATTCCCCTGGAACTGGAGTTCTCCTGGAATTGGAGTTACAGACAGTTCTCAGCCACCATGTGGGTGCTGGGGATCGAACCTGGGTCCTCTGCAAGAGCAGTCGGCGCTCTTAACCACTAGGCCATCTCTCCAGCCCCCAGATAGGCTTCTATATAAAGGATATAACTGACAGGGGGAAAGTTCATGCTGTCTACATCCATCAGACTTTACTCATGTGGTACCAAGTTCCTTGCTGCCATAGGCATTTGAGTTGTGACCTCTGCTTTAAACCAAAATGAAACAAAAAACACCTGTTGGGTTAAATTAAATTTTATGCCAACTACTAACAGGTCAACCTCCCATATAAATTTATTTTAATCTACTTTTAAAAATATTTTATTGTGTGTGTATGTGTATGAGTGTTATGCCTGCATGTATGTAAATGCACTGTGGGGCGTGGTATCCACAGAAGCCAGAAGAAGGTGGGGGACTCCCTTGAAACTGGAGTTATGGACAGTTTTTAGCCACCGTGTGGGTGGTAATCAAACGCAGGTCCTCTGCAAGAGCAGCCAGTACTCTTAACTGCTTAGCCATCTCTCCAGCCCCTTAATCTACTTTTTAAAATACACTGTGTTTGAGAATGTGTTGCAAGGAAAAGTGTGTGTGCATTTAGCATATACATTCTGGAGACCAGTGTCATCCCCAGAAAAGCCATCTACCTCCTTTGAGACAGCATCTGTCATTGGCCTGGAGCTCACCACTTAGGCTGAACTGTCTGGCCAGAGAGCCCCAGGGATCATCATCCTGCCTCTGCCGCCTCCCTGGAATGGGGTTATAAGCAAGCATTACCACGCCTGGTTTTCATATTTTCAGGATAGTCACTTAACCAAGTGATCTATCTCCCCAACCCCTTAATCTGCTCTTAAAAATAACTGTAGACCCTCTCTAAGGCTCGGGGAACATTATGGAAGGAGGGGGGAAGAAATAACGTAAGAGATACATGATGGAAGATGTACTGTTTAAGGACATTTCAGAATGGCATGGTTATTGCAATCATGAACTCAACAGCAGCTGCACACGCCTGCAACTGAGCCTGTAAAACCCCGGACTGTCAACACTCAGCCTTGGATGGGGAGGAGCTCGTGGGTCTCTACCCCTCTGTGGGGAACTATTAATTATTGCCAGACACTGGGGGAGAGGCAGTCATGGTCTTCAGTTGTATATGCACTGGTGAGCCTTCTGGCTTTGATTAAACTCAGTGAGTCACAAAAAGACATGAGCCGGGCGTGGTGGCGCACGCCTTTAATCCTAGCACTCGGGAGGCAGAGGCAGGCGGATCTTTGTGAGTTCAAGGCCAGCCTGGTCTACAGAGTGAGTTCCAGGACAGCTGGGGCTACAGGGAAACCCTGTCTCGAAAAGAC